>JAMXBD010001466.1:0-365684 GCA_024138025.1 Combretum micranthum | reverse complement strand
AATTTGTGCAAGATTTCTCGAAAATTGCACGTCCCTTGATCCATTTGGTCAGGAAGAATGAAAATTTTGAGTGAAATGACAAAATAAAATAAGGATTTCAAGAGCTAAAGAAGAGGTTAGTGCCAGCACCAATATTGGTGTTGCTAAATGAAGGAGCCATATGCTACCTACAACGATTCGTCAAAAAATGGATTGGATATGTATTAATGCAAAATGGAAAAGTTACTTCTTATGCCTCTCGACAACTAAGACTTCATGAGCTAAATTGCCAATGCATATTTGGAATTGGAAGCTACTGTGTTTGCCTTTAAGATTTGGAGACATTACTTATACAGATAAAGATATGAAATACACACAGATAACAAAAGCTTGAAGTACTTGTTCGCTCAAAGGGAATTGAACATGAGGCAGAGGAGATGGCTTGAATTAATAAAGGATTATAACTTGGGAATAAACTACCATCTAAGGAAGATCAATGCGGTTGTAGATACACTAAGGAGAAAGAGTTATGGTGAAGTAGCGATGCCCTTAACAGAACAAAAAGAGCTTATCAAAGAATTCACGCGATTGAATTTGGAATTTACCTTACAAGATCTAGAAATGGAGATAACCAATTTGGTAGTGGAATCGACCTTAATACAAAGGATCAAGGATGTATAAAAGCAAGATGCTGATTTCCAAGAGATTAATCATGGACTTACTTAAGGGAAATATAAAGAACTTCGATTGGATGAGGAAGAGGTAATCCGGATTAATGACCATTTATGTGTGCCAAAAGAACCAGAATTGAAGGAGTTAATGCACGAAGCTCATTACTCGAGGTACATAATACACCTGAGAGAGACTAAGATCTATCAAGCATTGAAAAGTGCCTATTAGTGGGAAGGGATTAAAAGAGACATTTTTGGTTTGTAGCACAGTGTGAAGTTTGTCAAAGGGTGAATGTAGAACATAAAGGCTAGAGGTCTGTTACAACTGTTATCAGTCCCGAAATGGAAATAGGACTAAATATCAATGGATTTTGTTTGTTCTTTACTGAGGACGAATGCAAGACATGATGTGGTATAGGTCATGTTGAGTAACTTACTAAGTCGGCTCATTTCTTACCTATTAACATGACTTACTCCCTTAAGAAATTAGCATGGTTGTATATTAAAGAAATAGTGAGATTGTATGGGATACAGCTAAGATAGTATCGGATAGAGATCTTCGTTTTTGTTCTAGATTTTGGATTAGCCTGCAAAGACCAATGGGAACTCAGCTGAAGTTTAGCACTGCATGCCATGCTCAAACTAGAATGACTATACAGACCTTGGAAGATATGTTACATGCTTGTGTTCTAGAGTTTAAGGAACTTGGGATCAACACTTGCCACTAGTGGAATTTGCTTATAATAACAATTATCATTTGAGCATAGGGATGCCACCCTATGAAGCATTGTATGGGCATAAGTGTAGGTCACCATTGTTTTGGATAATTTAGAGAAGATTTCCATTGGACCTAAAATTGTACAAGAAATGATAGATAGGTACCAGTCAAAAAGCAAAAGATGAAAGAAACTCAAGATAGATAAAAGAGTTGGAGGATTTGAAGCAAAGAGTACTCGAGTTTAATGTGGGAGAACATGTATACTTAAGGCGAATCCTATTGAGTCCACATAGAGGACGACTTCAAGGAAAATTGAGCCCACAATATATCGGGCTATTTGAGATATTAGATCAAGTAGGAGATTTATCTTACATTTGGCCCTCCCACCAAGCTTGTTAGGTTTGCACAATGTGTCCCACGTATCAGTACTATGGAAGTATGAACCCAATCCAAACAAAGTTGTAGAATTAGAGCCAATTGCTTTCAAGGAAACCCTAACTTATGAGAAGCACCCCATACAGATCATAGATCATAAAGTACAAGCCCTCCGCAATAAGGAGATCAAATATGTCAAAATTTTATTGGATCAACAAACCAGAGAGGTAACTTGGGAATTCGAGGATGAAATTCAGAGGAATTACCCACAACTCCTTGAAAATTCATGTACGGTTTAAGCTTTGAAGACAAAGCTTATTATAAAGGGAGGAGGATGTAAACTCCCAAAAAATATCCATTCTAAATAAATCTTTACAATGTTATGCTAGGTTGTATCATAGTTCTCCTTTATAGGTATAAGACATTCCAAACATTAGATAGTGATTTGGAAAAGTACCGGAAACCCAAAAATCATCCGACAAGACTTAGTACCGAAACAAAGACAGCATCAATATCAGGAAATAGAAACCCAAACCCTAAAGTCAAGCTCAATAATATAATTATAAGGTTTTAAGACTGAAAATCCAATTTTAAAATGCAAAACCTAATTATGTACCTTAGTATCAGCCAATCGTGTAACCATTAAACCTTAAATATAGCACTAGGAATATCTAGTAAATTAACTTCACCAAGTAGTATAAATATTTATATCTCTAATTCATAAATAAATTGTCGTCCGATACATAAATATTTGTCAGATAATAAAGTAGTTTGTCTCATTTACATAATAGAAATTCAAATATTTCATAAGAAGAAGGAAATCCCCATTTTCTTTTGCCAAAACCGTGGAGACCAATAGGTAATTCCACCAAATCCTTTCTCTCAAATCTAACAAATATCTAAGCATAAGTACAAAAAATTCATTGACAACGATGATACCTACATCATTCACTAGCTACCCTCATCATGCCTAAGTACTACTTTTGTACATCATCCTTTACTGCAAGGATTCCTTGCTAATCTCTCTTAACATTTTGAAAACATAAACACTTAAGACATCATTAGTTTATTTTTTTTTTTTTAAAGAAAGGGGAAGGTCTTTCTCACTCAAACCCTCACTCTCTCTCTCTCATGTCTCCCCATCGCTCCCTCTCTCTTTCCTACACTCTCTCTCTCTCCCCTACTCTCTTTTTCTTTTGTCTCATTTTCCTCCTTTCCGTTTCTATACAAACCAACAAAAGCTACTTTAACCAATATAAAAATATCTACTTTATCACTAGAAAGGTGGAATCTTGAAGTAGGAGGTCAACAAAGTACTCAAGCTTTATGGTAAAAACTAGAATACTTCTTTAAAGCTTTAATTTCTAATATCAAAATCTTACTTCTAATGTCTTTTATAACTAGAAAAAGGTAAAAGAAATGTAAGTATGAGCATTTTTAAAATTTTTTTTTTCCTCTTTGAGTCACCAAAAGGGAGTTTTCCTCTTGCAAAGACATCATTTTTAGATGTATAAACTATATTAGAATCAGACCCTTCAATATGTAGTTAAAAATAATGTTTTTCTTACTCAAAGCACCTTATTATATAGTACAAGCACCTAGGGAGCTTAGAACATTAGAAATCTACTAGTACCTTGTTTTATGATTCACGTTTTATATGATCTCTAGAGATCCGAATTTCTTTCTTTAGTTCCTCTTTATTTATCTCTTATGATTAGTCAAGATGATGTTTTTCTTTCTCCTTTAAACCTAGACATGATATATCAACCTTAGGAAGCTAAGAATATCAAAGATCCACACATACTAAGCTTTATGACTCATAGTTTTGGATAACTCCTAGAAATCCGAACTTATTATTTTTATTTCCTCTTTGGTTCCGAGTTATACTTAACAAAATGATTTCTCTAATTTATCTATACCTAAATATGTTGTACAAACACTTAGGAGGCTTAAAACAATAAAATACACCTTTAAGAGCAATTTTAAGGCCATGATTCTATGGGATGAATTTTAATCCGAATTTCCATCTTGTGTTATTTCATTCTTTGTTAAATAAAAAAGATATCTTGTCATATAACTTGATTATTCGTAAGATAAGGATGATTAGTAGTTACATTACCAAGATGATATAAGATGAACAAGTACAAAAAATCAACAAATCAATCATGTTTAAGAACAAGTATGGCATAGGTTGAATGAGAAGAGAAGAAACAAATTCTTTGGTTAATTCAATTAATATTATCATTAACTTGACATTAGATATATAAAAATATTATTGAAAGATTGTGGAAAAGAAATCAATGGAATATTAGTGGGCTATGATATATAAAAATGGAACTAAAGAATTAAGCTTTATGTAAAATAGGCCTTCTTGATGCTTAAACCCAATTAATTAAAAAGTGAGTAAATTAAGGAATCAACAGAAGGATATGAAGTTGAACATGAGCTCTTATTTATGATTTTCGACCCTAACATGTTTTGGTAGGTTATTGGTGTAAAATTATAAGTGGGACAAATTCATGGCACATAAAGGTTAAGGAAGCACATGCAAGAAATGTCCAAAAATGAAGTTATAGTAAGAAAGCCCTTTAACCAAATGTATATATATAGATATTGAGATCACATATAAGAAATGAAAAGTGAAAAAGGATAATTTTGGCCCAAAGGATAGTTCGCATAAACATACTATAGAAGTAATGGTTCATTATGCTTTTTAATCACATAAGCTACAAAAATCTATTCTAGAATAAAAAAAGGGAAGATAGACATAAAAACTCTGAAGTGAGCAGCCTTGGCCCAAGAAGGAAATAAAACCATATAAAGAAATCATTTTAGGTTTTAAAATTTTCAAGGCCCATAAAGAGGCAAACCAAGGTAAATAGAAACTAGATATAGTATTGGAACTTAAGGAAGTAGGAATGAGCCTAAAAGCTAAAATTCAAAGCTTTGTGATCATAAGTGACAAGTGTGAAAGTTCATTGGCCCATAAAGGTTAATATAGTAGAGAACGTAGTTTCCTAAAACCCATATGAGGGAAAGCCTTAAGTAAAGCCCATCTAAACTAGGCCTAACAAGAAAAACTAAGGATAAGAATAAATAACAATTATATAGCACTCTAGCTTAAACTAATAATTACATATCATCTAAGTATTAATACATTTTATTCTTATATATATATATATATATATATATTGCGGACTCGACTACCTATCTAACGTTCCTTTAGACTACTATGATATTTGACCGTTGCTATAGACTAGTGAGTCACTTGACTCTATTTACACTTATGTTGTGTAGTTTAGTTGCACTTGAATGAAGATAATGAATTGGCTTATGTGGTGAATGGGGATTATATCTTCTATTATGCCTATTGATTGAATAAAATACTCTAATTACAAAGATAACTTTATGTGCTGATGTGATATTGAGTTGATAGTATCTGATGAGTGTCTACAACTAATATTATTTGACACTAATTAAACGCTCATGCATAGTATAGGTCATTTGCATTAGCATTGCATGCTTTTGGTCACTACCATCATGTATTACCATTACAAGCCCATGATGAGTTTTAGGAATTTTGATGGTGAATCTTCGTTCTGCCTGTTCTATCATACGACTCACGGATTCCACAAGAACTAATTAGCTTGAGGAAGACAACCCATACGGGGTCCGCATGAAGTGTATAATACTTAAGAAGTTTCTTATTATGCTAGGTTGATATACTTTCAAAGGTTTTTAAAGGTTTACCCGGTATACTTTGATTCTCCTCGGCATTGGTGTCAGTAGTGGTTCCTTAACCCCGAAAAAGGGCGTAAATCTCCAACCTATTTGGATTTCAGTCATCTAGACTTGTATGTGTGAAAGCATATGTTTGAGTAATGCATTGCATATCGGTGTTAATGGAACTTGCTGTCCTATTGATGCATGTTTATAGTCTACTTACTTCACTGAGCTATGATTCGCTCAAACCCTTATAGATTTCGCAAGTTTAGGGGTATCCCATGGTTCTTCCCTTCGAGTCCTCTCATTGATATGCGCCAGTATCTCTTGGGTAGAACGAGCATGTGAGACAAAGTGGAGGATGAAGGTTAAAGCTATCTATTTAGTTATTATGTGCCGTTTGTTTAATGTTTAAGACTACATGTTGAGTTAGCTCATATTATATCTGTGTTAAGACTATGATTAAGTAATGTTATCTCATGATGATATTATGTGCATATATACTCTATTTGGCTCTATACAACGATCTTGAATAAACACGTCGCACCTCTTTGAGTGGCCTAATCATATCATACCCTTGTGTCTATCTGAAGGCATAACTTATATTAGTTGGAAAATAGGCTATAGACAATCGCAAGGCGTAATGATGCATTTAGGGTATCCTTTAGGGTATGACATTAGTCGTGTGGTGACTCTAAATTTTCTTCAAAATTAAAAATCCTTTAATTCTTAGTCAAGGGTTTATGTCAAATGGGTTAGGTTTTGATGTATATCAAATTAAAGGAAATTGAATTGGAAATTAAAATCCAAGCTTAAAAGGTTGAAAAAAAAATAAGGTTATTGCGTTATGGGGTCAAGTTTCAGGGTCTAAAGCAAACCCTATAAAATGGATTTGGATACATCATAAGAACTCTATAGGATTATAGGGTCGAGTTTGGTAGACTCCATAGGGTAGCATGTCGAGTTTCAAGTTTATGTAGTCCATCCAATACCCAACTCGGTTACATGATTTAGTAGGAAAGACTTTATAAATATATGGAATAAATTAACAATGTAAAATTCTTTATTTATGACAGTCCTAGATGTGTCCTTCAATGGATCACATTAATTGTAAGAAGGATTATTATTAGCCTAATAACTCCATTTATCCTTCTCTTAATTTTTTTCCTTTTAAAATATCTATATTATCGATAAATTGAAATTATAAAAAATAAAATGACATTATAATCATAACATAAGATATTTCAAAATGATATAATCTCCATTATTGATCAAGAAATGCCTAATAAAAATTGATTGGTCGATATAAATATTGCTATATAAAAATTATTATTCATCGTTTTATGTTGATAAAAGTAATTTTGAGAAATATATTTCCAATATTGGATCTAAGTAATAAGTAACTATATAACTTTTTTAGTGAAATTTTTTTATGAAACATATGTTATGAGTTTAATTATAACTTTTGATGTGTTGATTGACCAATTGCAGTCAATCAAATTAAATTTAAAAGTCCTATTCTTACTTTGCGACTAATCTCTAGACAAGTGTACCTGTCAATTATAATACCAATGTGAGCACAGGGGTAGTTCCACTAGAACCTATAACTACTAGTAATTACTCTAGTTCTACTATCTAGCTAATATAATTCAAATGATAATGATATATCCAAGAATTAATTAATTAACTAACTAACCACACAATATGAGAGTCATGCTTTTAAAAGTATCAATGACAAAACTAACCTTAATCTTGATTCACCATTAACCCTATATTTCAATCTTTATAAGATATTCATTAATGAATATTTAGATTCTTGAACTACAAGAACCCTATATTTAATTAACATATCTTTCAAGAATATTAATTTCTAACCCTACATGATTAATGAAAATATCTTTCATTATTAATTACATATAAGATTGCATTATAATTCAAGATTCCTAACAAAGATTAAATCTTTATGTAGAAAGTTCATTCATCTATGTCCATATCCATATTCAAACTTCTTTATGCATGCTAGATCTATATCATCAATCAATCTTTCGAGCTAATTAACAGGAATCATGCATTGATCTAATATTGTGCACATGTTAAATCAAAAAACAGTAAACACACATGAATAAATCCAAGAATACATAAACTTCCATTAATGAAACAACCAGATCTTTACAATAAGGTTAAGTTTTCTCAAAACCTAAGGTATAGATATCTATTTTTCCATAGATAAAGATTTACAATAATGATATATAGAAAATAGGAAGAAATCGTGATAAAAACCCCTTTAAATTGATGTCTTGTGATCTTAGATGAGCTCTTGCTTTTCTCCACTCTAAAGTACTTATTTTTCTCTCTAGGGTTCGTAGGAATAAAGATCTATATCATAAATGATGAGTAAAGGCTGCTATTTGTAGATAAGGATGAAAATAGTTCTACACAATCATCTTATACGGCTATGTAGGATGGTCATGTAGGATAAGAACTCATGAATTTTGCCCAAAATGACTTAGCATGACCCCAATCACGCCTATGCCCATGTGGACCTCAGTTAAGCTTCTAATCATTTTCTAATCCTACACAATCTTTTACATAGCTTATGTAGCTCCTTGTGCACTTTGAAATTGCTTACTTCTTGTATTTCACTTCCTACGCCAGTATTCTGCATAGCTTGTGCATATAATAAATCTCCAATTTGTCCAATTTTTCACCAAAATCTCCTTTAACTCATCAAAATGTCTTCATTAAGCTTATTATCTTTTATTCCTGAATTAATATTTTAACCAAATAAGTACCATTTTCTTTAATAATTCACATGAAATCTATATCATATAGTCTCCGATTGATGCATATAATAACGATCTTCAGACATTTATTAAACTTTCCAACACTTAACCATTTACTTGTCATCAAGCAAATAATTAAGAACAATGAAATCCATCATCAATTACACCCAAAAGTTCAATTGAATGTCAAATCACATAATAGCATTCAACTTTTCAATTCAAATCATGACAATTTTAAACTTTTGTGCCTTATACTAGGCATGGTAAATGGGTCATGCCATGCCATCCACGTACCAAAATTTACATACTTTGCATGTTGCGTGCTTTTGCATATTGGCCCATTTATGCTCGCGTGCCCTGATTCACGTGCTTTTTTTTTTCACTTATCGTACCGTACTGGCCCATTTTATTTGCATGCCGTGTTGTTTGCCTTCGCATGCAGGTTTGCATGCCTTCAATTAGGTCCAATTTCACACGGTTTATTTAACTTTTTTATTATTTTTGACTCACGGTTTTTTTTCCTAACGGCTGTTGAAATTTAATTAAACTAATTATTCAAATTAGTTACAAATAAATTATTGATTTTAACATTTAACATAAATAAAATTTAAACAATTACTAAAACATTTTTAACTCTATTAATAATATATGCATTACATTATTATTTAAATTGATAGTAAATGAAAGTAATTAATTTACATTTAAAAAAAGGTGCGAATGTGATGTGTGACTATCTTGCTGACTACCTTGATCATCAGCATCGCTTGGGGGCTAATAGTGATACGATGGTTGTGGCCTTTGTGGGGGTGGTGGTGGAGGATGCACCGATTGATAACCTGCCCATTCGAAGAAATTGTATATGTGGGTACTCATGGAGTGGAGCAAATCCCCATGTTCTTTTTGGACCTTGGTTATCTATATTAAAGTATTTATTATGTCATCCATATTATATGTACCGGATCCGGATTATTGCTGTGTTTGAGCTTGACCTCGCCATTGTCCACATCTATGTCTATCTCCCATTCCTTCATCGTACCATGGGAGAGGCAGGGACAGATTATCCAAGTTAAGATCAAAGCTCTATTCATTTGATTCATTTCGGTCTCTCAGTTGTGTTACACCACCTTAATATCTAATATATTGGTTGACTTTAGGATCATACTTGAAACCCAACCTTCTTGCTATGTTGCTTTTTGTGAATTTGGACATTGATTCTTCTTTCGTGTAATTTAACAGGTCAAATCTTCACGATTTTAGAATGAGTGTGACAAGGTGACCATATGCAAGATGGGTGTCCTTTCTCCCAAGCACTCGACTCATTCATTGTATCACCAAATAGCCGACATCTAATACTTGGGGATCCATCACTGCTTTCTTGTATTATTTTGTAGTTACAAAATGTTACTAATAAAATTTATATATCTATCGATCTCAATGCATTTATTAATTTCCTTTATTTAACAATTTACAATTACTCCAAATAAATTAATTAAGCAAGTTTAAGATATAATATAAATTGATTATTATAATAATATTATTTGAAATTTTCATTTTTTTATTTCCTATAAAAATTTGAAGTTAATATTTAATATGTTAATCGTAATACAATTGAAATCATTTTTAAAAAATAAAATATACTAAACATATTTTATTTTTTAAGAAGACAAATACATTAATTAAAATAATAAAAATAATTTATTTAAATATAATTTAAATTAAATTATAAAAATAATATTTTTATATTATTATTTTTAAAATAGGTATATAAATTAATTACTATTACAATATTATTTGACAATTTCATTTTCTTTTATTTCCTAAAAATATTGAAGTTAATATATTAATAGTAATACAATTGAAATATATTTTAAACAAATAAAATATACTAAATATATTATATTTTTAAGAAGACAAATATATTCAATTAAAATAATAAAAATAATTTATTTAAACACAATTTAAAGTAAGTTAAAAAAATAAATCACTATTCTATATTTTTATTTTAAAAAGGTATATAAATCAATTACTATTATAATATTATTTTATAATTTCATTTTCCTTTATTTTTTAAACAATATTGAAGTTAATATGTTAATAGTAATACAAATATACAATTAAAATCATTTTAAACAAATAAAATATACTAAATATATTATATACTTTTAAGAAGACAAATTCATTTAATTAAAATAATAAAAATAATTTATTTAAATACAATTTAGAGTAAATTAAAAATAAATAAATCACTATTTTTATATTACTATTTAAAAAAAAGGTCCGCGTGTTGGTTCGAGTGTTTTATGTGTCGTGTCATGCAGGCCCACTTATTTTGCGTGCCTCATCTGCTGCGTGTTGGCTCGCGCACACTTATGCTTTTGTCTTTTTCTTTCCCATTTCATGCATGCCATGTTAGGCTTGTGGCCCGCATGTTAGTCAACGCGTGCCGTGGTTGATTTTTCCTATGATCTAGTCTACACTAACCAAGTGCACCTATTAATTGTAAGATAGGAATGGATTATAGGGTCGTATTCTTTGGGGCCATTAGTAAGTACTACTACTTACCCTATTAATTATTATCTAGCATAATAAATTTAGATCAAGATTTAATATTAATTTACTTAAATAATTTTCAACTAAAACTATACTATAACATGCATTAAAAAAATAAAATTAAATTGACTAATAACAATTCAGACTCGCTTCACCAATTAAATAACATGTACTACAAACTCCGTAGTTGTTGAATCATTCCTAACTGCGGGATTCCCATGTACTAGTTCAATAACTCTCTCAAGTCTATTGAACCTAATCTAATCCTAGTCTTGTCTACTGGAATCTCTTCCTAGTTAGCCGCCGACTAAAATTGCTTTAGAAATGTGATCCCAATGGTAATTATTTAATTATATGTAGAAAATTCCACAACCTTATCTCTAGGCGTCATGAGAAATATTTCTCTATAATGTAGATCTATTCCATGGGTAGATATCTCAATCGCATCCCATGAAAATCTAGTCTAATCCTAAATTGTGCACTACTTAGAATTAGAATAAATTAATACACTAAAGAGATTAAGAATTCATACAACATTTAAATATATAATTCATTGAAATACATGTACCCTATGGCTACACGAATCCTAATGATTACTCATACATGATATAATAAGAAAACAGAACAATAGATATAAAATAGAAAGAAAATATAATAATACTCCCTTATTCACGATACAAATGTCTAAACACTTCAACAACCAAATACAAGTATATATGTTTGTATATAGATCTCTGTAAATCTATGAATAATGTCTATCTATCTCTATCTATCTTCTTTTTTTTTTTTCCAATGGATGTCTTCGCCTTCTCTTTTATAATCTCAGATTTTGTGAAGCAGTACAACACTTGGATGAATAGTTGTACCTTTTAGCCAACCAATACAACAATTGGATGAATAGTTATATCTTTTGGCGAACCAAGACAACACTTGGATGAATAGTTGTACCTTTTGGCGAACCAATACAACATTTGAATAAATAGTTGTACCTTTTGGCGAACCAATACAACATTTGGATGAATAATTGTATCTTTTATCCAACCAATGTGTCACTTAAATGGAAGAAAATCAAAGGCGTCGTTGGTAGAAAACTCAATCATAGGTGACCAAAACGGCGTGATTTGTGCTATTCTTCATCTTCCTTCGAATCACGAACGGCCAAGAGGGCGTTATTCTCGTTGTTCTTCATTTTTATCCAAATCACCGTCCTTTGCACCGGGGGGGGGGGAGGGGAAGGATATTCTTACTGTGGGCAAATTTTCTCCTTCATATCACGAGCGACCAAAAGGGGGGGTAATTGCTTTTGATATGCATTTTTCTTCTTCACAGCGACCAAGGGGCCGTGATCCTTGTTGTGGATGATGTTTTGAGTCCATTTTGCTCCAATTTGCTCCAAAGTGTGTTGTTATGATTAAAAGTTACCTGAATTGAAAATATTATTGATTTAAGTATCAATTCTTAAATAAAATATAACTTAAGACTCGAATTTTACTTAAACAATAATAATATCATGGATAATTCATGTCTATCAGCGGTCCATTTACCATGCCTATCTTATACTCAAACCTACTATACTTGCACTTAAATAACCAAAATTGAAAGTCTAAACCTAATCTAGGTAATTCAAACTTTACCCTCACCATTTAATAATAACTTTGAAAGTTAAAAAGTAAACACAAAGTCAAGTAAAGCAAAAAGAGACTGAGTTAACTACCTATTTAACGGTATATAGGCCTTTTAACCACTTCTCTAAGCATATCAATCTAAAATGAAAGTACATTACATCAATTTTCCCCTAGATTTTCTCCTTTTTATTGATATCTTAAATTTTTCGTTCATTCCTTCCTATTTTTAGTTTAAGCTTCTTAACCCATGTAGCGAGTTTTCAACCAATAATCTTAGACTTGTTACCCAAGTAAATAAACATTATCCCTCTAAAAGAGGGCGTCCCCTCAACTTACTTGCTCAAGTCAGTAGGCTCAATTTCTTTTTCTTTTTCTTTCTTTTTTTTTTTTTTAAAGTTGATAACATGGAACAAATCTCGCTCTTCTGAGGGACCAAGACCCACCCACATGAACTAAACTTTTCTTTATAGGCTTTTTGATGTTAGTAGAGGGGTCAAACTTTGCTCTTTCAAGGGATCAAAGCCTACCCTTACAAACTAAATATTTTTATTTCATTCCAACATATATATATATATATATATTTTGAAGAGATCGCCAAGGAGAATCACTAAGTTATAATTTCATTTTCCCTTTCACTAGAGATTAAGTGAGCTCTCAAAATTTTTAAAAAGAAAATATATGACTTGATAAGCTTATAAATATATTAACTTTTATTATGGACTTTGAGACACTTCTAAACTCTAAATTCTTTTATAAATAGCAAGTAAATTTTCTTCACTTAGATTTTATCATACAATTTTGATTAGGTATGCTAAATTCAAAATAAGTGAGTAAAACACAAAGTTACTTTTAACTTTTGAATTAGATTCAACTAAAAACTCATTGACTATAATTTTTGAATTTTCATAATTCTTACAATTTGATTCATTTAAGTGGGGGACTTTTTAGGAGAAGTGCATAATAACCCAATAAAGCATAAAAGAAGACCACTTAATATAATCCTTCGAAATTATCCCTTCCCCATACTTAGGATAAGACATTGCCCTCGATGTATACTACAACATATCAGTACAAGAAGGAATAAAAGAATAGCAAATAAAAAGAAAAGGAATTGAGACTTCCCCAGTTTGAGACTATAGACAAGTCGAAGCATCAAGAAGTCATGGTTGTGGAGATAATAGTAGTAAGTCATATAAATGAGAACACAATAGAGATTTATGTTGTACAAAAGCATAGAAAAAGAAAAAGAAAAACAAAAGATAGCTAAATGATATCTAGAAGTTAGTCTATCCTATAAGTCTTGCATCATCATCAAAATAACAACAAAAAGTTTGCCCAACAAGAGTGCTAAAAAAAAAAAAGGAAAATCAAATCGTCAATCAAGCATCTCCATTGTTGTCCTCATCATAATCTTCTTCATCTTCAGCATCGTCTTCCTCCTCATTCTTTCCTTCCTCATCTTCCTCCTCTACCTCATCATCTTCCTTCTCGTCTTCCCTTGACTCAGCTAACTTTCATTTTTTGAGCTTAAAATTTTTGGGTTGTCTTTAGCTGAGCTGGCTATCTCCTTACCCTTTGTTGTTGATGGAGCCTTTTTAGAAGGGGCAATAGCTAAAGTCCTGTCATCACTATCAAAAGATGATTCATAAGCTGGAAGATTAGGAGGAGGTGATTTAAGGTAGCTAGCAACTCCCTAAAGAAATTCAATAATAAAAGCTCTAAACCTCTTGGCTTTCCTTTCATTCTTTATCATTTTCTTATCAAGATTATATAATTGCTTCTCAACACCAGATGGGGTTTGGGAAGTGGAGGCACAAGACAGTTGTCGGATATCATTTATGGTGGTGTTGTAGGGGTAATGATTAGCTTCTTTAATCCACAACCAGCAAAGGGTCTATTTGTGACCTAAGTAATATGCAAACAAGATGTTCCAGAAGTTGGATCCTCAAGGATTTTCATCCCCTGCAACAATTTGGTCATATATCTACCACAATATATACTTTTAGAGCACAAATCCGATGTCTAGCGATAAAGGTAGTAAGCTAGCTCAACTCCTACATTGATCTTGTAGCAAGATGCAATACTATAAATAAAGAACAGCTCAAAGTTGTTCACCACTCCCATGCTGCTCTTCCTGGCACCAATTGTGTTTACTAGCATCCAGTAAATAACCCTATACTTGACATTCTCCATGGAAGATGCCCTGAACCTTAGAGGGTGGTACTCAAGGCCCTTGTTGCATAGCACCTTCCAATATTTTAGGTGTAACCCCTCTAAGCCAACTATTAGGTGTGCTCTTGAATCGCTCAGTTTGAATCTCCCCTTTGGTATATAGCCCCATATAAACACAAAACTTAGACATGTGTACCTTATAATACTTGCCATAAGCTTAGAATGTGATAAAACTATCTACTCCCTTTCGAGTAATCCTTATCCTTCAGATCAAGAGTAAAAGGACCTCTATAGTGATGTCTTTATAAGCCGAGGTATATATAGCAAAAAGAGCTTCCCATAGGCTCGTATCAAGGAGCTCCTTGATCTCAATCTCAATGTCATAGCTCCTATCAATTCCTAGTCAACATATTTATATGCATCCATTGGTTTACTTTCCATCCTTTTTCTTTGTTCCTTGCTCCATGATTTCTTTGAAACATTTTTGTCGTAGATCACATCATCCTCCTTCTCCAGCTGAATCTTTTGTTTTATCTTTGATGGTTGACCCTTTTTCCTTTGAGAAAGGGTAACTTTCTTAGAACTAGATGGCTTATTGGAAGGAAAGGAGTTCTTTGGGTAAGATTTCTTCTTTCCCATTCCTATAAAATAAAGGTTAAGTAAAATTAGCACATTGAGGAATAGTATGTCAATATAAGCATGAAGTTTGTAGGAATTATGCCTATTGCACATACATAAGACATATATCATGAGAATAATTTGGTTGGCATCAATGCAAGGGTATAGAAAATAAGACATGATTTTTTTTACCTACATGACCATCTTACATAGCCTATGTAGCATGGTTGTGCATGAACATGAAGTGACCGTTTTTTAATACAACAAGAGCGTGCAAAAATGGTTGTGTATGAGCTCATATACAAATTTGTAATAGAGTATAAGTAAGAAAGTTAGCCAAAACAACTAACGATCGTCACTCCACAAGTGAGAATCACAAAAACCCAATTTTCCTTAGTTAAATACCTAAGTATCGCAATTGAAAGTATTCATACAATTAAACATGGTGAAACTTATGTAGTTAGATATGACAATAGAGGAATTGCATGAAAAACAGAAAGCCCCAATTTTTATGACAAGTGAAAATCGGGTATGAACCTTAGATTCTAGAAAATTTGGCATTTTTGTACAATGTGGGTTCATCAAGTGTCAAGAAATGTACATGTATGTGATTTATGAGTTTAAGAGACAACAAACATGTTAATTTGTGCAAAAATTATAGATACCCAAGAAATGCTAATAAAATATGATGCATGATCTAAAGCCAAGAATAGGAAAAAATCTATGCTATATAAACAAAGAAAAGAGGAGAGGAGTACATACCTTTTTGGTCTCACGTGATAGAAATGACTAGAAAAGTGAAGGTGAAGTGTTTCACCGAGTGAGTGTAGAGAGGAAAAGAGAAAAATTCTTTTCCACATTGTGAATGAGTGTATGGAAATGAGGGAGTGAATGTGATGTGGGTATTTATACGGAGATTGAGGCACACACAATCCAATGTACGTGGGTCATGTATGAAGGTCGTGCAAGGGTCAAAAAATGACCCAAGAGATCACAAGTTCTATACGAGCTTGTACACGGCCTATGTATGAGGGTCATGCAGACCAACAATTTAAGAAAGTGGGTTGAGATGGTGTACACAACCTTCATGCATGGCTTATGCAAACTTGTCGTGTAGAAGATGAAAATTGACTCGAAAGCTCTCAAATTATGAACAACCTTACGCACAACTTGTGTATAAATGGTTATGTTGGATAAAATTTTCTATAGCATTTAGGTATAATACATGATCATGAATAGAAGTTGTGTTCAATAGAGATGTAGATTGCAAAAACTTGCCATAGCACAAAATTAATCTTCCCTATACTTAAAGTTTGGAATGACTCCCATACATAATTGTTTAATGTCTACACTTTCAAGATAGAAAGCAAGGAGTAAGGATAGTATAAAACTTAACTTGATGGTTCTTCAATAGATGATTTTAATAGCACTTCAACTTCTACAGATAATTCTTCGAGCCCTTTCTTCATTGTGAATTGATCATAAGCCTCCAGTTAGGCTATAACAGCTTGTAGCTTAAGGTTCTTCGTTTCTTTCTTCTCTCCATGTACCATGTACCATGTCTAACTCTAGAACATCCTTACAAAAAGTATCCTGCACACAATTTGAAATAGAAGTATCAATAATGTTAATACTAAAACAAGAATCATTAGACTCCACAGATTGGTTGAGCACTTCCGAAATCTTCATTTTATGCTCCTCCTCTCCAACTTTAAGTGTTAGCTTACCATTCCTCACATCAATAATAGCTTTAGCAGTAGCTAGGAATGGCCCACCTAAAATTAATTGCACTTCCCCATCTTCATCTATATTGAGTATTACAAATGCCATTGGGAATATATAATTTTCCACCTTCACGAGCACATCCTGGATAATCCCTTGGGGCACTTTAATGAATGATTTGTCAGTTGTAAAACCATTCATGTAAGGCAAGGTTCTCCTAGACTCAGCTTCTTGAAGAAAGGGTAAGGCATCATATCGATACTCTCTCTTAGATCTGCTAAAGCTTTATCCACATATAATTTCCCAATCACACAAGGAATTGTAAAACTCCTTAGGTCCTTAAGCTTTATCGGTGGTCGATTTTAACTAATTACTGAACATTTGGGTCTAACCATAGCAGTAGACACCTCTCTTAGTTTCCTTTTATTGGATAATAAATCCTTGAAGAATTTTGCATACTTAGGCATCTACAATGGGGCTTCAACATGAGGTAAGATGATATATAATGTTTTGAAAGATTCCAAGAACTTACTAAACTATTTAATGTCATGATCTTTCTTCGAACAGCTTGGATATGGTATCTATGCCTTATATGCTTGCACCTTAGGAGGTTTCTCTTTCTGTGTCTGGACCCTTTCTTCCTTAGGCATCTCTCTTTTCCCGAGAACAACCTCTCCTTATTGGTTTGATTGCAGATCTTTTCCATTCATGAGGGTTATCACATTTACTTGCTCTATGGGATTTAGCTCAGTGTTGCTAGGAAGTGAACCAGGTTGTCTCTCTAATAGCATCTTCGCAAGTTGCCCAATCTAGTTCTCCAGGTTATGAATGGAAGCTTTATGATTGTGATGGCGAGCTTTAGAATTCGGAATAAATTAGGGTCATCAAGTCCTCTAAAGTTGGCTTCTTCTTCTATGGAGGAGGTGGAGGAAGTTATGGAAGTTGCTGAGGAGGTGGTAGTTATGGCTTTTGAAATCCATGTGCTGGATAATTTTCTCTTTGCACATTTGTGTTGCTTACATAAGAGAAATTAGGGTGATTTCTCCACCCTAGATTATATGTGTTACTGTAGGCGCTATTTTGGTACCTTCCCTGATTACAAAGGTAATCCACTTGCTCAAGTACCTCTAATTAAAAGCTGTCAACACTAGACTCTCCATAATGGAGTTGAGATAATTGTGGGTTCTTCATCTGCATGACATGTGTTGATTCTCTATTATCTAAAATTTTGATGATAACAAAATACTCAAGGAACTAACTATTCTATTAGTGTGCAGAATTATATACAGAACTTTTCATAGAATATTGTTGAATATTGATAAATAAATATATGAGTTGAATGATTTTGAATTTCGGATGTTTTGGTTCTAAACAAGCTTTAAACAAGTATTACAAGAGTTTATTACAAGATAAGGAACACATAATGTTTTCCAAAAATTTGGTTAAGGGATAAAGATTTTTCCAGAAATACAGAAGATTTTATAGAATCTTTACAAGAACTTTGAACATGCATTTCTGGGCTAGGAATATTTACTATTCATCTTATCCAATAAAACATACAGTATTTTAGATCAGTACAATCATGTTTTTGAAGGCTAGCTCCAAGATAATAAGTATATTTAGGTAATACAATTATTTAATTCCACTAAAGTCGGATTATATCTTAGGGGATTTAAATGATTTTTAGTTTCTCTCTCATCAACAAAAATGCTTTCTTCAGAGACAAAAGCAGAAGTTATGGGATTTATTTCAAGACAATTTTTTTTTAACATACTTCTTCAATATAAGAAATTTTTTTTTTAACATGGAAACTGCTAAGGAAATCAGAATAAGAAAAACGGTATCTTCAAATAAGATAACATATGAAGATCACGATGGAAGATAGAGATATTAGCAATGGATATTTTCAAAAGATATATCTTTAAGCAGAATAACGTCATGAAGATTTTCAAGCAGAAACAAACAAGATTATGATGAATAAGGAAAATCAAGTAGACCTTATCTTCATTCTAAGTGCATTCAAAACGGATTACGATCACGACGAGAAGAAAAAATCCATAACCATCTTCAAGGCTTATCCACAGCTAACTGATTTGAATTGTTCAAGACATACGCTTACAAAGCTCAAGATAAGTTTATCCATTTAGTTACTGTCATTTTCTATTCGAATTTAGATCACAAGAACAAGCAGAAACTGGATACGTCTATCATCAAACCGTTGGAAGAAGTTGAATGATATGCGAATTTCAAATAAAGATAGAGTTTAAAAAATTTTCATACCGAGATTCTTGGGATTGCATTCTTATTTCTGAACGTTAAATGAAGTATAATATAACTTAAGGAAGATAGAGAAAACAGTAATCAATTATCTTTCATGCAGTAAACAAAATTTCTCTAGTATCTACCAAAAGAAAAGAACCAGAAGCTTATACATAATAAAGTCCAGAAGTTTCATTTCATAGAGATTTAAAAAAAAAAACTTTTACTTTTGCAAGCTGATCACTATGCAATTTTTCTTTTTGCATTTTGATTCCGAAAATTTATTCTCCTTTTGTAATTGAAGGAACGTGTTGTTGCCTTCTTGTGTGGCAGTTCAATTACAAGTTTAGACTCTGTAGATCGATTGTAGCTAGAGGATAGCTATGAGAATCGAGCAGAGAGATTTGTACAAACTTGTAATTTGTTTTTATTGGATATAGTGGAACAAACCCAAAGAATATTGGGGTCCCCGGCTCGGAGCTGGAAGGGTGGACTGATGCATAAGGTGGAACCACTATAAATCATTGTCTGATCTTCTTATCTCTATCCTTTTAATTTTACGCAATTTATTTTCATATTTGTTATATTGATATATTGTTCTCGTTTGTTTTTCAAAATCGAAAAGGGATTAATTTTTAAAGGCAAAAATTGTATTAATTAATTCAACCCACCTTCTTAATTATTATTTGGGACCAACAATTGGTATTAAAGCAGGGCTCTTTTATTAATTAAAGTGATCCAGCTAACATGGCAGAGAACAATGTAGCAATTAATCGTGCTCTTTTTTTAATGGTTCAAATTTTTCTTATTGGAAAATGCACATAGAAACCTATATAAAAGCTAACGATTATGACTCTTAGCAAGTGATTTCCATTAGAGACAATGTGATTACAATGAATGGAAATTAGTTCTAACAGATGCTGAGAAGAAGAATATTGAAAAGAATAACAAAGCTAAGAATTTGTTATTGACAACTATTGCTGCTTCAAAATTTTATGTTATATCTTCATGTGAAACAGCAAAGGAGATCTGGGATAGACTAACTGAAACTTATGAAGGAACTAATACAATTAAAGAAACTAAAATTAATGCTTTACTTCAGTAATGTGAGTTATTCAAGTTTAAAACTGATGAATCTGTCAAAGATGCATTTAACAGGTTCATTGCAATTATAAATGAATTGACATTACTTGGCAAAGTAATTGGTGATCCTGATCTTGTGAGGAAGATACTGAGAATTCTACCACCAACTTGGGATGCAAAGAAACTGCTATTGAAGAAGCACATGATCTCAACAAACTTTCTCTTAGCCAACTAAGAGAAAAAGCTAATGGCTTATGAATCTCACAAAAAACTACTCAAGGAGAAGAAAGCAGTTCCAAAGGGATTGCGTTTAAAGCCAAAGAAGTTGCTATCAACCAAGCTGATTCAGATAATAGTGATGATGAAGGAGATGAAGATATTACTCTTCTAGCACAAAAGCTCAATCGGTTCTTTAAAAAGCAAAGAGGTAAGAAATTTAGTGCTTTTAAGAAAACTATGATAGAAAAAATGATGCAGGAAAGGCTTACAAAGAAAAGGAGAAGAAGGAGATCCAATGTTATGAGTATAAAAAACCAGGACATATCATATGAGTGTCCCACCTTGATAAAGAAAATGGAGCAATAAAAAAGAGAAGTCAAGCAATGTTAGCAGCATGGAGTGATTTAGATGATACAGAGAGTAGTCTAGAAGATACAGAAGAAGAAGAAGAAGCAAATCTTTGTCTAATGGCTACTTCTGAGGTATACTCTAAATCTGAATCTGATAATGAAATAACTGAAGATGACATACTTCTTGAAATAAAAAAGTTATTAAAAGCTCTTAAAAAGGCTGATTCTAAGCTAGTTAAATATGATAATGAAATAAAATCTCTCAAGAATGAAAAACTTGTTGATGAAAATCACATATTAAAGCATGATCTTGAAAAAGTTGCATATAGAAAATGAAAAATTACGAAAAGATAATAGTTTGTTAAAGGAAGAAACTGGTTTATTAAAAATAAAAATAGATGAGTTATCTAATTCAATAAAGAATACATTTAATAAATTCAATGAAAGTGATAAAAAATTAACTATGTTGATTTCATCTCAAAGATTATCATTTGAAAAGCATGGTTTAGGATAAAAGCATGGATCTAGTTCAAATGCAACTAAGAAAACCATGTTTGTAAAAGCTAAACCAAACAAATATAATGAATTAAGAGAAGGAAAACAAGATGTAAGGTCAAATCACGTGAAAAGAAGTTATACCAACAATATCAGAAGGTATTCCAGAAGTTATCCTTCTTATGAAAACAATACCGAAAGGTATTACGAAAGTTATCGACATATGAAAACAACCAGAAGGTATTTTAGAAGGTATTCTACATATGAAAACAATACCAGAAGGTATTCTAGAAGTTACCCAATACAAAATAACATGAAACAGGTAAACAACATGTATAGTAATAACATTTCATATGCATGTTTTTTTTGTAATAAACCTGGTCATATTGAGAAATATTGCTATTATAAAAGAAACAAGCTCAGTAATGAACAAGTTAAACAAAGAAACCAAGCGAGATTGTCTTATAAAGGACTCAAACTAGTTTGGGTTCCTAAAAAGGTTTAATCTCTTGAATTTTGCAAGAACATGAAGCTAAAATTAAAGGAACATGGTATCTAGACAGTGGATGTTCCAGACACATGACAGGAAATGCTTCATTGTTCAATAGCATAACTTGGGAAGAAAAAGGATATGTTAAATTTGGAGATGACAGTAGAGGTAAAATTATTGCAACTGGAAGCATTGGTATATCCCCTTACATAATAGAAAATGTTTATTTAGTTAAAGGATTAAAACATGATCTTTTGAGCATTAGTCAATTATGTGACAAAGGTTATAAAATGATTTTTGAAAAAGGCAAATGTTTTGCTTTTGATGAAAATGGTATAAAATTGTTTGAAGGTTTTAGAAAGAAAAACATATATTTGATAAAACCTAATGAAGTTGAAGAAGCTTGTTGTTTATTGTCAATGAAAGATAATATTTTTGCTTGGCATAAATGTTTAGGTCATGTGAATTTCAATCAATTAGAAAAATTATCTAAAAAGAATATAATAAGAGGTTTGCCTAAAATATATATTAAACAAGATGTGAAGTGTGATACTTGTTTAAAGAATAAGATGCTTTCTGTTTCTCACAAAAGTAAAAATGAAATTTCAACAAAAAGGCCTCTTGAATTGTTACATCTTGACTTGTTTAGACCTACAAGAGTGTTAAGCATGGGCAGAAGTAAGTATGGACTTGTTATTGTTATGATTATTCAAGATATACTTGGGTTATGTTCTTGTAACATAAAAGAGATAGTTTTGATTCTTTTCAAAAAATTGCATAACAAATTCAAAATGAAAAAGGAATTTCCATAATTAGTCTTAGAACTGATCATGGAATGAGTTTAAAAATTCAAAATTATAATTTTTGTGAAGAACAAGGTATATCTCATGATTTCTCAGCTCCATATACACCTCAACAAAATGGAGTTATAGAACGCAAGATTAGAACTATACAAGAAATGACAAGATCTATGTTAAATGAAAGTGGTATTGCTGAGTATTTTTGGCAGAAGCTGTTTCTACAGCTTGTTATATCATCAATCGAGTATACATTCGACCAATAATATCCAAGACTTCATATGAACTATTTCGAGGTAAGAAACCTAATGTCTCTTATTTTCATGTTTTTGGTTCTAAATGCTTTATGAAAAAGAATGCTATTAATCTTGGTAAGTTTGATGAAAGATCTTATGAAGCTATATTCTTAGGATATTCTTTAAATAGCCGTGCTTATCGTGTTTTTTATAAAACATCTAAAATAGTTGAAGAATCAATAAATGTTAAGTTTGTTGAAGATATAAAGGATGATGAGTCTGACGATGAAAAAGAATTCAAATCTAAAGAAGAATCTTGTTCAGAACTAAAGTCTAAAGTACCCAGTGTAGAAAACCAAGAATCCGAAAATCCAGAACTTGTTCCAAAAGGTAATACAGAAGGTACTCCAAAACCTAGAGAATCTAAACCAGAAACTTCTAAGGCTTGGAAATATAAATATGCTCATCCTCCTGAACAAATAATTGGTAATGTTCAAGCTGGTGTTAAAACAAGATCTAATTTAAAGGATTTTGAAAATCACTTTGCTTTATTATCCGAATTTGAGCCTAATAATGTTGATGAAGCATTAATTGATAATAATTGGACAGATGCATGCAAGATGAACTAAATCAATTTCAAAGAAATAATGTATGGAATCTTGTGCCTAAACCTAAAGGAAAATCAATAATTGGAACTAAATGGGTTTTAAAGAACAAATTGGATGAAGATGGTAAAATAGTTAGAAATAAAGCAAGATTAGTGGCTAAAGGATATTCACAAGAGGAAGGAATAGACTTTGATGAAACATATGCACCTGTAGCTAGATTAGAAGCAATTCGTTTGATGCTTGCATATGCATGTTTCAAAAATTTCAAAGTTTTTCAAATGGATGTAAAAAGTGCACTTTTAAATGGTTTTATAAAAGAGGCAGTTTTTGTAGAACAACCCCCTGGTTTTGAAGATCCTTTTATACCTGATTACGTTTACAAATTAAATAAAGCTTTATATGGTTTAAAACAAGCCCCAAAGGCATGGTATGAAAGATTAAGTATGTTTTTAATTTCAAAAGGTTTTCAAAGAGGAACTGTTGACACAACATTGTTTTTATAATCACATGATAAAGATATATTAATTATTCAAATATATGTGGATGATATTATCTTTATCTACTAATGAAATATATTGTCAAGAGTTTGCAAAGAGTATGCAGGAAGAATTTGAAATATCAATGATGGGTGAGATTGACCTTCTTTCTTAAACTACAAATTAAACAAACAAAAGAAGGAATCTTCATACATCAAGAAAAATACACAAAACAAATTCTAAAGAAATTTGGGTATAAAGGATGTAAAGGAGCTGCAACTCCCATGAGTACTTCTATAAGGTTAGATTCTGATTTAAATGGGAATAAGGCAAATGAAAAGTTATATAGAAGTCTCATTGGTTCTTTATTATATTTAACTGCATCCAGACCTGATATTCTTTTTAGTGTATGTTTATGTGCTAGATTTCAAAGTTCACCAACAGAAACACATTTGACAGCTATTAAAAGAATTTTCAAGTACTTGATACATACTTCAAAATTAGGCATCTAATATCCTAGAAAACAAAATTTTGATTTAATAGGTTACTCTGATGCATATTATGCTGGTTGCAAAATTGATAGAAAAAGCACATCTGATACTTGTCAATTTTTAGGTGACAAATTAGTTTCTTGGTCTTTAAGAAACAAAATTCTGTTGCCTTGTCTACAGCTGAAGCAGAATATGTTTCTATTGGAAATTACTGTGCTCAAATGTTATGGATTAAACAAAAATTACAAGATTATGGTTTATTTTTCAAAAATATACCTATAAATGTGATAATATAAGTGCAATTAATCTTACAAAAAATCCAGTGCATCATTCTAGATCTAAGCACATTGAAATTCGACATCACTTTATCTGAGATCATGTAATAAATGGTAATATTATTGTTGAATTTTTGCCTTCCAATATGCAATTAGCAGATATTTTTACAAAATCTTTAGATAAAATTAATTTTGAATATATTCGAAATGAGATTGGAATTTGCAATCCTTTTTCTTAAATTTTTTCCATTAGAAAATAATTTAAAAAAATTAAAATTAATTAATAATTAATACTAATAAATGGAATGGAAATCCGTGCAACTACTTTTGGCGCTCAAAGTTCTGACCTTTCATCTGCTCTTCTTTCTATCACATCTGTTCACCATGATTTAATTTCTAAAAATATGTGTTTTGAACCCTAATCCTCTTTGTTTCCAAAATACACAGTTCGTTCTCTTTCGATCATCTTTCATGGCTCCACGAAAATCTCAAGACTATCCAACAAAAATTTCAAAACCATTCCTTCAACCGAACCTATTTCTATACAAGATGAGTCTTCTGATTCTGAAAAAACTCTATCTCGTTCTCCATCTCCATCTAAGGTTAGAGAAATTAGCTCCAAACTTGTTTAAGAATCTGGGCAAAGTTCTAAACAACCCAAAGGAACAAAGAACAAGGAAAAATCTAAGGAACAATCGTCTCATGGTTCTGACCCAGAACCTATTTCAGAGCTTTTAAAGGAACAAAAGAAAAAGAAATCTTCCAAAGATTCTTCAAAGAAAAGAAAAGACATTCCATCAACTTCAGCTCAACAACTGTAGTCTTCAAAGAAAAGGAAAACACAAGCTTTAGAGGCAATACTTTCTATACTAAAGGTAAAAATCCATGACTGCTCCTTTGTAGATTTTGGATATTTCAAAAAGCATGGATTTTATTGGAAAGAGTGGTTAGATAATGTAGGTTGTAGAAAGATGTGTAATCTCACTAGAGATGTTGTTCAAGAAATGGTTGAGGAGTTTTACAGAAATATGGTTTATGTTGATAATAGGAGTTTAAATTCAAGAGTTCAAGGAGTTATTTCAACCATAATTCGTGATGATTTGATTAAGTATTTAGGTTTGAAGGATTGTTGCGATGACAATGTGTATGTCTCGATGAGAAGGAATGACTTATTTCTGAAAATAAATGGAAACATAGGACATTTTCTAGATTATGACGTGTTCGTACATGAGTTTGAATTAGTAGTTAGAATGCTCCACAAAATTGTGAGAGAATGTATACTTCCTCGCAAAGGAAGTTCTACAACAGTGATCAAAGACGATGGATTGGTCATTTTGGCTATGATGAAGAAAATAAAAATAGATTTGGCCAAGAGAATTTTAAAAAGAATGTGAAAAGAACAGGAGTTTAGGATATATGAAATGTGCTTATGGAACTTTTCAAGTTAAAAGGCATTCCATTTCCTAAAATAGTACGGTTTCCTATAAATTTGAAAAGATTGGAGAGAAAAGCATGCATCATATGCAAATTCGTCCATATAAGGAGTTGTGGCATGTAATTGATGGTGCAATTTATTTGCACAAAAATCATAGGAAGAATATTGACTGGAAAAAGTTAAGGCAACAATTGAGGGGGAGAAAGAACCTACTCCAAAAACTTCTCCAGAAGTTTATTTTGAAGAGGAACTCAATCAAGGAATACATAGATCAGGAAAGGAACTAATGAAGAGAAAAATGAAGAAAAGATCTGCTCCTATGACTGGTGGGAAGTTTCATATTTCTGAAAATATACATATGAATACTTCCTCAGATAGTGAAGATTCTGTTTTGCCTGAGTTTGATGAAGGACCAGGTGAGCCTCCTTTTGTTTAAGGAAGAAGTGATCTAAAAAACCTGTTGGAATCATTCAAGTTGGACCTCAAACAGTTTATCTCTTCGGAGATTAAAACACAGCTTGCTGCAAAGAATCAAACACATCCTTCTCAGTCTAGGATGTCCTTAGAATCTGCTCATTCCTTTTTTCATTCTTCACCCCCAGAGCAAGAACCAATTCATGAAGTTGTCACTACTGATACTTCAATTGCTAGTGGTGTTCCTCTGTCTCGACCTCCTCTTGATGTTCTTTAGAGTCCACAATATTATTTGCCTCCAACTCTTCCACAAAATCATGCCGAAACATTGGTTCCTCTCTCTAGTTATCGTAGGCAACAGAAGGCTAAAGCTCGGAAATCCACAATTCCAATTAAGAAGCCATAACATGTTCTGTTTTTGAAATTTTTACTTGTTTTATTCTATTTGCGAAGACATTGTTTTGTTTTGTTCCTCAGACTTATGTTTAAACCTTGTGTCTATTTTTTTGTTATTGACTTTTTGTTTCTTTATTTGAATATTTTGTTGATAACAAAAGGGGGAAGATAAATGTGTGATGTTTGAAATGTGCGATGAGTTGAATGGATTGGAATGTGTGATTGTTTAAATGGATTAGAATAGTTGCTAGATGATGTTTTAATGTTGAATGTAATGTTTTATATATTTTTAAAAGGTTATTTTGTTATCATCAAAAAAGGGGAGAATGTTGATTCTTTATTATCTAAAATTTTGATGATAACAAAATACTCAAGGAACTAACTATTCTATTAGTGTGCAGAATTATATACAGAACTTTTCACAGAATATTGTTGAATATTGATAAATAAATATATGAGTTGAATGATTTTGAATTTCGATGTTTTGGTTCTAAACAAGCTTTAAACAAGTATTACAAGAGTTTATTACAAGATAAGGAACACATACTGTTTTCCAGAAATTTGGTTAAGGGATAAAGATTTTTCCAGAAATACAGAAGTTTTTACAGAATCCTTTACAAAACTTTGAACAAGTATTTCTAGATTGGGAATAGTTACTATTCATCTTCTCCAGTATTTCAGATCAGTATAATCATGTTTTTGAAGGCTAGCTCCGAGATAATAAGTATATTTGGGTAATATACTTATTTAATTCCACTAAAGTCGGATTATATCCTAAGGGATTTAAATGATTTTCAGTTTCTCTCTCATCAACAAAAATGCTTTCTTTAGAGATAAAAGTAGAAGTTACGGGATTTATTTCAAGACAATTTTTTTTAACATACTTCTTCAATATAAGAATAATTTTTTTTTAACATGGAAATTGCTAAGGAAATCAAAATAAGAAAAACGTTATCTTCAAATAAGATAACATATGAAGATCACGATGGAAGACTGAGATATTAGCAATAGATATTTTCAAAAGATCTATCTTTAAGCAGAACAACATCATGAAGATTTTCAAGCAGAAACAAACAAGATTATGATGAATGAGGAAAATCAAGCAGAACTTATCTTCATTCCAAGTGCATTCAAAATGGATTACGATCACGACAGGAAGAAAAATATCCGTAACCCTCTTCAAGGCTTATCTACAGCTGATTGATTTGAATTGTTCAAGACATATGCCTACAAAGATCAAAATAAGTTTATCCATTTAGTTACTATCATTTTCTATTCGAATTTAAATCACAAGAACAAGCAGAAACTGGATATGTCTATCATCAAACCATTGAAAGAAGTTGAATTATATTCAAATTTCAAATCAAGATAGAGTTAAAAAGATTTTCATACCGAGATTCTTGGGATTGCATTCTTATCTTCTGAACGTTAAATGAAGTATAATATAACTTAAGAAAGACAAAGAAAAGAGTAATCAGTTATCTTTCACACAATAAACAAAATTTCTCTACTATCTACCAGAAGAAAAGAACCAGAAGCTTATACATAATAAAGTCCAAAGTTTCATTTAATAGAGATTTAAAAAAAAAACTTTTATTTTGCAAGCTGATCATTATGCAATCTTTCTTTTTGCTTTTTGATTCCAAAAATTTATTCCCTTTTGTAATTGAAGGAACGTGTTGTTGCCTTCTTGTGTGGTAGTTCAATTACAAGTTTAGACTCTGTAGATCGATTGTAGCTAGAGGATAGCTATGAGAATTGAGCAGAGAGATTTATACAAACTTGTAATTTGTTTTTATTGGATATAGTGGAACAAACCCGACGAATATCGGGGTCCCTAGCTCGGGGCTGGAAGAGTGGACTGACACATAAGGTGGAACTACTATAAATCATTGCCTGATCTTCTTATCTCTATCCTTTTAATTTTACGCAACTTATTTTCATATTTGTTATATTGATATATTGTTCTCGTTTGTTTTTCAAAATGGAAAGGGAATTAATTTTTAAGGCAAAAATTTGTAATAATCAATTCAACCCCCTCTTCTTGATTATTATTTGGGACTAACAACTTGCTTGGTCAAAACATCCATTTTAGCAACTAAAGTTGTCATCATATCCACTTCATATATACCGGCCACCTTCTACTTCCCACAGTTATTGCTCTATTGGTAATTGTTTTTTACCATTTCCTTAAACAGTTTTAGGAATCCTCAAGTTTCTTCGTATTCAAGTATCGCCCTCTACGACATCTACTAACTATCGAGTTGTAGTGTTGAGACTATTGTAGAAAGTCTATATCTACATCTAGTTAAACACGTGATGATGAGGACATTTCCTCAATAGATATTTCCACCTCTACCATGCCTTATAAAGTCTCAAAATCCTACTGCATAAATGATGAGATTCATTCCTCAACTTGGTCGCTTGGAAGGTGAGAAATAATTATAAAGGAACTGCTCAACCATGTTTTATTAAGTGGTTATGGCTCCTGGGCCTAATGAGGATAACCACCACTTCACCCCCCTCTAAGAGAGGAAGGAAATAAGCAAAATCTTACAGTATCATCTATGAGCCCATTGGTCCGGTTAAACTAACAATATTGCTACAGCATTTGAATCACCATACTCTTGATTTTAAAATTATTTCCACAATAAGTAGTTCACCAAAGTTAGTCTAGTCCCTCAAGTATAGGCTTAGCATAATCCAAGTTGGTCTTCGAACTTCTTTATTGTTATCACCCATGGTTATGTTAAAATTCAATGTTCTAGTAATGTCAGGCTTGACTTTGAGTTTCCTTTAAAAGGAATTTCTTAGATCAAAATCAAGAAGTCTCGTAGATGAGCTTCTTGTCATGCACTATAAGGATCAAGCAAATTAAAGCTTCTTCATAATATATAAAAAGAGAAAGAAAGAATGATCATAAAATTAAGATAGTTAAACTAGTAGAATTCAAGCATTCCTAAGATTGCCAAGTCCCCAGCAACAACACCAAAAACTTGATGTGTTGATTGATCAATAACAATCAATCAAATTAAATTTAAAACCCTATTCTTATGTTGCAACAAATCTCTAGGGAAGCGTACCTATGAATTGTAGTAATGGTGTAAGCATAAAGGTCATTCCACCAAAACCTATAATTACTAGTAATTAATCTAGTTCTACTATCTAGTTGATTTTAGTTTGAATGATAATAATATATCTAAGAATTATTAAATTAACTAACCCTAGCACTATGAGAGTTACGCTTTTAAAAGTATCAATCATAAAACCAACTCTAATATTGATTCACCACTAACTCTATTTTTCAATCCTTACAAGATATTCATTAATGAATATTTAAATTCTTGAATACCAGAACTCTATATTTAAGTAAAATTTCTTTCATGAATATTAATTTCTAACTATACATAATTAATGGAAATGTCTTTCATCATTTACTACATATAGATTGTTTATAGTTCAAGATTCCTAACAAAGATTAAATCCTTTTGTAGAAAATTCATGCAGTCTATATCTAGCCACATTCAAACTTCTCTATTCATGCTAGATTTATCTCATCAATCAATCTTTCAACCTAATTAACAAGAATCATGCATTGATCTACTACTGCGCACATATTAATCAAAGAACAATAAACACACATGAATAAATTTAAGAATACATAAACTTCCATTAATGAAACAATCAAATCTTTACATTAAGGTTAGGTTTCTCACGACATAGGTATAGAGATCTATTTTTTTATAGATAAAGATTTACAATAATGATATATAGAAAAATAGGAAGAAATTGTGATAAAAACCACTTTGAATCGATGTCTTGTGATCTTGGATAAGCTCTTGTTTTTCTCCACTTACTTATTTTTCTCTCTAGGCTCGTAGGAATAAACATACTCATAAATGACGAGTAAAGGCAGTTATTTATAAATATGGATGAAAATCGTTCTGCACAACCATCCTACATGGCCATGTAGCATGGTTGTGTAGGATGAAAACTCATGATTTTTTCCTAAAATGACTCTGCACAGCCCTGATCACATCTTGCAAGGAGCTCGTACCAACCTCTACAAGCTTTTGACCATTTTTCTCCTCCTACACAGGCATTCTATGTAGCTTGTGTAGCTTCTTATACACTTTAAAATTGCTTGCTAGTCATACTTCACTTCGTACACCAGTATTCTGCATAGTTTGTATAGGAAGGTCATACATGTTATAAATCTTCAATTTATCTAATTCTTCATTAAAATCTCCTTGAACTCATCAAAATATCTTCATTAAACTCATTATCTTCTTGTATTCTTGAAATTAATATTTTAATCAAATAAGTACCATTTTATTTAATAATTCACATGAAATCTATATAATAGAGTATTTGATTAATGCATATAATGTCTTTAGACACTTATCAACTTTACATTACAATAACTTTTCTATAAAAAAAATTATAATGTAGTTATAGTGAAATAAATGTGTAGTAAGTGAAAAAAAAAATTAAAATTTATGTTATATGAATAACAAAAGCACACAATATGACAACTATAAAAGAGAATAAGATAATATAGGGAGAATTATATTATATTATTGTATTTTCTTATATCATGTACAATGTAGAAGAATCCCTATTAATTAGGCATATACATGATCACTTACAAGTGGATGAAATATTACAACACTTAATATGGTAGGCTAAAGGGCATAAAAGAAAAAGAGATGATCAAAATTATGGAAAACGAAATGAACAGATCAGTACATAAATTATAAATTTATGACATTTCTCCTTAGATGTCAATTTTCAAATGTAAAGAGCAACTACTTATTAAAAACCTTACTAAGGAACACCCAATGGAGTTAAACCTTTGTTAAAGAAAAAAAGTATAGTGATAAACTCCCCCTAATTATAGCATCACTAAAAATCTTTAAGTTGACGCATCATAAGACTATGAACCAATTTTTAAAGGTTGTAGTAGGTAATACCTTAGTGAATAAATCTATTAGATTATCACTTGAACGAAATTGGAAAATATTAATTTCACTATCCTTTTGAAGATCATGAGTGAAAAGAATTTTCATGAAATGTATTTTATTTTTTCTCCCTTAATCTATCGTTCTTTTAGTTAAGCAATACACATTGCATTATCTTCATAAATTATTGTTAGGATTTCATTATTTGAAGATTAACTAGATGCTTTTCAAATATGTTTGGTCATAGGTCTTAATCATATACATTCTCAACTTGCTTCATATATTGCTATTATTTGAGCATAATTTGAAGAATTAGTAGATCTTGTTTACTTTGTCAAACACTAAGATATAGCTATATTTTTATGGGTTAAATTGCAATAGAAGATCCTAACATTTAGAGGTAATTTCGTTTGAGGTCACAACATTTCGAATGATTCAAAGAGGTCCCAATGTTTGAAAAAGAGATTCGATTGAGGTTCCAACATTTTTGAGTGGTTCAAAGAAATGTCTCAACATTTGGAGAAGTGAGTCATTGAGGTTTCTATTGACACATATCAATAGAAGAATTTTAAATTAAAACTCAGAAAACCTTTCTTCTAAGGTCTCCATTGACATGTATTAATAGGAGGAATATTTAATTAAAACTCAAAATATACTATTCTAAATGTTAGTATCTTAAATGACCTTAGCCTCAAAAGTTGGGATCTTCTAGTGTAATTTACCCTATTACCATGTGTAGTTAAATAACTTGTTTGTAATCAAGCTTTATGTAGATCAGATTAATATCTTGGATCGTATAACCAACTAATTGAGGTCCATAATCATTTGTGTGAAACAATCTTAAATCAATAGTTCTTTAGAGATATCGTAGTATATGATTAATGCCATTCTAATGTCTTTGAGTTAATGAAGAGTCATATCTTGCTAACAAACTAATTGAAAAAGCTTATTAAGCCCCATATCATTGGAAAGATACATTAGTGCATTAATAGTACCAAATTATGGTACTTCAACACCAAGAATTTCTTCATTATCTTCTTAGGCCTAAAAGATTATTGTTTAGATTAGTGACAAAACAACCATTAGACTAAGTTTAAGTACCTTTTCTATATAATTTGATTGATGAACAAAAATCCCATTTACTAAGTTTTTGATTTGTAAACCTAGACAAAATTTTGTCTTTTTAAAATCTTTCGTATTGAATTAAACTCTTTAAGAGTTCCAATAATATTCAAATCATCTACATAAATAACAAACATGGTTAATTTAGATCCAGATCTCTTTATAAAAGACACATGGACAAAATGGGTCATTTTGATTACCTTCTTTTAACAAATATGCATTAAGACGATTATACCATGTGCATTTAGATTCGTTTTTATCCATACAAAAATCTCTGTAAATTAATTGAATAAATTTCTCGATAACTTCCACTATATTCTCTTGATCATTCAGGGATTTTCATATAGATATTATTATCAACCGAGCCATATAGATAAGCTATGATCACATCTAGTAGCCTCATATCAACTCTTTCATGTACCATCAAACTAGTAAGATATCAAAAAGATATTGCATCCACTACAAGACAGTATGTTTCCCCATAATCAAATCCAGGTCTTGAGAAAAGCCTTGTGCAACAAGTCATGCTTTATATCTTGTGACTTCATTTTTCTCATTTTTTTTCCACATAAATACCCATTTGTATCCAACTAGTTTCAATGTTGCAGGTGTTAGAAATACTAGTCTAAAAACTTCACATTTTTCAATAGAATTTAAGTTTACTTGTATTGCATCTTTCCATTTCTATCAGTCATCTCTATTTCAACATTCTTGAATAGATGGTGTCTCATTATCTATATTTTCATTATTAATATCTAATGTCACATTGTAATCAAACTTATGATCCATGATCATTATTTCTATTCCATCTCTTTTCAAAATTAATGTGATTTATCAAAATCTCTTCATTTTATCAGCATTGAATATTTGTACTTCTTCAAAAAGTTTGTTTGTGTTAGCATCCTCTTTCTTAATAAAATTATCTTTATTATTTATTTTTTTCAAGGATTTTTATCCATGGAACTTAAAAGGTATTTCATGCTTCAGGTGTGTTTGAGATTTATTATCATGATGCCCTTTTGGGATATCTCTGCAAATTATAACACTAACTACTTGTATGTGATTTAGTTACTTGCTTTGGATTGGTAAGTGCATCTGGCAATTGATCTACTAAATTTTACAAATGGATCATCATTTGAACTTCTAGTTCACAATGTTTTGTTTTTTTGTGTCGATGATATTATGATAAAGTATGCCATGATATTGTTCTTTCCAAATTTTATTTTTTCCCCTTAATATTGGAAATATTGTTTCGTTAAAATGACAATTTGCAAATTGTACAGTAAACACATCTCCCATCATTGGTTCAAGATATTTAATTATTGAATGAGATTCATATTCTCTCTAAGGGTCTATTCGGTAGGCTATAATGGAGCAATAAAAACATATACAACATATCCAAAAATTCTTAGATGAAAAATACTAGACTCCTAACCTAATTCCAATTGTATTGGGGAGAAATTATGGTAACGTGTTGGTCTAATATGTATAAGTGCTATCGTATGTAGAATAGCATATCCCCATACAAAACTAGGGGTTTAGTTTTCATAAGTAATGATCTAGCTATTAATTGAATAAGTTTACTAAGCGATTTCACTAAACCGCTTTGAGTTTGAACATATGCTACAGGATGTTCAACTTTTATCTTAAGTGACATACAATAATCATCAAATGTTTGATGTAAATTCACCAACATTATTAAGCGAGTTATTCCACCTTGAAGGTGATTCAATGTCAACTTTAGCTGTGATATTATATGATTAATTTTCCTTGAGAACTTGCATCACAATTAAATGCATTAGCTTGAAAATCTTTTGGTTTTTCAATGGATTCCCATGTTTTTCAATATTTTTTCTCATCATTCTAGAATAAGATCATCTAATCGATCATGACAAATTGTAAAAATATTTGAAATGGTAAAACTTTGGTATACTGTAAAATTCGCTTCAATCACATTAGTTTTTGCACAATAAAAATTAGAGGAACGAGTGTGAATTTTTTTCCATCACACACTTTTCTTTGAAATAATACTTGTAATGTAGATATTCTTGATTCCCCTCTTCAATAGTCTCAACATGATATCCATTGCAAATTTTTAAAATTTAACAAATTTCTATGAGATTTTGGAGAAAATAATTCACTATTTATGGCAAATTGTTTTCCTTTAGGTAATAATACATTGATTCTTCCAAAGCCTTCAATTATTGTTGTGTTACCAAATATTGTGTTAACAATTACTTCACCCATTTTCAAAGAAGAAAATTATTGCATTTTTTAGAATTGAGAGTGGTTGCATTATCTGCAACACATATATTTTCTTCATTTGTCATTGATACGATAAAAAATGAGGAAGTATCCATAGATTATCGATTTAAGTGCCAAAAAAAAAGAGAAAGAAAGAAAAAGCCACAATAATTGAATGAGCAAAACTTGTTGTACATCAAATCCATTCAATTTAATGTAACATAATCTAAATACATCATTCAAATATTTAACATCACAGTTCTATATATGCAAGCCACTTAAACTTCCTAATCATCATCTAATCCTTTTAAGAAGCTACTATGTGTGATTTAATGGTTAATATTAAAAGAGGGATGATGGCATTGTAAGGTATTTCATGAATCTAGATAATTTTAACTATTTAACAAGGATAATGATTTATTAATTGTTAACCAGAGCAAAACCAATATGATAATATATTAATCAAAAGTAAAATAATTAAATCAACATAATGTAATCTTAGTTTTAGCCTTATACATCATTATTATATATTGAATATATGTGTTGTCTATATTTTTCTTCATTAAGGTAAAATAAAGCACACTATTAAAAATATTATTAATCAAAAAGAAAAAAATTACATTAAGATAAATAAACAACTAATAGAAAATAAAAACTTTCACACCAAATAAAATAAAACTTTGTATCATATACTGTAAAACTACTAAAGCAAACTTTCATTATATTGATTTTAATTCTTTATTGGTTCAAAGAAATCAGCTACATCCAAATGTGTTAAATCAAATAGATCAACATTTAGATAAACATAATTGAAAGATAGGAAGAAATATTTAAATTTACAATGAGAAAAGGCAATTAAAAAAGGTACAATGAGGTGAAACTATTTTGATTCCTCATGTGCCATTCTGATGGCTTTATTTTACCTTTATCTTTATATATGATATATATTTATATTTTCAAGATTTCTACAGTGTTTAGAAAACTTTTAACAAGTGAAAGTTATAGAAAGCTGATGAAAAGAACAAAAAGGAAGTGAAATGAAATAATAAGAAACCTCTTATAGTTGTTTGGATATAAAAGTGGAAATGGTAGGAAATCATTGGATATAAAGTAACAAAAGGACTAAAATACCCTTGGATGCTTTTGCTTCCTTATCTTTTTAAGGTTGTGTGGGTATGATTCTGGATACAACGATTACGTGTGTGTGTGACTATCGCCTACACATGACCTAAGAAAATAACACGTGCAAGGGTGATCAGGAGAGAATCGTGTAAGGAGGAGGAGTAAGCAAACTCAATAGGCTCTAACACACGTGATAGGTGAGGGAGCTAGAAAGCATCAACCTCACTAGACACCACGAATGTCGTATGCGTTCTTGAGTGAGTCAAGTAATTGATTCACAAGAAGGAAATCCGACAGTACGATGCTGTTTGATTTCCAAATGAGGTAATGACTAAGGGTATTTATAGAGAATCTAACTGTCGATGTTGTCCATTAGATAAGATAGACGACCAATGGCTAAGATGAGTTTCTCTCATTATGGATATGGATGTGGGCTCCTTTGTGGACCCAAGCCCATTAAGGCCTTCATTTGCATGTGTGTGAGCCAATTTGAGAAATATTGGAATTAGGTAGGCCAATTCCAACGAGCCATACCCCAAGCCTATCATGTCAATTCTCCCATGATCACCCTAATTAATTCAAGCCTAACTCTACAAGCCCTATCACATTAGCCCATAGAGTTAAACCAAATAAAAATTAGGCTCAAAGCTACAATCTAATCCATGCATTTATATTTTGCCCCCTTGACCAAACTCTTTCGAATTGTATCGAAGTGATTTGGGCATTATTTTTGCCTTTGACAAATTGATGAGGCTCCCATCGGTGCATGTGTGCTATAGCATAGCTACATTGCTACCTAATGTATTTTCACGCTTAAGTATATTGTTTTATCAATAGGTGTGCCACAGATCTTGGTGCCATGGCTGATCTGAGTGCCTTGTCATACAAAGATAGGGCACCCATTCTCAAAGCGTGGAGCGCTAAAGCAAGCCTTGACCAAGCTTCCGTAGCTCAAGCTTGAGTCAATTTGATTATGGTTGAACCAAATCTGAGTCAAAATCCAGCCGTACTTAGATAGTTTTGTAGATAGATTCAACTCATTTATGCCTTTGATTGCAATTGATATGATATATTGCAAGTAGCTCACATGATAAACAAATTTTCCCTTTGCATCATTCTAGTTTCATAAAAAGGCTTTTGATGGTTCTGTCTAATGAAGCTTGTCAAGAACATTGAAAGCAACTTGTATCTTAGCCTCCAAAGACTCGTGTACTCTATAAGCTACCAATAAGCTTAATTTTTTTTCATCAAAATGCAATGTTCGTGCCTCATGTGTATTAGTATAACAAATTTCCAGCAAATGGGGGCAATGCCACAACTTGACCAACCCAAAAATGTCACATAACATGATTTCAGGTAGGATTCCTCCAGAACTCGGGAATGCTACCCACCTAAAGAGGATTTATTTATCTTCAAATGAGTTAGTTAGGATTATTCCCAAAGAATTAGGAAGATTGACATCACTGCTTGAACTTGTGTTAGATGATAATCGTCTTTCAGAAAGTATTCCTTCAGCAATTGGGAAGCTAGCAGTGCTAACATGGCTTAACCTTGCCACCAATTCTCTAGATGGTCCGATTCCTTGCGAAATAGAAGGTTGCAAGAGTCTGATCCATTTAAACTTGAATTCAAACAAACTAACAGGATATATTCTTGTTGAGATTGGAAAATTGCGAGCGCTTGAGAACCTTAATTTGAGTGACAATTTACTGGCAGGAAAGCTTCCAGAATTGATTGGAAAATTGCAAAGTTCAATTACATTGAATGTTTCCCATAACAAGCTTAATGGTTCAATACCTTCCAGATTTTGGGAGGATCCAAGTTTGACGTCCATCGATATCTCTTTCAATGAATTTGAAGGATGTCTTTTAAACACCAGTGCATTTCACAAGTCCACTAGGGAGGCCATTGAATTGTTTAGTGGTCAATCAGGTTTAAGAACTTGTCCATCTAATGAGCAACATTTAAAACTAATTAGGGATGAGAATTTATTACATGCGATTGATACATCAAACACCTCCTTGTCATCCGTGCCAGGTTTTTAACCATCCCACTCCTTCTCAATAAAATTATGCACGCCACTACATCCCACAACTATTCGTGCACTCAAGTTCGAGCTGTAAAATATAGACATCTACTAATTGAAACAGTGTATGGTGATGAATAAGGTACTCATGAGAAAATATGTGACTGGTCCTGACAGTGGTCCGTTTGAAGCTTTGGTTCGTTCTCATGAGGAGAGGCTTCTCTCCAACATCAGACTCCTTCATTCAACGCATGGATTCATTCCACAAGCTAGAGCTCCTCCGATTACTTCTCACTGCTTCGATAGAAACTTGCTTATAAAGTGGTGGAAGAATTGCATCATCCCCGGATCAAGAGGTTGTTTATTGGATTTGTCTGTACTCTGACCACTATGGACCTAGAAAGCCTGTTGGACGGCCCCACCCTTTAATTCAAGAAATCGATGTTGAACTTCCTGTTTCACAGCCTGCTTTCCAGTATACTTATAGGATATTTAGCTCTTGTCCACCCATGCAGAGCTTTGATCCTTCCAAGTTGCTTACAGACTCTAGTAAGCTTCAAACATTGGATATATTGTTGAAGCGCTTGCGGGCAGAAAATCACAGGGTTCCTCTTTTTGCTCATATGACAAAAATGCACAAAATACTTCCTGAGAAACGCATCCAAATGGGAGTATTCGTTGCCGGATCTCAGATTTAAATGTCATTTAGTAAGGATTATCCTGCTTTTGGCAATGACGAAGCAAACATTAGTCAAACTTACGATCATTTTCACGTATTAATATTTGTCATTCATGACACTGAGGTTACCATTTGGCCTACTTCAAAATTCGACCAACCTTCACAACAAGATCAGAAGAACATGATGAAACCAAATCTAATGTGAAGGCAGCTGATAAACATAATATTATGAAGGGGCATGCTGAGGAATATGTGTACCGCTGATTGTTTCACTTGGCCTATTTATTAAGGCAAGAGGTTTGAATGCTTATCTGGAGGACCCAACTCAAAAAAGGCGAATTCAATTTTTAGCTCTCAATCCAAAGACTTTCAGCTGTTGTCTATGAGAAAATGTCTCCATTCATTGAGCACAACTATGATTACACGCAAATATATTGCATATCCATTCATTCAAATTCATTGCCGAGGAAAATTGGGTTCCCATTAGAGTAATCCAAAAATAGACCAAAATCACCATTTGCAAGTGGAAGTAGAGGAAGATTGTACAAATGATCACCAACATCATCATCAATCAAGTCTTCAAGACAATATTCCAACAGAATGAGCTTTCTGGACTTGTTCAAGGAATCCACATCTCTGCATTCTTTCAAAAAACGTCATATTGAATCTGGAGTAACCACTTTCTGCTGAAAGCTTGTAGAAAATTTGACAATTGTATTAAATAAGAGCTAGATAAACAGACAATAGGCAATCAGCTAATCTAGCAACCCACTAAGCAAGCAGCTACCCAGACCAGCCCTCCCTAAATCATAATAATCCTCATCGAATACAAAGTTCAGCTCACAAGCCTCTAGTATCTATTGATGTCTATCAACAGCTAAGCTTGGTTGAACTGGTTGAGACGCCCGATATGTGTGGATAAGGCCTGGATTCGATCCATGGCCCTCGCAAAGAGGAAATCATTTCACAAGCATACGCATGGAGCCCACTGGCGCGTGAGACCCGTGTATCTTCCAACGCCATTGGAAGCCTTTCTTTTTTATATCAAAGCCAGGTTCAGATAGCTCCCTCGCAGACTTAGCAAATTGAATTTTGCCCGTGAAGTGTCTGACTTTAAGAGCTTGTATTAACGCGCGAGTTGGGTCGCGTGGCATGTGTTGCGCACAAGACCCCACCCATCTTCGACCTGCAAATTTCCATTTTCATCACGTCTCCAGTGTACGAATCGTACAGAAAACAAAAAACAAATGTCCCTGCTGCCAACATATTCATGTTTTTGTACTATCAGAGAGGTGCCAAAACTTGATTGGCCTTGGTACGAGGAGCAACTTTTTCCGTTACAACACGCATTCCTTTTCTTTTCCAACATATTTCAATTCTTTTTCTTCTTCACAACATTTCAGTTTCTTTTCTTCTTCATGGCATTTCAATCAATCTTGGTTAGACTTGATTCACATTAGTATTAACTTAAACCCGTAAATCAGCTTGATGAATGGGATACTCGGCATAGCTAAAATGAGTGCTCCAGCTAACAACTGCAAGTTACTATCCTGCAAGTTAGCACTTGAACGTATCTCTGTGTGCTCTTAATGGATCCTTTGGGTGCTACTGAAAATTATAGATTGCTTTTTGTTGCTGCCATGTGAATTGAAGTCCTCAACCCCGTTGTTTTGGTCTTATGCAGTTCTGTTCGGCATGTGGCGGTGGTGCCGCTGAGTTTTTGTTTGCCCTGGCATGGGGTTGACATAGAACATCGAGTGAAGCAAGTAGGTCAGTAGTCTGTTTCTCGCTTATGTTGTTTCTCATTTATTTGTTTGCTCGGACATGAACTGAGCTTGAGTGTTGAAAATCTTGGGTTGTGGTTGCATTTGAAAAATGTAAGGGTTGCTCCAAACTCTCATTTTGCTCTTGGCTGCTAGCAATTGACATTTGGTTTCCTCTCTCTGTTTTTTTTTTTTTTATTTTTTTTTTATTTTCCATATCACCTTGTCATTTTCTTTCCACAATTCATCCTGTTCGTTATATATGTGTTGCATTGTATAAGTTGCAAGTATGAAGTTTCTCACTGGCATTTAGGCTTTAGCTACATGGAAGGCAATACAAAGTTATGCGTTAGTGGTATCTTGAGCATGTTAGGTCAGCTGTTGGGAATGCACGCAATTTGATGGACGATATGTTTGGTTATCTTGTTGTCGGCTTCTTATGGTTTCCATTCATGATAGTTCTAGTAAGGGAACATTTGCGGTTTTGTAGATTGATTGATCCTTTACTTAAAATGGCTGTTTTTTCCTAATTCATACATGGAAATTTTTTAAGATTACTGCTCTAGCATCGGAGGTAGAACTGCATCGCGGAACTAAGAAAGTTTTAGTAAAAGGAAATAATGGGAGAAGCTTTGCTCACTGCACTTTCAATGGAGAATCATCAGCCATCAACGATGTTGTCAATGGACTCTAGCTTTATGTCGCATGAAGAATTGGAGGGGGAGTTAAATAGCTCAATTATGCACTCAGAACGTCCTGATATTAATCTTCCATTATCGTCTGCCCCTAGTCCACCTCCCATGGCTTGAATGGCACCTGTGACATCTTAGAGCCACGTATCCTCTTGACTAGATTGAAGCATTGAGTCAGGACCTCCCATGGCTTGAAGTCAAGAAAAATGTGTGCGTATGATTTTGGATGCAACGATCACATGCGTGCCGTGTGACCATCACGCTACACATGACCTAGGAAAACAACACGTGTAAAAGTGATCAGGAGAGAATCGTGTAGGGAGGAGGAGTAGGCAAACTTAATAGGCTCTAAAACACGTGTGACAGATCAGAGAGCTCAAAAAGTATTAACCTCACTAGATATCACGAATGTTGTATGTGTTATTGAGTGAGCCAAGTAATTGATCCAAAAGAATGGAAATCCGACAGTACGATGGCATTTGTCTAAGATTTCACTCATTCAAATGAGGTAAGGACTAAAGGTATTTATAGAGAATCTAGCTTTCGATGTTGTCCATCAGATGAGATAGATGACCAATTGTTAAGATGAGTCCCTCTTATTGTGGATATGGATATGGGCTTCCTTGTGAACCCAAGCCCATTAAGGCCTTCATTTGTAATGTGTGTGAGCTAATTTGAGAATTGTTGGAATTAGGCAGGCCAATTTCAACGAGCCCTGCTCCAAGCCTATTATGCCAATTCTCCCATGATCATTCCAATTAATTCAAGCCTAACTCTTTAAGCCTTGACACATTAGCCCATAGAGTTAAACCTAAATAAAAATTAGGCTTAAAGCCTTTACAATCTAACCCATACATCTGCAAAGGTTATATTAGTAATTTTACATATTTCTCTCAATTTCCCCTGATTTCATTCCAATTTTGAAGAGAAAGACAAGCTATCGATATTTCCTTACATTTCCATCGATTTCCTAATGTTTTCCACCTTAACAACGATATCCGATTGAGTTCCATTCATGGTACATAAACTTTTTTGTTTATAACATTTTAGTACCTAAAATAAATTTTGTACTAAGAAAATACATAAAGTTTCACTCATGGTATCTTTGGATGGATCACTTCCATTTTTTCATCCAACTGCTAACATGGCAAGCGGACTCGATTAACATATTACTTTCTCTATCCTACTTGGCATTTTTATTATTCTTAAAGTCTCTCTCTCTCTCTATCCCTCGTCTTCTTCTTCTTGTTCAAATAAAAAAAAGAGAGAAAACATAGAAATTCGTAAACACACACATCAATGACAAATCACTAAAACAAACACCAACTCATGACAACATGCCTACCTAAACCGAATATGGAGCTCCGCCATTCTTAACGAACCAAACCTAGAAAACCTAAATACAACGCAAATTGCCTTCAAAACTACAACAACTCAAAACTAAGCTCAAAACACACAACACATCAACCACCATCGACAACTTGAATCAAAAGTGAATCTAACAATATTTTTCACTCCACCCACCCACCCACCAACCCAACACATACCTACCCACCCACAACACACACACACAGCTAAAACCCACTCGTAAACCCCTCATTATATTGTTTTTTATATAATGAGCGAATGCTAATACTGAATAATGAAAAATAGTAGAAAAGAAGAAAAAAGAAATATATATATATATACATATATAATCTTATTGAAAAATAAGGGCAAGTTGTAGCAGAAGATCACAACGTTTCAGGATAAGCTCATTTTAGGTCACAACGTTTAGAGAAGTGGGTCAATTGAGGTCATCATTGACACGTGTTAACACTAGAAATATTTAATTAAAACATGAGAAACCCTTCTTTTAAGGCCCCATTGATATGTATCAACAGGAGAAATGCTTAATTAAATCTAATAAGACACTTTTCCAAATGTTATGATCTTTTTAAAACTTTTCGAAACTTGTGACCTAAAATAAACTTACACCTAAATGTTGTGACCTTTCGATGTAATTTACCTTGAAAAATAATACAATTTTTTATACTATTTAGTGTATTATTCTATTTCAAAAAATATATATTTTGGTGCTAGTGTTGTCGTCAAGGTTGAAATTTGAGTTTTGGTTTGATGGATTTATCAAAGTTAGTGTCGTTTAGTTTTGGGTTTTGGAGAGATTTTGGTGTAGATTGATTTGCATTATGTTGTGGTATTTGATGGTGGATTTGGTTTATGGTATTTTGTTATCATTGAGGGATGAGTGGTGTTGAGTGAGTTTTAGCAACCATGGTTAGAAGGAGAAAGGAGCTCGATTAGAGAGTGAGGAAGGTGAGAGAGAGCTCGAGTAAGACAAGGAGAGAGGTAGTTATAGGTAGAGAGAAAAGAAAGTTAGAGAGAAGGGAAGCAAGTGAGACAGGCCTTCAAGAGTGAGTGGGATGATCAACATAGAAAAGAGAGAGAGAGAGATCCAAATCAGAGTCCTCAAAATTATTGACGCTTGAGTAAAAATCAGTCATTAATGGTCATAGGAAAAAGAAGAAGAAGAAGAGAGAAGAAAAAGAAAGGAAATTTTAAAAAATTAAATAATAATAAAAATACCAAGAAGGATAGAAAAATAATATTTTAATCGAGTTTGCTTGCCATTAGCAATTAGACAAAAAAAATAGACGTAATCTATCCAAAAGTTCCGTCGGTGGAAATTTTAAAATGTTCAGGTATTTTCTTGGTACAAAATATTTTTTTTGTACTAAACTGTTACAAACCAAAAAGTTCAGATACTATGAATAAACTAACCGACAATATCTATACAAAACAATTCATCCCACTTCCTTACTTTCTTTTATTTTCAACAGATTTGCATGTTGTCAAACGTAGTGTTCATAGTCGCTCTATAGATAAAAGTCAAAACATAATGTTAGCATTGCATCATATATCACCAAACGAGTTCAACATTAAAATAAAACAAGTCCTTAATGGATGATATACTTGGCATTTTCATCAATTTGATGTTACATATAGAGAAATAAAGCTTAAAAATAGAATCTTTGCATACAATTCATTATGAAATGGTCGATGGTAAGTTTCCATCTCTTATGTCATCGTGTCTTGGTATCATAAGAATTTCAATGGATATTTTTAACTATAGTATCCCAAATAAATATATCAATATTTGTCAATATACATAACTTTGCTAAGAGATATGACATAATATGTATAAAAAATCCATAACATATAGAGTGAATATTAACCATGATAATGGAAAATCACAAGTCCATAATCGAACCCCAATATTACATGTAAGTAATTTTATAACTACGAGTCAAAATTATTTCAACAAATCAATTATAAATCTTTGAGCTTCATAATTTTCACACATAAAATTAAATAGATAAGTCGCATACCTTTATCAATAGTAATATATTCTTTTTTCTAAATCTATAAGAGTAAAGATACTTTATCTCTTCAAGATACCTTATCCCTTCAATCTATCCTTATTTCTCCAATATAATGATTACTCTTCCTTTACCTCTAACTTTCATCAAAATACTTGAAATTGATTACTGGACCCTTGCTAAAAGTGGTATCTTACTTAGAGAATCATGTTGATAACGTGTTTTATGAAAATAACAAAAGGGTAAATTACACTAGAAGGGACGTTTGAGGGTAAGTTTATTTGAGGTCACAACATTTCGAGTAGTTAAAAAGAGATTACAACATTTATAAAGTGGGTTAAGAGGAAAAAATTTTAAGTTAAACTCAGAAGATCCGACACATTGTGACATGTATCAATGAAACATTAATTAACTCACTTCTCTAAACATTGTGACTTTTTTTTAACCATTTGAAATGTCGCAACATTGCAGTATAATTTACTTAATAAAAAAACACACAATATAACAACTATAAAAGAGAATAAGATATTAGGGAAAATGATATTGTATTATCATATTTTTGTATATCATGTACAATGAGGAATTTAATGCCTAGCTAGCTGCTACTAGAGCAACAAAGGATAAGGAGATGGCTAAAACGGATGATGAAGAGGAGGCAGAGATGATGAAGAAGAAGACAAAGAAAGTTATGAGGAGGAAGGAGAAGACGATGAGAAGGATGATGATGATAGTGATGAAGATGGGAATAAGAAGGCTGATGCTAAGTTGACACCATGAGATAAGAAGAAGGGCTATTAGACTGAAGCATCTAATGAGAACGACCCTAATTATTAGGGCGATTGATTTTGTCTTTCATTATATTTAGATGATTATCTATTAAGCAAATGTTTAATGGATTAGACTCTTACATAGGGAGATATGGATCCTAACTTTTTACTAACATCTAAATTGTTTCTTTACTTTTTAGTGTCGCAACATAACCATTGTTATTATTAATATATATATATATATATATAAAGCTGTATCACACTAGATTACATCAATAACCTATTGGATTAGGCAGTGGCATGAGGATGTGTAGAAACTAAGAGATAGAGACACTTCCCACTAAGATAGTGGCCAACTAGTGTGCTCAGGTGATAGTCAATCTAACCACTTCAAAAATATAAAACAACATGATCTCACCTTGGTATGTAGGATGTTTTTATAACATGATCATGCACGAATACTAGTTCAGGGAAAAAGTATAGATCAAGTATCTAGCAAAGACATCTTTGTCATAGATTATTATTACAGCATGCACCTATAGATGTTGCTTATGTATCAGTGCAATGCTTTCGACACTCACTTAGAAGAAATGATGACCATTTTACCTATCAAGGCTCATTACTGTCACTCTCAAATCATGGGCTTTCAGCCTGTCTAGCTATGTAATAGTGAAAGCAAAGGGAATTTCACACATGTGGGCATCAAGAAGAAGTTAAATAAGGTTAATCTTCAAACAATCAATACTATAGATATGGTGATAACAATAACCAAGAAATGAAGCTGAGGAGAGCAAGAGCTAAACGTTAAAGATTTTTGCATGTTATAGCATCTGATGGAAGAACAAAGGCAAGGGAAACCACAATAACATGAGCTTAATACTTTTAATATGCAACATATAATAGAACTTGGACCAAATCACCACCTCACAACAGGAATAAAGGGAAATGCTCAAAACTATTTATGACTGTCAGAAGTCTATTTTTTCTCATGTCGACCAAATTTAAAGATCAACAAGGGTAATTTTGTTGAATAGGCTAATAACCAAGATATCCACCACCACTACGACCATACCATCCTCGTAGTAGTGTTGATGGTCAAGGGATTAATAACTGCATTCTTTTTTTTTTTTTTTTTACATAAACAAGATATGTTTACTTCTTTTATTTTTCCTTTGAAATTATAATATAATGTATGTATATATTATTTAGTGAAATAATAAATTTACATTTTCTTCCTTCACTTAGTTTTCATTAATATTGAATGTAAAATTTTATTATCATTTTCATATCGTAAAATTTTTAAGTTACTAATTCTTATATTATATAATCTAATAACCACAAAAAAATATGTGGGTAAAAACAAAACAAAACACAAAACAAAACATTGTATATGCTATATCATGCCCAATTAAAGGCACGTAGAGGACGCTAAGCAGGGCATGTGAGCAAGAATGAGCTAGGCATGCAAAAGCATTACACACCCAATGCACATAAAATTTAGCATACAAGTGATATGGACATAGCACGATTACCATACCTCTACGTAACAAAATCATGTGACTAAACTTGGGTGAAGGTTGTGTACATGATGCAATGGGTTAAATTAAATTTTAATCATGTTCCGTTCATTCACACTCAAATGCCAAAAATGATCTTTATTTATCTAGGGTTAATGTCAAAAATGGTACCTAAACTTTCGCAAAAAGTTCAATCAGATACGTAAAGTTTGGTTTTAACATTTTTGATATCTGAATGAAGTTTTTGCTTGCTTTAGGTAGGAAAAATGTATGCAAAAACTTGTTTCAAGTACCAAAAATGTTAAAACAAAACCTTAAGTAGGAAAAATATTTGTGAAAATTTGCTTTAGGTATCAAATTTTCCAAAACCAAACTTTAGGTAGCTAAATGAACTTCTTGCGAAAGTTTAGGTACCATTTTTAACACTATTACATCTATTGATTCTAAGAATACCTAGATAATTAACATCAAAAATAAAAAATTTAATGCAAGAATTCGAAATTTGGGATTAGAGAGCAAAGATTGCTCAAACATTTTGTATTTGTAAATGATAGTTGAATGTTTGCCTATCCCATGGTACACAAATATAAGTAGACTCAAAGGTGCAAAATAGAAGCATAAAAACTGCCAAAAATAGAAAAGTCCTAAAATTTAAGAGCAAAAAGTACTTGAAATGACAAATACAATGCCACAAACGGCATAAAAAATAGAAGTATCTATAAGAAGTTATAACAAAAATAAAACCTACCTAAAATATAAAAATTGCCATTTTAAAGGTCTATATGAAAGAATTCTCCTTAAAAATGATGTAGCTCACCCCCCCTGAGGAATGACTTTTTTTTCTGTTGACTCATTTCCTTTGAGATAAGAACTTACAATTATGGACTTACCACTAGCCATTCTTTCCCCTACTTTCTCAAATACCTATTTGTCACTTCTTCCATTTCATTAGTATAAATAAGGACTTAATTCAACCTAGCCACGATGAGTCAAGGATCTACCTCGAACTCGTGACAAGATCTGCCAAGTCAATAGGTGATGGCTAAGTTGAGGACAACAACTTGTAGACCCAACAAGATTAAAGAAAACAAAACATTGTATATGCTATGTGAAATCAAGCCCAATTAAAGGCACATGGAGGCATACTAAGCATGGATGTGAGAATATGCCAGGTATGTGAAAACATGTGGCACCCAAAGCACGTGAAATTTGGCATGCAAGCAATAGGACACAACACAATTACCATACCAATATGCAAAAAAATCATGTGACTAAGCTTAGGTAAGGTTTGTGTATAAATAAGGACATAATCTGGCCTGGCCATAATGAGTCAAAGACTTGCCCCAGACTTGTGATGAGATCTACTAAGTCAATTGGTTCTAACTAATTTGAGGGTAACAACTTGTAGACCTAACTGGATTAGTCAGGTCCTTAATTAAAACAAATAATAAATAAATAAATAAATAAAACATATAAGCAAATGACATTTACAAGTTAAACTATTAATTTGAAAGATAAAAATATTTCTTATTCATTATATTTACTGATTGTTCACTTCATTAAATATATAAGGTTGCGATGAAATTGCTATTTTTAAGGAACAAAATGAAGGTTTTTTCATTTGTTAATTTTTTATTTGAATAAAAGTATTTAAAAAAAGAGAGAGTCTATTCCAACATCGAATTGCAATTCATATATTTGACTAGTGAATGTCAATTTAATGTTTTTAGTAATAGAAAATGGTTATGCTTATAAATGTTATTATTGAAAAAGTATCTTGAAAAGGTAACTCGAAAGAAGACTGTGGAAAAAGGACCAAAGACACTATTAGGTATTACTACATAAGAGCACTATATTGAAAATTTGAGAAATTAATGGTATGACTTGAAGGAAAGCTTCCATAATAATATTTTATAAATGGATTAGTTTTATCTTGTAGGTGAGTTTTTTAATTAGTTTTATTTTGACAAATAACCATAAAATGTGTTTAATTAATATTATTTTAATAATTTTTAATTTGTATTTACTTATATTATATAAATCAAATAATTTTTAGTTATTTTTTAGTTGTTAAACAATGAACAAGTTGCATATTTAAATTATTTATAATAAGAAATATAAGCTATTTAAATATGTAATTAGTAATATATCAATAATTTTATGAATAGAAAAGGAAGAAACGAACTATAATAAAATAAAATATTCCAACAATTTTACAAATTCATTTTGAAAAATGGGAAATTTTATAATTGCATCATTAATTTTGATGGGACTGGTCCTCGTCAATCATGCAATTAGACGGTCTTATTGACGGGACGTCGAAGAAACTAGAAAGTTACTTTTTCAACCTACCCATTCCTTAGTGTGAATGTATTTATAAAAATCGGAATCACAGGAATCAATAATTACAGCTTTGAGGAAGAATTTAATTTTATCCTTGAGAAGTTGCAATTCAATTCCATTTTAGTAATCATTATTATTACAATTAATTATTTTATACTCTCACACATTTATCATGAGGATAATTTTTACAAATACCATATAAATTGCATTTTATTCAAATGATGTATCTAAACAAAGAAATAGATTTATTATAGACTACTCATTACATCCATTTCATTCATTCCACTCATTCTAATTCATTCAATTTTAAATAATTCATACCTACTAAAAGTAACATAAAGTGAATGAGCATTTAATGTATTATTAATAATAATATAAGAAATAAATATATATTTAAAACATGCTTAGTTTAACTTATAAATTTCTATCAAAATAAAAATTTCTCTCGTTAATTTATTTGAAATTTATAATCTTTCATTTTTTATTTATTTTTAATTTTAAGTGTAATGCCTCGTATGACGATGATTGTCGCATGATTGATAATCCTTAAGCGATAAAGCACGAGGTGTCTTTCGCAGCGGATTGGCAAAAATGAACATGGCCCCCACTGTGCAGCCTTGCCGTTGTCGCTTATCTTCAAAATCTAGAAAGATACAAAATAAAATAATTAAATATTAATCGTCAGCCATGACATGACTTCAAACACGGGATGGAATCTATGCCAGAAGCCTAGTACACCAAATGGACATAATGACTATGTTGATGCATAATATATATATTGTTGTGTATTATTAGCACTATTTCAAAAAGAATAAGTTTTATATTTTTTAGATTTTATTGTTTATTTTTGTTTATTAACTTTTTTATATATGTGGACTTGTAAATAAATAGTGAAAAGGCATAGGTTCGCACACATAAATATGAACCGGGCTAGTGTAAATTCGTGGATTTGCGTCTCCTTGCGCGTGTAGTTATGAGTCTCGGCCCTGTTTATATGAATATTTTTATTTCTGTATATTTATATTTTTTTAAATTTTGGATAGTATTTGTTGGATAATATTAATCTTATCCGAAAACAAGCATTTTGACCAAATATCCACTACACCAATATTTCGACCATTTTCAAAATAATCTTATCTATCCCGTTATTAAAAATATATTCCGCGGATATTATTAACAAAAGAGCCGTTTCTTTTAATTTTTAAATAGCTTATCTCTCTCTCTCTCTCGAGATATTATTATTTTCTTTTTCTTCTTCCTCGCTGGGTTTTTTTTCTTCAATTCTTCCTACTGCCTAACTTTGCTATAGGGCTTGTTGAATTCTAGGGGATACGTCTATATGTGCCAAATTATCCTTAAAGATAATGCCTTGCACGCCTCAAGAATTTTACAATCCAAACTTTTACACTCAATTTAAACAATATATATATATATATATATATATGAAGTTTAGGAGAATTTGATAGAACATAAAGTATGTTATTATTGTACAATTTGTAGTACGATATTTGACTTTGATTCTAGTGTGTTTATGTAACAGTACAAGTATGCAGTACATTATTTATTTTTATTTTTCTTAATTTTACAAATAAAATCTGAATTTTGAAAAAATAAATAATTAGATATTAAAATATTAAAATTGATGAATTTAATATTTAAATTTTAAAACCGATAAATTTAGTACTTAAAAAGAGTTTTCATTTACGCCAACAATGCATCCACCAAATTGTTTCAAATATTGAATTGATCAAATTTAAAGTTTTTTTAGACACTAAAATAAATATTTTCAAATTTTAAAATTTAAATATCTAATTTTATATTTTACCAAAATTTACATACTACGTTAATTTTTTTTTTTTTTCTTCGGTAGGCTACGTTTGCTATTTGAAATGTTTTTCTCACGTTGAAGTACATGTGTGTACCATTTTGATGATGATTGACTTTGGAACATTTTTGGTGAGTTTAATGTTAATTATTAAAATAAACTATTAATATCGCATTTTGACGGTGGAATTAGCAAGGGTGGAAGTGTAATTTTGATGGGCCGAAATTATCTGAAGGTACCTCGCACGCATGTAGAGAATGTGATTGGTAACAGAACATATATACTTACAAATATCTGGCATATGGACATGCGATTCTTTTAGAAAATTAAAACGCATTTAAAACATGCGAGTTAGATAAATTATTTTAATAATTAATTTAAGTTAGTATCTATTTTAATAAATAATTTAGAAACAATTCTAAATTAGCTTAAAAATTCATTACAAGTCGGTAAGTAGTATATTTTTGGTGATTTACCACTTTATATCATTGTCATCATATTTTACTATTTAAATAACATTCGAGACAAGGTTTGTAATAGTTATAATTTTCATGCATTGTCACTTTATAGCATTTCCAAGACATTCAAGAAAAAAAAATGGTTTATAGCATTCAAGAAGAGGACAATATTAGTTAGCAATGCTGGTTAATGAGACCTGTAACCTCACTAGCTTAATCGTTTGCGTTTAAATAATTTCATTGGCCTATATAAAAATTGTTTTCGGACAATCTAGAGATTATGCGCTTGTAAAGTTGTAATACGTGTATTTAAGCAAATAAAATAAAAATAATTTGAGCATTAGCATTGTAATGGTTGTGCTATGGGTGTATTGAAGAGGCTTATATGCATGTAAAAAGGGTTGGGTGTAAGTCATGTGGGCTTCCCCAGCGTTACCACTTCACAGTAGCATCGCCCTCATCTGTAAACCCCGGAGTTCCTACCGGGAGGACTTTCTCGCTCACAGCCTTTTGGGGACCACTGCTACGCATGGCGTGAAGGATTGTCCCACATGGGTTTGGCTCAACCCTTTTTACATGCATATAAGCCTCTCCAATACACCCATAGCTGTGCTATGGGTGTATTGGAGAGGCTTATATGCATGTAAAAAGGGTTGAGCCAAACCCATGTGGGACAATCCTTCACGCCATGCGTAGCAGTGGTCCCCAAAAGGCTGTGAGCGAGAAAGTCCTCCCGGTAGGAACTCCGGGGTTTACAGATGAGGGCGATGCTACTGTGAAGTGGTAACGCTGGGGAAGCCCACATGACTTACACCCAACCCTTTTTACATGCATATAAGCCTCTCCAATACACCCATAGCACAACCATTACAGACTATATGTAATGGTTGTGCTATGGGTGTATTGGAGAGGCTTATATGCATGTAAAAAGGGTTGAGCCAAACCCATGTGGGACAATCCTTCACGCCATGCATAGCAGTGGTCCCCAAAAGGCTGTGAGCGAGAGAGTCCTCCCGGTAGGAACTCCGGGGTTTACAGATGAGGGCGATGCTACTATGAAGTGGTAACGCTGGGGAAGCCCACATGACTTACACTCAACCTTTTTACATGCATATAAGCCTCTCCAATACACCCATAGCACAACCATTACATATAATCTGTAATGGTTGTGCTATGGGTGTATTGGAGAGGCTTATATGCATGTAAAAAGGGTTGAGCCAAACCCATGTGGGACAATCCTTCATGCCATGTGTAGCAGTGGTCCCCAAAAGGCTGTGAGCGAGAGAGTCCTCCCGGTAGGAACTCCGGGGTTTACAGATGAGGGCGATGCTACTGTGAAGTGGTAACGCTGGGGAAGCACCCAACCCTTTTACATGCATATAAGCCTCTCCAATACACTCATAGTACAACCATTACAAGCATCATGGGTCAATTTGTTTTATGTTTTTCTGGTCAGTTTAACATCTTTTTTGTTGTTTTCTAATTGATGTTCATCAAAAAATAGATAAAGATAAAAAATAAATATTTTTACTCATAAATAGATCAAACATATTAGATATAAATATAATATAGATATAGATCAAATACAAATAAGATACACATAAAAATCAAACAATCCAAATAGACCCTATAAAAGAAAAGTTTCTTACATAAGTAAAATAATAAAATGTTATCGTATAGTAGGTCGAACTCTTTAATAGCAGAGCTGATGGAAAAATACCTGTAAAACAAATTTCTACAAAACCTTAAAAGAAAAATTTACCTAAATATAAATTCCTTAATTTCTAATTACAAAATTATCAACATAAAATCCTATTTACTATACACAATTTTAGTGTTAACAAATAAATGGCATCAACAAAATGAGATTCTAATACACAATTAAATTGCATGTCATATATTTGATTTATGCACAAGTATATATATTTTGTATGAATATTTTGATAATTATTTTGATATAATTTGTATTTGCATAATTTTTAATTAGACGGATTGGTAGTTATAAATTTTCTTGAAAAATATTAATGGTAAAATGTAAACAAATAAAAAAATTGAAATTGAAAGTTTAAATTTATTGTGTATTAGAAATACAATATACATTGCATCAAAATAAAATGGTAAAAGGAAATAATAATAATAATTTGGGAAAAAATATGAAAATATCATAAAGGTAAAAATAATTTAAAAAATAAGTAAATTGAACTCATGTTTTAAATAGATGAGTTTGACTTATAATAAACTCATTACTTCAATGGTTCAATGTAATATAAACTTGTGTTTTAAAGATATTATTTTAATTTATCTAGTTTTGATGTTATTTTTATTTTAATAGTATTTTTAAATTTTTTTTTAATCTTATTATTTTTGTCCTTTTCTCGAAGTAAAACACTCAGAGATCATCTGAAACCATGGCCCTACACCTGGCAGAGAAATTCTTTCATTACTTATATGCGAACTGGATTTAATTATTAATAAGCAGCTAGTGATCATGTGCTCTCTTTATTTCTTCGTCGGCATGCCAGTTGCCTCACGCCCTGCGCCACCACCTCCAAAATGTCAATTTTCAAGACATACATTTCTACGGCTCACAGTCTTTGGCCTCCAATGTGATTTAATTACCTGTATATTCTTCTCTTCTCATCGTTTTGGTTTTTTTTTTTTTTTTTAAATAGGTATTTTTAGAAAATAAATATAGAAAAAATATTTTCACTTGTAGGAAAATTAAATAGATAAAATATAAATATAAATAAGATATAAATAAGATAAAAATAATAATAAGAAAATTCAAATATATTTTAATCATTTGGAGGCCCACTTTATGTGAATTTTATTTTAGTAAAAAGGAATGTAATTGGAAGAAATAATTACATTTACACGCATTAAATCTAAAGTTTAGATATAGATAATCTTTAAACTCGAAAGTAGCTTTATCCTAAACAATACGATATCCTCAAGATGTTGCTAAAAGACCATATATAATATCAGTTTTAGGTTTTAGAGTTAATTTAGATTATATTTATATATATACACATTTTAAAAAATTATAAAAAGGTATATTTGAGTTTAATTTATGGATCTTTTTGCATATAAAAAATATAACTGGTTTAGAAGTAAGATCCTATAACTGAATAATATAAATAGGGGTTTAAGCGTGTTTAATTAATTATGTACTACTCGAATTTATTGGATATGTATTTAAGTTTGATTTAATAGTAATTAAGTCAAACTCTAACAAAATAAATATTTTTACTTTTATAATAAGGACAACGTGAATCACATATTATAATAGATATATAATAGCTATGTTATATTTATTAAAATCCCGTTAAATTACTATTTTAATCACTGGGACATAAACGGACGGATAGTATTTGAGTTTCTGATTCCAAAATGACTTTTCCAAGCCATTGGAAATTGAAAATCGCCAATATGGTGCAAGAAATGACCTTAATCAACTTCCACTTTCTTAAGTGTATTTTTGTTTAAACAACAGAAAAAAATCTTCCACTTGACACTTCTTTAGATTTGACATTTGCATATTTTGTAACTCTCCTTGAATACCCTTTTTTTTTTTTTAATTTTCCAAGTTTTGTGCTTTGCCTTTTATTTCACATAAAATATTGAGAATGGACTAAGAATTGGGGTAATAAACTACCTATACTTTTAATTTTTAATTATACTTTTGAAACAAACATGATTATATCTCTATTAAATAATATCCCGTCTATGTATAAAATAGATCGTAATAACTAACAAGAAGATTAATAATCATTTGCTTTTTAAAGAAATCAAAGAATTTCATAGAGAACAAAATTCTCATGCAAAATTATATAACTTGAAACATTTTGTAATACTGTTAGGTGAATGTATCAAACATGTCATTGTGTTGTGTTTCAGAAAAATGTGAAGCTAACAATATAGACAATTATTTTTTGCCATTACAACGAGAAAGAGAAGGCGAGGGAAGGAAGATTCGAATTTGGAACCTCTCATTTGAAATATCAAATATCAGGAAGATGTTATTAGATTATAATGTTATTGGCGATATAGACAGCTATTGCAATATGTATAAAACTAAACAAGGAGGAAATTTCAGAATTAAGAAGCTCATCTGACAATGGAAGTCACACTAATCACTTCCTCAAAGAAGCACTTTTAAATGAGGTAACAAAACGGCAAAGGATAAAAGAAAATTTCACTGTCGTAGGTTATTATCTATATACACCGCTTACAGAGGCAGCAAACGACATCCTAGCTAAGGCTATCTCTGTCCTCCATTTCCGATTGGGGTGGTAAGACCACACCCTCTGAGGAGGTTGCAGAATCAGAGTATCTCTGGCCATTGTACTGTTGAACTATCAAGACCGAGGCTGGAACAGGAATAGCTGGACTTGTTAGCAGGTTGCCAAGAGGACCAAGTTCCGGGCAATCGGTTTTTCCATGTCCATTCAGTGCTGCAGCTAGCTGGCCTTCCGGCATTCTGCCAACTATAACGAGGTTGCAACGACTAATTTCCTTGATTATGTCAATAGCTTCACTTGGAGAATTTACTTGCTTCTCTTCATATTTGACTGAAGTTTCATCAGAAATGTTGTGCTTGAAATCCTCAAGAAAATTCTCATCGTTTGACATCATTTTGGTGGAGTTGCCCTCCACGTCGATTTCTCTGATCTCACCATTAACATCAGGGCTCACCAAGAATCTAAAGACAACTAAGCTAATACCAGGGTGCTCTGCCATGCGCCTACCATATGCCAGAGCTTCACGATCATCACAACCCCCAAAAAATAACACTGCCATTGTGGAAGAAACATTGCTAGCTGATACATGGGATCCTCCACCAAATCCACGATCAACCAGTATGCCAACTGAGCATCGTGCATGCTCCAATACCCTCTTATTAACCCAACGGAAATCATTACGTGTCGTCTCCAACGCTCCATCAAGTCTTTGATGTTTGTGATATGGGAGAATTATAATTGCGGCCCTTTTTCCTTCAGCACTGGCACATACGTCCTCATGGATGCTGGACATTGCTGAAATTGCTGTCATCGGGCGAATAGTCACATGGCTAAGCTGTTGGAACGCCTCAAAAGCTACAATAATTTGATTGCCCCTGTCTAGCCCCTTGTTCCAGAAAGGAAGCCCGTTCTTTCTTGCCTTATGAACCATCCTGATTGCTGATGGCCTCTCAGAGAGCTCCATGAGGTGCATAGCATAGATGCAAAGTCCACCCCTCTTCTCGTACCTCGTGATGCCTCAATGAGATTAATCATGGTAGGGATGTTTCTAATGCTGTAAAAACATGCTACAATTCGAAGTTGACTATTTGGATCTTTCCTTTGAATTGTCCTATGCTTGTAAATACTTTTACTTTTTAGTTGAGCTGGTTTATACACTGCAATGACCAAAGGTGTGGTAATGAATGTTGTAAATACAGCCATCAAAACCAATATGGCAAAACTTTGGTCATTCAATACCTGCAAGTTTCAAAGAAAACATATAATTTTAACTCCACATAGATAGGTTGCTCTTGGTTGAGTATAATATAAAATAAATTGTTGAGTTCTTACCTTTCTGTCTTTACCAATGTTGAGGACAATGAGCTCCACCAGACCTTTAGTGTTCATCAAGAACCCCAGCGCCAAAGCTTCTTTGAAAGGGATTTTGCAAGCAAGGGACACGCTAAAAGTGCCTACAATCTTACCAAAACAGGCAGTACATATAACCAATGCAAGAAGACCCCAAGACTGAGCACCTCTAATTGTTGTGATGTCTGTCTTCAATCCACTTGACACAAAGTACAATGGAAGGAAAAGCCCAGATACGAGATCCTCCACCTTCTCAACAAGTGCAGCAGCAAATGGCCCTTCTTTTGGCACAAGAATCCCAACAATAAATGCACCGAAAAGAGCATGTATTCCAATTGCATCAGTGACAAACCCAGCAGCCAGAACACCACATAAGGTCAAACAGATGTACAATTCATCCACTGGCTCTCCCTCCGGACATTGTTTTCCGATCCATTTAAAGATAGGGCGGAAGATGAATGCACATAAGACAACAAAACCTATTCCACACAGGAAAACCCATAAAGAGACAAGGGCAGAATGGCCAGTTCCAGAGAGGGCAATGGCAAGAGCAAGGAGGATCCATGCAGCGACATCATTCACTGCTGCTGCTGACATTGCCAGTCGACCAAGATCAGTTGTTAAAAGTTTAAGCTCAGCAAGAATACGGGCCAAGACTGGGAATGCAGTAATAGAAAGGGCCACACCCATGAAGACAAGGAAAGGGGCCTCCTTTGCGCCTTTGGATATAGTTTGTCTAAATGCAAAGGATGTACCGATTCCCATTACAAATGGAAGACTAATACCTGCTACTGCTATGCTGAGTGCCTTCTTCCCAGTGTGGCGAAGAGACTTTGGATCTATCTCAAGACCAATAAGGAACAAATAAAATAGCAGTCCGAGGTTCGCCAAAGTATCTAACACCGTAAGGCTTTTAGATGGGAAAATTTTGTGGAGATAGTTTGTATTGCGACCCAAAACAGATGGACCAAGCAATATCCCTCCCTGCCAAAGCATGAATATGATGAATATGATATTGCTATATCTGAAACCAGCAATTATGTTCCAAAATTTGTGACATAATAAAAATAAAATAAAATCAACGGAGACTTCTACATGAAAAGAACATCTCAATATGTCCTATTCTAGTGAGCACTGCAAACCATCAATCTTTTCAGGTCTGTAACTTCTACAGAATACAAAAACATAAAGTAGAAAAAGACCAAGAAACTAAATGCAATATCAAGTCAACGACTAGATGAGAGCAGAGAGAACACAAAGTGATTGTTTCGTTATTTGTTAAATTTTTCAGGATGTAATGAATATATTGCTGTTTAAGGGAAAGGAACTAACCACTATCTCTCCGATGACCCGAGGTTGTCTCAGTGGCCTCAAAATAAAAGCGATTGCACGAGTTAATACAACAACAAGGCATATCTGTATAATGGCCAGAGGCAGAGCATAGTCTAAAGGGTTATCATCCTGGAAGATCCCATTAGATGTGGCCTTCATAGGTGCTGGACATGAACTTGCATTTGCAGCCATTTTGCATGAAAAAAAGGTCAACTAAACTCCTCAAAAAGTTTTTTTAATCAGTTCCTGCATAGACATCAGTCAAGTACTTAGATGAACCGATGATAAAGCATATCCGATATCGTATAATCTCAGACCCTATCAAATATTTTACGGTTTCTAAGCATAAATATCCATCCAGTCCTTTAAGAAATAACTAGAATCATTATCCGGGGCTATGTCTTCACCGACAGGAAGTAAATTTCATGTGGTCCATACGGTAACACTGAATCCACCAAAGTCTTGCTGACGCTAGCTATTAAAAACCATCATCACATGTTGATTTATTCATAAACCGTTGCTAAAAACTAATTCGGTTATAGCTAGCAAATATCCGAAAGTCCAGAAGAATCAGAGTCCTGTGCATCCTCCTCATTTTCTTCACAAAATAACCGGTCAAGAAAGGATGCCAAAACAAAACAACAACCATCGCCATCAAACCAGACGAAAAACTCTAGCTTCACGATCTTGACAGACGACAATCCAATTATTGGGATCTGTTTGACTAGCTTTCGACGGACTTTTTTTTTATAATATTTTTTAACAAATTATTTATCAATAAATAAATAAAAAAATTAACAGTTATTATGAAAAAATCATATATAAATACAAATAAAAATATTTACATATATCATTCAGATACAGATACAAAGTAAAAACGAAGCGTGTGAGGCTTATGGTTTTCATTTCACGTCTCATGGAAAACGCTTAGCCCTATCACCCTCTCGGTACCCGGATTACGTGTTGACAAAGTCACTGCCGAAAACAGACTTCAAAATTTACATCTTAAATAAAAATTTTATTATTATAATAGTTACAAAATCTACTATTTTCATATACAAATCACAATCAATCAAGACCCAGACAACAGGTCAAGGAGAGGGGGGAGAGAGAGAGAGAGATAGTTGTATAAGGATTTCGAAAAAAAAAAAATCATGCTTACTGTGTTTCCAGACATAACAAACTATTTTTAAGACACTGTCAAAGAAATCGAAATCCTCAAAAAATAAAAATAAATAAAATAAAAAGAGTACTGCATAAGTATTTGAATATTCCACTTGCATGTTCCTATGATTCTCATCCTTAAATCACCAAAACTTTCTGCTTAAATCAAAAAATAAAACTTTTCCATTTCATGAAAAACCCTCCAATCAATTCGAAAAAACTCCACCATAACTCCTATGTTCCTCTGCATCCTATTCCATAAAAATTAACCAAAACTTTTTATGTGACGGCTTCCAACGCCGATTTAAAAAGTTAAAGCCAATCAAAATCCAGATCTTTCCGGCGTATAGAATTATCACACAAGTCCTTCATATAAGCATATAAACACACGTACACGTAAAACCTTGATGAACGAACCCATACATAAATAAATCTTAATTACTACAAGCTCAAAGGGAAAAAAAAATTAAAAAGAAGAGAGAAGACAGAGACGTGAATAAAGATCAAACCTCGGATGAAACTAAACCTTATTCTCACATTGGTTTCTTTTTTCTTTTTTTTCCTTTCGGTTTGTATACGTGTAAGTAAATATCTGTGTGTTACGAGTGCAAGCTTGGTGTGGCGGTGAGAAACAAATAAGAGACAGACAGAGTGTGAGAGGCAAAACTCTCTTGAAATGGCCTTCTGTATAAATAGAGTCGCCTGCCTTGGCACGACTAACTAGGCAACCAACCCACTATTTAAGGTTGTTAAAGACTTGGAAAATTTCTTTAACTTTTTTAGATTTTCCACACAAGATTAAAAAATAATTTTATTATTATTATTACTACTATACAATGTTACAAAATTATTTTATTATTATTTCTACTACTACTACTGCTACTACAATAACTACTCTTAAAATCATGATTTTTATCACGACAAACCAAATAAAACATTGTAATTAGGCATGGTAAATGATATATGTCGTGTTGCCTGCATGTCAAATTTTGCATACTTTGCATGTCGCGTTCTTTTGCATGTTCGGCCCATTCGCGCTGACGTACCTCGAGTGTCGTGTTTCGCATGCATTTTTCTTTTTTTTTTTTTGCTTGTCATACCATATCAGCCTATTTATTCGCATGTCGTGTTGCGTGCCTTAACGTGTTAGATTGTGTGCCTTTAATCAGGTTCGTTTTCAAGCGGTTTATTCTGTTTTTTTATTATTTTCAACTTATGGGATTTTTCCGATGGCTTTTGAAAATTTAATTAAACTAATTATTCAAAAGTAGTTACAAATAAATTATTGATTTTAACATTTAACATAAATAAAATTTAGACAATTACGGAAGCAATATTTTAAACTCTATTAATAATAACATGCTAAAATAGCCATAAATTTTCCGAATCATATTTTATAAATGTGTTAATGAATTTATGTATGATCATGAAGCATGATGAATATGATTTATGCTAGTACATGATATATGTGTTGTGTTAGTGTGTTTAAATATTGATATATCTTAATGTAGCTAAATATCGAGTTTATAAATTTATAAATGTAGTAAAGTGTATGAAAATTAGGTTGAAACAAGTTAAATATGTTTAATATGTATTTCCATTTTGAGCAGAAAAATTAAACGCAAACAAGCCTTAAATGCATTAATTATAGGACAAAAATAAAGCTCAAACCTATGCCAATTAAAGCCCATTTATAGGCAGCCTCAAAAGTCAATATTTTGATAATTGTCAAGTCTAAATTGTGCAAAAATTCGTGTGAAAAATCAGACAAGCCAATGTGACCTAAAAGAGAAGCCAAAAACACCATTTTTGGTCTTCCAAAGCTCACCCAACCTATTTCTAAATATTTCCTACATTTTTCCTAAGCAAGACCATCATTTTCTTGTGGGAAGACCATAAAGCCAAGCCCAAAACTCTAAAGATAAGTGTTTGTTATGTTAAAAACATATTTGATAGTTTAAGGTTAAGTTAAAATATGAGATTTTATATGAAAATGAGTTTTGATGATTTGTATGTGTTTGTTATGTAATGAATGAATAACTTAATTGTATATGAGTGATTATTTGTGCTAAGTAAATGATAAGTAGAGTGGAAGCGAATAAAGTTAGAAATGAGTAGGGTAGTTTAGAGTAGAATGTATAGGCTAAGTGAGGGTGGATGATGATTAGTGATTGAATGATAGAAATGAATGTTTGATGAGGTCTAAATGGAGATTTTGAGTGTTCAAAGAAGTTAGAATGCATATAGATGAAGGTTTGGTATTAGGAATGTGTTGAGAGGAAGTTTAGAAATGAAGACTTGAGTAAAAAGTAGTGTTTTGAACAGGGGAGGTTTGCAATTTTTCGAAAAATCTATGCTACAGTGTACACCATCCCAACACTGCCGGCATAGGGGTCAATGCTGTTGGCGTACACGGCACTACTGCCGGTGTTAGGAGTATCCATGTGCGTGGATCATCCCAGTGGAACTCTCGGAAATTTTAGAAATAGAGTTGCAATCTACACCGGCTCAACGCCGCCGCGCGTAGACCACAACGCTGCCGATGTTTGGTTGAATGCTGCCAGCGATGGCAAGCGTGGAGTTTTTAGTATAGACTACACCAGATCAACGCCGCCAGCGTTGAAAGCTGGTATGTCTCCTGCAATTCCCATTTTCAAAAAACTTCCTCAAATATTTTCCAAAACTTGATATATGATCAATTGAGTATTTGTTGAGTATTGTATGATATTATATAATGTTTAAATGTTATGTTATGATCTTGTGATGATTTATTTGAATTTCTTTAATTGGTTATGTTTGAAATTGGTTGAGTTCTGCTTGAACTAAGTGAGAAATTCAATATTTTTTTTTGTACAGTGATAGATCCTTGCTCGGCAAACCCTATTAGTTCCTAAGCTAATTCAGGTACGCAGTAACTTGCTTGATTCTTTTTTAAGATAGGCATCCTTTAAAATTACTTTAAATTAAGAAAATTTAATAATTGCTTGAATAAGTATCTTTTATATCGTTGAATCTGATTCGGAGAGCAGTACCCTACTTAGATTGGGGGCATGGTAGTTTTAGGCGCTTAAACCGCCATTGTCATTTTGAAATGACTTCATAAGTGGTTCAGTAGGTAATTGATAGGGTATTCGGTATCAGTATAATACTTGCTTATTCTTGAAAAGATGTAATATGTTTTAATTCAATGTTTATAGGAACACTTAAATTAGCTGATATTATGGATTGAGTTAAGTAAAGTTAAGAAGCTGAGAACCCTAAATGAGATTACTTTTTCGTTTTGGATAAAATTATCTAGGAGATATGAGTATCCGAGCTACTTATATCAACCCTCTGAGCATCGTGATTGTTACTCAGGCTTCCCTAGAAATCCTTGTTGTTCGGAGTTTAAATACTCCAGTGTTGTTTGACTGATTAAAGATTAACTAATAATCTAATAACTATTGCATTTGCATTCAGCTTAAGCATCTGTGGATCACTTCGCATTTGTATTCGTTACTTGTGTATTAGGCCTTTAGCTCGTATTTTAATAATTTTAGGTGATGATAATGATGAATTCTACGCGAATATGGGATATGGTACCAACTTTGAGGATTTCCTTGATGACTTGGAGGACTAGATATGACCATGGACCTTGATGGAATTCTTATTTTGTAATAGATTAGTTATTACATCTTTTGATGTTTATATTTGATGTTATAGATTGAATTACCTTTTGTGGCTTTTGTATAAGGCTTGTAAGAAGCCTTTGTTTGTAATATCTAAACTTAGCTATATGTATATCTTAAACTTGTTTCTCTTGTGATATATGATGATGGTGATGTTGTGTTTTTTTTATTAAAAGTTTTAAAAATCAATAGTTTTCAAATTAGTTGACTTTAAGGATTTAGACAAACAATACTTCTAGGACAACTTTACATATAATTCTACAGGTCATATGTGGTTGGGAGCTGTTATCACCTAGGAGTGATAGCGGTCCTTACAGATGGTATCAGAGCGGAGTTTGAACGATTGCTAGCTTGTTTGAGACTTAACCTAGACATAAATAGGTAGCATAGGGATGAGTTAAGTTTTCTTGAATGGTTGTATTTGCTTGCTTATTTACTTATTTGTTATGCTTGTTGCTTGTCTAGTTGCTTGTTTAATTGTTTGCTAATGCTTATAAATGCGAATGTGAATTTAATAAGCTTTAAGCATAGTTTAAATTTCATATGTGTGTGTCATAAATGTATTGTATGCATATGTTTAAGATGGATAGGTCATGGAGATCTACTCGACAACAAGCTGATAGAAAGAACATAGCTCCTACTTCCTCTACTACTCCAAGTGCCGAAACTACTCCATCTCCTGCAACGGCATCGGCTTCACAAGTTCCCCCACCAACTCAATTTCCTCCGCCTCCTCCCATGCTACCTTTTCCACAAATGCCTACAAATGACCCAGCTTCTATCTATGGTATGCTAAGGGACATGATGGCAATGACGCAACAGTATCAATTGATGATGTTTCAACAAACTCAACATATGATGCAGCAGAGTAATCAGCAAGGAGTGAGACAAAATGAGAATCCACCTGTGAATGACCAATCTAATTAGATCAAGTTGCATGATTTTAGCAAGATGGTTCTTGAATTTGATGGGACAAGTATTGATCCTACAGTAGCTAAGAATTGGATAGAAGAGTTGGAGAAGACATTTGCTACTAGTAGTACTCTAACAGACAAGAAAGTGAATTTAGTGTTTTATATGATGAAAAAGGAAGCCTATAACTAGTGGAGACTAGCTAATGGAGACTTGCATCAACCTATATCTTGGACAACATTTAAGGACACTTTTCTCACAAAATATTTTTCAAATTCAGTCAGTGAAAGGATGATTGCTGATTGGTTGAACTTGAGGCAAGGAAGCAAGACCATAGATGAATATTATGGTGAATTTTGCAGGCTACTACACTTTGTTGGAGGAGACTATCGAGATGAGAGGATGAAAGTTGAAAAATTTTAGAATGGTTTGAATGAAGAAATTCAAGGTGATGTGAAGAAATTTGAGTTGCATACTCTAGAAGATACTGTGGCGAAAGCTTTGTTGGTTGAATAAATACAGACTGATAATAGAGTGAGAAGAGCCAAGAGAGTGGCATTTCTAAGGAAAAGACCTGCTTGTACTTCATTCTATAGTGGTTTTCAAGTACTAGTAAATGAGTGAATTATCAAGGCAAAGGAAAGAAGCCTTTTATGGGAAAGCAAGGAGATCAAAAGTCGACGTTTAAAGCTTACCCCCATATTTGAGAAGAAATGTTTCAGGTACTGTGGTCCTCATGAGTTATCAGATTGTAAGTGGACTCCTGGTGCATGTTTCTCTTGTGGACAGATCATGCATAGATCTTTTGAGTGCAAAAATCCAAAATTACCACCTGTTTTCTGTGTTTACTGTAAGCAAAGAGGTCACCACATTGCTAAATGTAAGGATCGACCTAATAATAAGAGTGGAGTTGATTTGGAGAAGGGAAAAACAAATGCTAGGGTCTTTACATTACAACAGATTGAAGAGACACCTTCAGTAGACACTTTGGCAAGTATTCTGAGTGTATCTAATCGAGATGCTTATGTGTTGATTGATACTGGCGCTACTCATGCATGCATATCTAAAACTTTATGACTGAGTGTGAACTTGTCTCTGAAACATTAATTGATCAAATTATGTGTGTGACTACTCCTTTAGTGATTGAGAATAGCAAACATTTGTGTGTAGAAGTGTGAATGTTATGATTTCTGATGTGAGCATGCCTATTCATATGATAGTTTTGCCTTTGTATGACTTTGAGTGATCTTGGGAATGAACTGGCTAAATCATTATAAGGTCACAATTGATTGTAGTAAGGCAGAGTTGAGCTTTGATTTAAGTGAAGGGAGATTTACATATTTGTTGAAAGGTTAAGGCCTAGAAGCATGAAATCAATGGAGTTATGGGAAAAATTTGTTGTAGCAGCTATGAGTATTGAGAAGATAGATATTAAAGTAGTGCCTGTTGTGAATGAATTTGTTGATGTATTTCCTGAGAAGTTACCTGGATTGCCACCCAATAGAGAGATATAATTTGGAATTGAAGTTTTACTTGGAATTGTACCTATCTCCAAAGCTCCATACAGGATGGCACCTGCAAAGTTGAAGTAGCAGTTATAAGAGTTGCAAGAAATGGGTTTCATTAGACCAAGTATATCACCTTGGGGTGCTCCTGTGTTATTTATGAAGAAGAAAGACGGGAGTTTGCGAATGTGTATCGACTATAGGGAATTAAATCAGGTTACTATTTAAAATAAGTATCCTTTGCCTCGGATTGATGACTTATTCGATCAATTGAGAGAAGCCATGGTGTTTTCCAAGATTGACTTGAGGTTGGGTTATTATCAACTCAAGATCAAATCTCAAGATATTCAAAAGACGGATTTCCGGGCTAGATATGGGCACTTCGAGTTTTGGTGACGCCTTTCGAGTTAACAAATACTCCAGCCATGTTTATAGATTTAATGAACAGGATCTTCAAAGATTATTTGGATTCATTTGTTATAGTATTTATCGATGATATTTTGATTTATTTCTGAAGTAGAGAGGAGCATGAAGAGCATTTGAAGCTTGTGTTACAAAGGCTTAGAGAGAAGAAACTTTATGCTAAATTCAACAAATGTCAATTTTTGCTTGAAGAATATACTTTCTAGGGCATATTATATCAAAATACGGTGTATTAGTTGATCCAGTGAAGAGTGAAGCTATTTTGGAGTGGTCAAGACCTACAAATGTGAGTGAAATCAGAAGTTTTCTTGAATTGGTTGGATATTACCGAAGATTTGTGGAAGGATTTTTGAAAATTGCATCTCCATTAACAAGATTGACACAAAAGAATGTTAAGTTTGTAAGGGATGATAAGTGTGAAAGGAGTTTTGAGGAATTAAAGGAAAGATTGGTATTTGCTCCTATTTTAACATTGCCCGTTAGTGGAAAAGAATTTGTGGTGTTCAGTGATGCTTCTTTTCAGGGACTTGGTTGTGTTCTTATGCAGGATAGAAGAGTCATAGCCTATGCTTCAAGAAAGCTAAAGCCCCATGAGAAAAATTATCCAGTGCACGATTTAGAGTTGGCAGCGGTGATACTTGTTTTGAAACTTTGGAGACACTATCTTTTTGGGGAGAAGTGTAAGACATACACTGATCACAACAGTTTGGAATACATATTTACACAAAGAGAGCTCAATATGAGACAACGAAGGTGGCTTGAATTAATCAAGGATTATGATGTGGAAATTATACCAACCTGGTAAAGCGAATGTGGTACTAGATTCTCTTAATAGGAAGAAGCAAGTAAATATTGCAACTCCACTCACAAGTCAGAAGGACATTCACATGGAATTCAGAAAGTTAGAAATTGAAGTCACAATGGAAAAAATTGATGTGATATTAGCTCAATTATCTTTGCAACCAACAATCCTGGAGAGGATTAAACAAGCTCAAAAAGAAGATGATGAAACCAAGAGAATGAAGTTTTCTATAAATGATGGAAAAAGAAAAGAGTTGAAAGTTGATATGGAAGGTGTTGTTAGACATGGGAATCGGATTTTTGTACCACATGGTTTGAGAAAAGAGATCATTAAGGAAGTTCATTCCTCCACATATTCTATCCACCCTGGAAGCACCAAGATGTATAAGGATTTGAACAAATATTATTGGTAGGAAGGATTGAAGAAAGATGTTGCTCAGTATGTATCTAAGTGTTTGATTTGTCAACAAATAAAAAATTGAGCATCAAAGTCCAGGAGGAGAACTCCGGCCTCTATCCATTCCCGAGTGGAAATGGGAAGATATCACTGTGGATTTTGTATCAGCACTATCAAGAACTATTGCTAAGTATGAAGTTATTTAGGTAATCGTTGATAGATTAACAAAGTCAGCTCATTTTATACCCTTGAGAGTTGAAGATTCTTTGGAAAAGACGACACATATCTATATTAAGGAGATAATAAGAGTTCATGGTGTTCTAAAGATGATTACTTATGATCGAGATACTCATTTTGTCAGTAGATTTTGGAAAAGTCTACATACAGCTTTTGGTACCTAGCTTCAATTTAGCACTGCATTCTATCCATAAACCGATGGGCAATCAAAGAGGACTATTCAGATATTGGAAGACATGCTTTGGGCATGCGTTTTAGATTTTGGCAATAGATGGGACACTTATCTACCACTTATTAAATTTGCTTACAATAACAGTTTCCAAGCGACAATTCAGATGGTGCCTTATGAAGCTTTGTATGGTAGGAAATGCATATCTCCATTATACTAGGATGAAGTTGGTGAGAGAGATATTTTAGGTCTAGAATTGGTTCAACATACAGTGGACAAGATACAAGTGGTAAAACAAAAGATGAAAATAGCTCAGGACAGATACAAGAGTTATGCTGACACGAGGAGAAGACCATTAGAGTTTGATGTGGGTGATCATGTGTTCCTCAAGATTTCTCCAACAAAAGGTGTTATTAGATTTGGGGTTAAGGGCAAATTAAATCCGAGATATATTGGTCCTTATGAAATTTTAGAGAAAGTTAGACCATTAGCTTATCGATTAGCTTTACCCCTAAATCTGTCGAAAGTGCATGACGTTTTTCATGTCTCACAGCTCAGAAAATGTATATCAGATCCTGATGCAATCATTTCTTCTCATCAATCGGAAATCTAACCAAATTTGAGCACGATTGAAAAGTTGATCAAGATCTTGGATAGAATTGACAAAGCGCTAAGGAAGAAAGTAATTCCTTTTGTGAAAGTCTTACGGACTGGACAAACCGAGAGAGAGAGGCAACATGGGATCCTGAGAATGAGATGAGACAGAAGTATCTATAGATATTTGAGCAGATTGGGGTAAGCTAAGTTTAGAGCCATAAATTTCCTAAATCATATTTTATAAATGTGTTAATGAATTCATGCATGATCATGAAGCATGATGAATATGGTTTATGCTAATATATGATATATGTGTTGTGTTAGTATGTTTAAATATTGATATATCTTAATGTAACTAAATATCGAGTTTATAAATTTAAATATGTAGTAAAGTGTATGAAAATTTAGTTTGAAACAAGTTAAATATGTTTAATATGTATTTTCATTTTGAGTAGAAAAATTGGATACAAATAAGCCTTGGATACAAATAAGCCTTAAATGCATTAATTATAGGCCAAAAATCAAGCCCAAACCCATGCCAGTTAAGCCCATTTATAGGTAGCCTCAAAAGTCAATATTTGGATAATTATCAAGTCTAAATTGTGCAAAAATTCGTGTGAAAAATCAGACAAGCCAATATGACCTAAAAGAGAAGCCAAAAACACCATTTTTGGTCTTCCAAAGCTCACTCAACCCAAGTTTAAATATTTCCTACATTTTTCCTAAGCAAGACCATCATTTTCTTGTGGCAAGACCATAAAGCCAAGCCCAAGACTCTAAAGGTATGTGTTAGATATGTTAAGAACATATTTCATAGTTTAAGGTTAAGTTAGAATATGAGTTTTTATGTTAAAATGAGTTTTTAATGATTTGTATATGTTTGTTATGTAATGAATGAATAACTTGATGGTATATGAGTGATTGTTTGTGCTAAGTAAATGACAAGTAGAGTGGAAGTGAATAAAGTTAGAAATGAGTAGGGTAGTTTAGAGTAGAATGTATGGGCTAAGTGAGGGTGGATGATGATTAGTGATTGAATGATAGAAATGAATGTTTGATGAGGTCGAAATGAAAATTTTGAGTGTCAAAAGTTAAAATGCATATAGATGAAGGTTTGGTATTGGGAATGTGTTGAGAGGAAGTTTGGAAATGAATACTTGAGTAAAAAGTAGTGTTTTGAATAGGAGAGGTATGCATTTTTTCGAAAAATCTGTGCTACAGTGTACGCTGTCCCAATGCCGCGGCGTAGGAGTCAACACTGCCGGTGTTGGGGGTATCAACAGGCGTGGACCATCCCTGTAGAATTCTTGAAAATTTTGGAAAATTAGAGTTGCAATCTACACCGGACCAACACTGCTGACGTTGAAGGCCTGTGCATCCCCTGCAGTTCCCATTTTCAAAAAACTTCCTCAAATATTTTCCAAAGCTTGATATATGATCAATTGAATATTTGTTGAGTATTGGATTATATTATATGATGTTTAAATGCTATGTTTATGATCTTGTGATAATTTATTTGAATTTCTTTTATTGGTTATGTTTGAAATTAGTTGAGTTGTGCTTGAACTAAGTGAGAAATTCAATTTGTACAGTGATAAATCCTCGTTCGGCTAACCCTATTAGTTCTCGAGCTAATTTAGGTACGCAGTACTTGCTTGATTCTTTGTTAGGATAGGCATCCTTTAAAATTACTTTAAATTAAGAAAATTTAATAATTGCTTGAATGAGTGTTTTTTATACCGTTGAATCTGGTTCGGAGAGTGGTACCCTGCTTAGATTGGGGGCATGGTAGTTTTAGGCGATTAGACCACCCTTGTCCTTTTGAAATGACTTTCATAAGTGGTTCAGTATGTAATTGATAGGGTATTCGGTATTGGCATAACACTTGCTTATTCTTGAAAGGATGTAATATGATTTAATTCAATGTTTATGGGAACACTTGAATTAGGTGATATTATGGATTGAGTTAAGTAAAGTCGAGAAGCTGAGAACCCTAAATGAGATTACTTTTTCTTCTTTGGATAAAATTATCTAGGAGATATGAGTATCCGAGCTACTTATATCAACCCCTTAAGCGTCATGATCGTTACTCAGGTTCCCCTAAAAATCTCTGTTTTTCGGCGTTTGAATACTCCAGTGTTGTTTGGCTGATTAAAGATTAACTAATAATCAAATGACTGTTGCATTTACATTTAGCTTAAGCATGTGTGGATCACTTCACATTTGTATTCGTTACTTTTGTAATGGGCCTTTGGCTCATATTTTAACAATTTTAGGTGATGATAATGATGAATTCTACAAGAATATGGGATATGGTACCGACTTTGAGGATTTTCTAGATGACCTAGAGGACTAGATATGACCATGGATCTTGATGGAATTCCTATTTTGTAATAAATTAGTTATGGTATCTTTTGATGTTTATATTTGATGTTATAGATTGAATTATCTTTTGTGGCTTTTATATAAGGCTTGTAAGAAGCCTTTGTTTGTAATATCTAAACTTAGCTATATGTATATCTTGAACTTGTTTCTCTTGTGATATATGATGATGGTGATGTTTGTTTTTTTATTAAAAGTTTTAAAAATCAATAGTTTTCGAATTAGTTGACTTTAAGGATTTAGACAAACAATTCTTCAAACAATTGTTCTAGGATAACCTTACATATAATTCTATGGGTTATATGTGGTTGAGGAGCTGTTATCATTTGTTTTAATTATAAGGATGATAGCGGTCCTTACACATGCATTACATTTTTCTTTACATTACTAGTAAAAAATTTTATTAATTTAATTTTAAAGAAAAATTGTGCGAATGTGATGATTTTCTGCCTTGTTGTCCATCTTGATCATCAGCATCGCTCAGGGGCTAATGGTGATAAATGATTGTGGCCATTGTGGGGGTGCTAGTGGAGGATGTACTGGTCAATAACCTACCCATTGAGAGAAATTGTGTAGATGGGTACTCATGGAGTTAAACAAGTCCCTATGTTTTTTTCTTTTTTGACCATAGCTACCTGTGTTAGAATATTCATTAAGTCCTCCATATTATATGGACCGGATCTGGATTGTTGTTGTGTTTGAGTTTGACCTTGCCACTTTCCGTTTTCGTGCTCCTGCCGATCTCCCATTCCTTCATCGTGCCATTGGAGGGGGAGGGATAGATCATCTAAGTTAAGATCAAAGCTTTGTTCATTTGATTCATTTCTGTCTCTAGGTTGTAATGTACCACCATGATCTCTAATATATTAGTTGGCTTTAGGGTCATACCTAAAACCCAACCTTCTTGCTATGTGGCTCTTTGTGAATTTTGACCTTGATTCTGATTTCCTGTAACTTGAAAGGTCAAATTTCTACAATGTCAGAATGAATGTGATAAGGCGACCACATGCACTACGGGTGTCTTTTCTCCCGAGCACTCGACGCATATATTGTATCACCAAATAACTGACATCTAATGCTCGGGAATCCATCATTGCTTCCATCAGGAAGACATCTTCAATAGAGAAATTACTTGAATTCGCTTGTGGATATATATTGTAGCTGATCATATGATGGATTAGTCTACAAAGATCTTTTTGATTGAGATGCTTCACATGGTCGGATTGATGCTCATGAGCACATATAGGGGTGCTAGCTCGATCAAATACCCAGTGGAATACAGTTGTCATATCTCAATTTTTTCGCAACCTATTACCCCATTGGTTTGATAGAATAGACCATTCAAATAATCCAGGGTACAAAAGAAAACACAGCTAAACATAAAAGTAGTGATGGAGGCTTGAGTTTGGCATCCACTATCTACCCAAGGAATCATATTGCCATCTTCTATGATATAATTTATAGTAGAATTTGAATAAAATATACGAATGAGATTGACATATGTCTCTTTTGGAAGGTCTATGAGTGTAGCTAAACTAGTGTAACATAAGGCGTTAGTAAAGTTGTACCACTAATTTAACTTATCCGTATAATAATTTTTACCTAGAAGCACAGGCCAAGAGTAGAACTCAGTTTCGTATTGTACTCTCATAGCTGGGGTGGGCAAATGATATTATTATGACCACATGTGGGTGACTGGGTAAAGAAGGTAGGGATGGTGATGGTGATGGTGATGGTGATGGTGAAGGGGATGGGAGATGGGGTAGGTGTTTTTTCCCGGTTGTAATGCCTCGGGACTCTACCCACCGAGGTATTGTTTGCTTTGACCACATGCCGCATGGTTTTGTCCTTTTGGTGCCAACACTTCCTAGTGGGTCATCCATCATGAGATTGCTTTGCACAAAGCACACTTAACTTTGCAGTTCTGATAGACTCCAAGCTACTACACCAAAAGGAGTCTTTGTGATTAGAGTTCCATGATATATACTTGAAGGGTATCACATACTCCCCTAATTATAGAACTGACGTCCGAGTCAACTTTGTTACACAAGTTCAGAATCATACCAGGCAAGGAGGACACTCCTCCACTTTCGGCTAGTGCATTGCTCTGATACCACCTGTAATGCCTCGGAACTCTACCCATCGAGGTATTGTCAGTTGTGGCCACATGTCACATAGTTTTATCCTTTTGGTGCCAACACTTCCTAGTGGGTCGCCTATCATGGGATTATTCTGCACAAAGCATGCTTAACTTAGGAGTTCCGACAAACTCCAAGCCACTACACTAAGAGATGCCTCTGTGATTAGAGTTCCATGATCTATACTTGAGGAGTATCGCACTAGTAGCGGCATCGTGTGATTACTTTAGTACGACATAAACTTTGTGGATGCTTCATTATTTATAGTAGAAGGAACTTCTAAAACAATTGACAAACGACAAATAATAAGAGCGTGTAAATAGCTAGTGTAATGGTGTGAAAATGATAAGAGTTGAGAATTAACATGGCCATGTTGGTAGAAGGTATATATAGAACCAATGTGGGCACATTTTTGTAAAAAAAATAATTTTGTGGATGACGTGGGCATGCCAATGGCTAACATGCCCACGTATGCCACCAGTGTGGTACGTTGATCGCCGGCAAGCCCATGTATGCCATCGGCATGGGCACGTTAACCGCCATCGTGCCCACGTTGGCTAATTTTTTTTTAAGGCAACGTGAGCATGCCGCCAGCCAAGGGCATGTTGATGTAGGCACGTTGGCTACCGACGTACCCATGTTGGGCAATTTTTTTTTTTTTTTTTTGGGTGACGTAGGCATGTCAGTAGCCAACATGCCCACGTACACCACCGGCTTGCCCGCAGTAGCCACAAAACTTTAAAAAAAAATTTGGCTTGGAACATAATATATTGAGTATCGGCTAGGCTCTAGATTGTTGCTTTACCAATTTTACAGCAAATTCAATCGTTATCATTTTCTACCCCTTTGCAAATTGTAATTTAAACATCATTTACACTTTCTAACTATTCATTTATATATTAATATGATAGGAAACAACAACAATCAAGACAATTTTCCCAACTTCAATGAGTTTGATGATTTATGGATTTTTGGAAACACTATGTAGGGTTTTAACACCTTCATGACTCAGATAGGAAACCTTGAATATACGGTACCTACGTCCATACCACCAATGCTAGCATATATTTCAGGACAAGAAGCAATTGAAGCAGGATATTTACAACCTCCATCAATAGTTACACACCCGCCTTTCATGGCTAGTGGGAACAATGGAGGGGTACTTTTTCAATGTATCTGTAATTATTTTCTATTTGTAGGCAGCGAACTTTCTCCCCGACTAGACAATTAAAGCCAATGTAGAGTAATAACAACTCTGCTAGGACCAATAGTGCTTTTAAACATTCTAGAAGAAGACAACAACCATATGGAAATATTTTACAGAAAATGAAGAATCTACATTAAGTGGTGAACATATTAAATATGCCGTTTGTTGAACTTACGACCAATAGTTATCATCTAGGTCTCACAATGGTATGGGACACTTAAAATGACATGCAGAAGCACACATATTGAAAGGGCATGTTGTGGTGGATGACCCTACCAATGACATTAGCTCTCATACTAAGCGTGTTGATCCTGCAACGTGGCAATTCAATAAGCAAGATGCGCGAAACCAGCTAGTGGAATGAATGGGAGCTACAAATATATCATTCCATGCAATTGGCTACGAAAAATTCGATAGTTAGAGTACGTAAGCCATGCAACCTCTATACCAACATGTAGGTTGACAAATGTTAAAAAATGATATGATGAGCCTTTTTGAGAAAAGGCATGAGGCTTTAAAGAGCTTTTGTCAAAACCTCCTTTCTACGTATAATCCTCTAAAATAATTGTTGTTCATGTAATTCTTTTAGATCATACACAGATTTATAATATTTACTTTTGATTTAAGTAATGCACTCGATTTTGCTTGTGTAGTGTCTCCTTCACCTCAGATGTGTGGAAATCTCCCATCAACGATGTACAAGCTAGCTAAATATGTGTCCTTGCTCACTAGATAGATGAACAATGGTTAATCTAGAAGCGGATTATTACTTTCAAGTCGTTCTAGGAGAGACAAACTGGCCAAGCAATACCAAATAACATATTGGAAGCCATCCAATTATACGGTATACATAATATATTTAGTACATTGTTCGAAAATGCATCAAACAACACTATTGCCATTCGTAATTTGAAGAATTCGTTGAAGCCGATGTGTGATGGAAAGTTCTTTCACGTCTGATGTGTCTACCATATTTTTAATTTGGCAATGCAAGCAGGCCTTGCAACTTGTGGCCTTGACTTACATATTAAAAAGAGAAGATTTGTCAAGGCACACCATTTAGAGGAAAAGATGCTTGCACTTGATTATGTAATTAGGTGGAATTCTAAGTTTAAAATGCTTAATCGGGCATTGAAGTGCAAAAAGGCTTTAACTCATTTGTATAATACCCTACTCAATCCCTCTAATCCTACCATTGATTTGATAGAAAGTTGGGATTGGCAAATAACTCATGCACTCAAAGAGGTCTTGAAGGCATTTCTTGGCCCAACACAACATTTATCTGGTTGCTACTACCCCACTAGCAACTAGGTACTTCCCCACCTAGTTGACATATCGGACGTACTGAGTAACTACAGTTCTGATCTTAATCTGGTCGCCATTGTGTCTGCAATGGCTAGTAAGCTTCGAGATTATTTTGTCCCTCTTCCATGTTGCTACAATGCTAGATCTATGGTATAAGTTTCGTGCAACTAAAGCACTCCTCAAAGAATTCTATAAGAATATTGGTGTGGCTGATCCTGAATCAGAGGCAACAAGTCTTCATACTGCAGTAACAAATTCACTCAAAGACTTGTATCGATGTTGTAATCAAACAAATGCATCACCACCCCGACCATAATGATCCAGCAGTCACTAATCCTGGGGATTTTCAAAGAGAAGTAAACAAATTGCTTAGAATGTTAAGAGCAGCCGTGCAGCTTCCCAAGAAATCTTTAGTGATATGTTGGTGTGCGAGGTCCAGCAACTTGATAAGGAGGAACTACAACCATAATAGCAACAACAAGGGGAGAACGAGGGGGATGATTTCATTATCCTCGGTTGGTGGAAGAAGAGGACATACGTAATGCCGGTGCTTTTCATATTGGCACTGCATGTTTTAGCTTCTCTGGCTTCAATAGTTTCATCATAGTCGGCTTTTAGTTCAAGTGGATGGGTCCTCGAACTGTACTGTCATAGGTTAAAAGCTGCCACTGTTAAAGTATGTGTGTGCTTAAATGATTGGTTTGATGCTATAAGTAGGAAACAGATGGACCAACACTTTTGGTGGCCCGAGGACAGCGACTTGGGATCAGGATTTGCAACAGCAGACAGAGATGAAACAGTGGGATGGGACTGAAGAAGGTTCCTAGGAGGGATAATATATAATTGATAACATTATCTTTTCAAATATTGTTGAATTCTTTTGTAGTTAAAAAAATGTTACTAATAAAATTTACTTTTCCATCGATCTCAATGCATTTTATAAATTTCATTTATTTAACAATTCACAATTATTATAAATAAATTAATTAAGCAATTTTAGCATTTAATATAAATTAGTTATTATTACAACATTATTTGATAATTTTATTTTTTTTATTTTCTATAAAAATTTAAAGTTTATATTTAATATGTTAATTGCAATACAATTGAAATCATTTAAAATATATATATACTAACTATTTTATATTTTTTAAGAAGATAAATATATTCATTTAAAATAACAAAAATAATTTATTCAAATATAATTAAAGTAAATTATAAAAATAAATTACTATTTTTATATTATCATTTTAAAAAAAGGCATATAAATTAATTACTATTACGATATTATTTGATAATTTCATTTTTTTTATTTCCTAAATAATATTGACGTTAATATGTTAATAGTAATACAATTGAAATTATTCTAAACAAAGAAGATACACTAAATATATTCTATTTTTTAAGAAGACAAATACATTTAATTAAAATAATAAAAATTATTTATTTAAATAAAATTTCAAGTAAATTAAAAAAAAATCACTATTTTTATAATACTATTTTAAAACAAGGCTTGAGTGCTGGTTCCGGTGCTTTGCATGCCGTGCCGTGCCGTACCGGCCCACTTATTTCGCGTGCCTCACTTGTTGCTTGCTAGCCAACGTGTGCTCGTGCTTTTGTCTTTTTTCTTCGTGTCGCGTGCATACCGTGCTAGGCCCGTGGCCCATTCACTATGCTTAACTGCAAATGCAATGTACAACCGTCGTGTTTTATTTTATTTTAATATCTCTTTTTTAATATTAAATTTTATTATTATTTTAATATTAAATATTTTATGATATATAACATATTATATAATGTATATAAATTAAACATTAATTATATATGTACATGATATACTATATGCATTTTTATATTTGGGGATAAAAACCAAAGGTATTGTATAAAAGTAAATGAGATTAATAAAAACATAAAAAATAGTAAAGGAACTTTTGTGAAGAAACCTACGGATAAAGTGGTGAAATCCTTTGAAGGAAGAGTTCCTTCAAATGCTGATGTGGCACCTGAAGGATCTTATGAAGGAACTCATGGATATGGATGCTAACTTATAGTATCTTGAGAATCTCTACATTTATAACCTTATATAATATTTAAAGATGACAACTTGGTAAAATTTGAGAATATATTAATATGAATTGTTTTGATAATATACAATAATCATCAGGTCATTAAATATATATATAGTAATTGTTATATTAAATTTTTGAAAAATTCTAGTCTTTTTTTTTTCCCTTATAAGATTGATCATGTTCTTTAAATTCATAATTAAATACAAGTAGACGATGCACTAGCGATGCATGTGTAAATAAAATATTAACTTTTTAGAACATTGACTAATTTGATTTGGAACCTATATAAATAGTAGTAAATAGTTAGTGATAATTGCGATGTAATACATGTATATTCAATAATATTCTTAGTATGTAAAAATGTAACATAACATGTTGGTAATAATAATATCTTCAAGACAATAAAATATTTTTGTACATAACATTCCTCATGTATATTCTATACACCCTAGCTAGATTTCCTTTCTTAACCAAAACTTTTGTTTATACCATCAATACTCCTCGTGATAATGCTACATAGAGTTGATTTCTTGTGGCAATTGTCCTTCAAGCAATTCATGTTGAATCTGAGGCCAGTATCATATATTTGGGAATATTATTAATTTTATCAGGAGAAAACGTGGCAGAATATCATTAAATGTGGTATCACAACTTTAGATCGGTATATAAAGATATATGCTTAGGCTAAAAAAAGAAAAGAATATGTCTATTCAACTCCTATTTAATTCTATTCAAACCCTATTTAATTTCATGATTTTAGAAATACCAAAAATATTTTACGCCTATATGCTAAAAAAAAAAAAGATTATATCTATTCAAACCCTATATAATTTTATGATTTTAGGGATACCAAAAATATTTTACGTCCATATCCTAAAAACATTTATATTGGTATATAAAAATATATGCTTTAGCTAAAAGAGAAAAAAAACTATATCTACTCAACTCTATTTAATTTTATTCAAACCTTATTTAATTTCATGATTTCAAGGATACAAAAAATATTTTATGCTCATATGCTAAAAAAGGAAAAGATTATGTCTATTCAACCCCTATTTAATTCTATTCAAACCCTATTTAATTTCATGATTTTAGGGATATAAAAAATATTCACGCCAGTTTGCTAAAAACATTATCTTAAAAATATTTATACTAAGAAAATTTATACTAAAGACACAAAAGGGGGTGGTTTTGTTTTAATAGTATAGATAATTGCACCACTAAAACTTGTTTATATATTATTTATTATATTTATTTTAAGAGAACTTCTACGATCCTGTTATGGGATGGTATTACTAATATTATCAAAATTAAATTATTATAAAAGAGATGGGTATAAAAAATTTAAGGATTCGATCACGACTGAAAAAGATCTCAATTGTTTATTAATGTGACAGGACTAACCCTATTGTAACTTCCACGATACCATAGAATTTTTCTTATTTTAATAGTTAAATAATTAACTGGATGGTCTCGTAGATCAGATCATAAAAGTTCGCTTTCAATGGTGTGGTAACTAATAGGAACAAATCTAAACTATTAAATAGCTAATGAGTCTGGTCTTATTAGAAATGATCATGAGACCGTAATATTTACCTATAATAATCGTTATGTTTAAAAATTTCCTAGAATTATAACTAAATACCAGAGTTGGTTTGTTTTTATATATGTGATATTATTACCAAGTTTATTGTTTTAGAAAGTTATAAAACCGTGAGTTTTTAGCACTTTCCTGACAACGAACTTGCATTTATTTTATTGAAAACAAGATCACTGTATCTCTTGATTTTTATTACTCAAACCGTTAAAAAAAAATTTTAATTGCAATTAATTTTTTTGTAAAATTACTTCCATTAAAATAAAAAAATAATAATTCTATTATAGCTTTATGGTCAATTTTGATCAACTATTTTTTGAATCAATAATAGAGATTACCTTTTTAAAATATCTTATGTTATTACTATAACATTAACTTATATTTTTAATTTTAATTATTGATTATTTGGATAACAATCCTTCATACAATCGACGTGACCCCCTCACAATGGATCATTTTAACCTAAGAACTAACATGAATTGCCACTAGTGGTTCCCAAACAGAAAACCAAACTTAGGCAATTCGTTTCTGGTTAAGGAGCTGCTTGTGGACCTGCCGATTGTGGCATGTCAAGCCAATTCTGACCCCTTAACTAAAGAAATCGTCGAGTCTAGAACCGTTGACTCGGCAGATCCAAGCCGGTTCCCAATGAGAATTAGAAAGAAAAAAATGATAGGAGGATAAAGTCGTCTCCCCCCCATCCATTTCCCATGCACATAGTCCCATTGCTAAAGCATTAGCGGTTCATTCAATTAAAAGAGAGAGAGAGAGAGAGTACTGTGAGCGTGACGTTTGCTTTGCAAATGGCAGATTCACATATAGATTTTGGCAGTTAGAAATTTCAAAGTTGAAGTTAGAGCATTGAGGAGTGTCTCAAGCTAGAGAAACATAAACTTGGGAATTTTCCTATATTTTATTGTTATACGTTTAATAAAATCTGAGACATTCAAATTTGAACATTTTGCAAATTGGCAGGCGAAAGAAATACTCTAGAGACTTAGGATTATGCTCAGCTTTCTTTGTTTTATGTTTCAAAAAATATCAAATGTTCAAATTTGAGCGTTTTCTAGATGTATAGACATGTGAAATGATTGTAATGTTAAATATTTTCCTATAAATTTGAAGGTTAAATTGTGGAGATGCTTAGTTCACAATAACCTACTCTATTTTTCTTTCTTCGATAAACACAACACAACCTACGTTTTGAGAATAAAAAACACGAAGAATTTTTTCCTAACTTACAAAATAACCTACATTTTGGAAGAAAAATACGAAATTTTATTTTGTTAATTTTTTTTTTTTTGGTTAACTCAATATATTTGCAGAGATATTGTTATGGTATTTTTAGGTTTGTACTTTTTATAGCAACTACAAATGGCTTCATTTTCCTTTGTAAGATCATCAAAAAAGTTACGGAAGAAATAAAAAGATAAAGGCAAGGCATGCATGATAGAGCCTAAGCCAAGGATTGATATGCATGATGATGCTGACTGTTACAATTTTAGGGACTACCAACCCTTGGACTTTGAGTTCTCTCAAGATTAATTCCCCTTGTACCCCCTAGGTTTTGAGATGACTACCATTGTGTATCATTCTCAAGAGGAGAGGGCTTGCAAGATTCGCAAGTTGAAGAACTTCAACAACAAGAGGTAGAGGACCAAGCGGATGTTGACGAAGGAGGGTAGCAATTGGGGCAAAGGACCAAGTAACTTGCCTCCCTCGTATAAATATAATAAATTCATTTAACATTGTCAAGAAAGGGGAAGGATCTGATGGGAAGACGTAGGCATACTACAAGTTACCTATTTTCAAAGGGTGACAGAAACAAGAGCTTTACCAACGATCTTAAGTCAAAATGCCCTAGTGAATATGGTATAGGTCCAACACAATAGTAAACTTTTTATGATCAGACATGAAGAAAGATGCCAAGATACCTTGAACTTGCAAGCACGCCCGTACAAATGCGTCAAAAATTAAGAGACAGTGTATTAAAGCTTACAAGAAATGCAAGATAGAATTTAAAGGTATGCTTTATGATCTCAACACTTACATCTCCATCTCTGCTAGGACATTTGGACAAACAGATAAAAGAGAGAGCTCATATGTGAAGGTAAGATGTCACATCTAGCAATCCTAATCTAAAGTCGTTGTGCTAACCCAAATTAGACGGGATCTTTTTGTCCATACTAGATGTGTAAAAGATAGAACAGAAACACAAAAAATACGCAGCTTACCAATAACACTGGAAATTGACTATATCACAAATCACTCATCCATTAACAAGGAATGGCAAAAATGATGTGGAGTGCATGATACAAAGCTAAGAAAATTTTAAAATGATGTCCAATATAGATGAAATTCAACAAATGAATTTCTAAATGGCATTGTCAAATACAAAAAGTTGTTTATGTAGCTTTGCAGTCGCGTATATCCCATGGATATTATTCATCCAAATGAATGGAATATTTGTTGTAATTTATTTGAACTTCTTATAGTATTCTACAACTATAAAAATACTTTCTCATGTTTACAACTTGTGTGTTCATTTCTTCCTCCTTGAAAGATGCAACATTATCAACATGTTGCAAAAGGTAAGATCTAATCCTTTGTTACAAACTCATGTTAATAATATAGTTTGAAAATTGTTAATTTATAATAGGACAATTCCAATTACATATAATATGGCATGGTTGTTGGATCCATGCAATTAAGTTGAAGGACTCAAAGAAGTGTTAAGAGTATTATTATCAAAATGTTGTCAAAATGTTAGGCACTCCGGATATGTATTCTGAAAGTGCTAGGAATGTTGTATGCGACTCTAGTAATGTATTATTAGAATTGTACTCTTAATCTAGCTCTATATATGTTGGTAAAATCCATGCTACTCTAACTACACCGGTTAACACATCGTCAATGATCAAAGTAGAATTGCCTGGAGTGTCACCACTAGAAGAATAGCTTATAGAGACAGAAAATTTGTGACAGAAAATTTCTATCTCTAAAAAAATGAATTAGAGATAAATTTGCGATAGATTTGCAACAGATTTGTGATGACATAAATTATGACTAATCTTTTAATTTTTATATGCTTTTGCGACATAATTTGTGACAGATTACACAATGATTTGTGACGAAAATTTTTCCGTTGCAAATGTGTCTTTGATTTTAGAGGGAAATAAATTATTTAGCGCTAATTTTTATTTTTTTTAAATTCTGTTTCAAATCTGTCTCTAAACTAAATTATTCTATATATGTATGTATAAATAATTATGTTTAAAATTTAGTTTTAATTATACATATCTAATATAATATATATAAATGCACATTATATAATAAGGACATATCTTATATTTGTAAATTAATTTATTATATAATAACTATAACATGTATAATCATATGTTATTTACAACTAATTATATTTTTTTATTTATCATATATTTATTATTATATTACATATTTATATATTATAAAGTATATATAAAAAATAGTACTTAAAATATAAATATTATATTTACATCTTATTATATATTCTTTTACATAATAACTTATATAAAATAAATAAATTATACAACTCGATAAAATAGTATATAACAATAATATAATATGTTATATATAAGTAATATCATAAATACTACTTAAAAATAAAGTATATTTAAATAATAAAATATATAAAATATAATAATTACTATAAAATGTAAACTTAGTATATTAAAACATATATAAATAATATATTATATTTTAGTAATATATTAATAAAAAATATATTCATATTATTTTTTATTTTTTATTATATAATTATTATAATTATTCATATGTTATTGAATATAAAAAATTTTATGATATATATCTTACACAATTTAATTTACATACTATATTTTATTTAAAATATAATAACATATTAGGGCAAAAATAATATACTACATTAAAATATAGTATATTTAAATAATAAAATATATAATATAAAATAATTTGTTAAATATATTTAAATTGATATTATATATTATTTTATTAACATATTAATGAAAAATATATTTTTATATTGTTTATACTATATTATAATTTATTAAGTGTAATAAAAATGATATTAAAAAATAAACATATTATTTTAAAATATATAATTTATTAAGTTAATATAAAATATTAAATAAGTGATGTAAAAAGTATAATTATTATATAATAATTAATATATATAAATTTATATGTATAATATTATTTATATTTACATAATATATAATATTTTTTAATAATAATATCATATTTGGAAAAAATTATATAATATACTAATAAAAATATTTTATATTTATATTAAATATATAATTTAAAATAATTCTTATAAAATGTAAACGTAGTATATATTAATATTATATATTATTTTAATAAAATATTATTGAAAAATCCTTAATAAATAGGCAAAGTGAAATTATAAAAGATATGTAAAATGTTTTATAGATATAATATTGTAAATTATGATATTTGTTAAATAAATAGTAGTGGAACTTTACACATGAAGATATGAATTGGTTTATTGGTTTAGTGCTTGTGAAAACTTTAATGTTAAGTGTGCTTAGTATGGAGTATTCTATGATGGGTGACCTCTTAGGAAGGATAAATAGGAGAAAATTGTGTATTTTTTTTAATAATCTATCTTAGAATCAAAGACAGATTTGTGACGGAATAATTTTATTTAATATTTACTAATTGGATACTTAAAAATAACTAATTATAAAACTGTGATAGATTTGCAACGGAAATTCTATAGCAAATTTGCGACGAAAAAGTAAATCTGTCTCTAAAAGAATCAGCGACGATGATTTTTGAGATAGAAATTTGCGATAGAAAATCTATTTCTGAAAGTCTTTAAAGACAGATTTTTCACTTTTAGAGACAGAATTTTTTGTCTCTAAAGCCAAGATTTCTTGTAGTGTGTTGATTTAAAACCAAAGGTTTAATAACGCCTTAGTGTATCTAGTGGTTGATCGAATTCAAAAGTTGACAAGTACCTCAACACCAAATTTGATTCTAGTGACAACATGCATGTTTACAATTTTGACATCCTTAACTAGAGAAAACATCACATCGAGACATTTCCAATCCTATCTTGGATTTCCAAATAGTGTTGGTAGTCTCAACTTCAATGGTAGTGCTAAAAGTAATCATTTAGCAAAGCAAGTGATCAAGGGATGAGCACAAGTCCACATATGGCCTTGTAATAGTTAAAGCAATAGCATGCAACAACAAATGGAATAAGTTAGAGCACTAGTAACAAGACATCAAAGATTGTACAACCATAAAGGATTACTACTTTAGTGACTTCAACTCATTAGGGGAAGCATAGTTGCCTCCACATCCAACCATATGCAAGCACTATTTAGTAAATAAAATACCATTTTGTCACATAGTAATAGGTTGATATGTTTTCTGAAAATTAAGGAAAAAAAAAGTTAATTAGCATTTTTTACAAAATTCATAGATAATGATAATTTTTTTTATTCGGAAAAAGCAGTGATTTAAGTTAAAAAAAATAGGTTTTTTGACAGTTAATTAACTAGTAAAAAACTTAAACCTAATGTGTTTTTTTAAAGGAAAAAAAAAAAAAGAAAAAGGAAAGAAAAGACAAGAAAGCCATAACTATGTTAGTCTAATTCTGACTAATAGATACATAGACAAACTCCCCTCCCCCCTTCACTTGTTTCAACTTCTTTAGCAAAAAATCTACATATAATTTATGTAAATTACAATGAAGGTAAGGTTTAACACCCTCATCCAACGTTTGTAACATTGAGAGTAACTAATGACATGTCAAATTATTCTTTTGGTTTACATTTCAAATATATATATACACACACACACACACACACCTACTTACACGTTTCTACTATATGTATATGTACATTTATATATAATAATTATATATATATATATATCTCTATGTCAATAGTAATCATATATATATATTGTAATATAAAGATAAATATTTTATAATGAAGGGAAAATGTGTCATTTGTTATAAAATAAGAGGGTTTTATGGTCAACCCTAATAAATGAGATATTATTATCAACCCTTACATTAATGATGGTCAACAAAATCCTTAAAGATTGTGGGGTTGTGTTTTTCCTAAGCTAATCTTAATTTATAAATAGATCCTTCTAGCCTAGTTTTGCCTTGCCTTTTCCCAAGCAAAAACCCTAGGTAAGTGGGTCTCTCTCTAGTCATTTTCAATTAATCATTTAGGGTTATCTTTCTTGTAAGGTTCTTTTCATATGTTTGAAGGAGATTCAAGATCTAGTGAAGAAAACCTAAAGTGGATTTGGAGATTTGTGGTTTCGATTCAAAATAAAGGTATGATCTTTATTATAGTTTTCTGATTATAGCGATTAAGAATAGTTAATTGATTGATTTTGGGTTTTTGTTTCAAATCAAGATTTGCAAGTTCTAGGTAAGAAAGGATCCATCCAATCTTGTCGTTAAATGAAATTTTATTTGTTGTTGTAAATCGAATTGTTAATTGGAGATTTTATATGTATATATATTGAAGGAATTGTGGGGAAATTAGAAATTGAGGAGAAAGCTGAGTTTGAAGGTTTCATTGAATTATAAACAAACGAGACAAGTGTGTTAAACCCTTTTTGTAGATCTATGATTAGGGTAATAGATCCTTTGGGTAAGATTATGAAATTAAGGATTAGGGTTTAATTATGTGTTGCAATTGGAATTGACTAAGATATGTTGTTGATCAGGAATATTTATGGGATTAGGGTTATATTTTTTTAAGAAGCTGTTAGTGGATTAGAGTTTGAAAGCGAATCCAGGTACGACCATATCTTGTTTGTTGTTTGTGCTTGTAGGATTAGACATGCATATAAATTGAACTAACATTTGCTGGTTTTTAAAAATTGTATGTTGTTTGTGTTTGGTTGTGGTTAGTAAAGACCACAACAGAAGGGTGATACTAGCGCTGGCAACCTGATGATCCTTGTATGGCGATGCCCCAAGTGGAGTTGCACCTGAAAATGATTCCGATAGATTAGGAGTCATTACCAGCTTAATTGTGGAATGCAAATATACATATATATATATATACTATTTTATACTATGGTTTTTATCGGGGTCATGAATTACTCCGGGTTTAGGATTAGTCATGAATAATCCTAAACTGTGCTACTTGTTGGTTAATCAAAAGACAATAAACCTGTGGATGTTGCATAAGCATATGATGCATGTGAATTTGCTTGATGTGTGTTCACGCGCATGTATGTATGGTATGGTGTACTGGGCATTTTCACTCAATCCTTTATTTTTCAGGTGCAGGTGAAGATGATATTGATTGAGAATTGTTTGGACATGACTTTTATGTTGACCATGGGGGACGACGTTAGTAGATTCGACTTTTCTACTGGTGACTAATAGATTTTGGATAAAGAAGAATAGGAGAAAAGATCTTTGAAGACAATACAAAGTATATAAAGTTTGTTTAGATTATTATTGAAGATGTTTATAAGATAATCTAGTATGTTTTGGATTTTATATAAGTGCTTTTACATAATATCAGTTTATGTTTCTAAGAGATGAATTGTAGTAATGATAAATTCAGATAACCTTTTATGTGGAATTTGAAGATAATTATGTTTGTGGTTTAGTGTTTTATAGCCTTGGTGTGTCCTTTTCAAGAGAATGACACGTGGTGAGTTGTAATGCCGTTAAGTTAAGGCGTTGCAGCTAATTTGGTATCAGAGTAATAGGTTATGATCTATTAGATTTAAGTTCTAACTCATTAGAACGGTTAGTAATGATGAGAGGGGTAGAATACATTAGGGTTCTTGATCCTATCTAGATTAATGTTGCTTTCATCCTATAGTTATAGAGTTTTGATCCTTAAGTCGGATTACCCTTCTATTTTGTGGAGATATGTTTGTTTGTGTTAGTAAGATCATATCTTGTAGTCCCATAGTGTTTAGATCCTTTTGGATGGTTATACCTTAAGATATCTAGCATCCTTAACTAAGACAGGGAGAAGAGGCCGATCATTTATCAAGACAAATCAGTAGTTCAAGGTACAAAAAGGAAGTGTACCGAATGTTATGGACCGTTTAATATCAAGGATTTCAAATGGCTTAAGAATGCCTGCTTTTCAACTATCAAGGTTAGGCAGTGACAAATTTTGGAAAAGTTGTTCCTTAGATATTTTATTTCAAGTGTGGAAAATATGGATATCGAGCCAAAGAATGAAAAGAGCTTGGAGGCTAAGTGCTTCTTAGGATTGTGATACAAGTGCAAGTTTTCAAGCATATTTTAGAAGTTTGTTGTTTTGTTATGAGGAGGCCGTTAAGAGTGTGTTCGCAGATACCTTTAGGATATGGAGCAACGTTGACTTGGATTTGTAAAGAATTTGGATATAAAAATGGAAGGTGACGTTTTACCTGCGAATATTATAGAAATGGATATGATAGGAGTAGACTAGTTGAGAAAACATAATGTTGTATTTGGATCTAGTTGTGGAGTTTAGTTTATCAAATGGAGGTTGTTTTGTGAATAAGCTTAAAGTGCAAGGACCTTCAATGTTGCTTACATATGAGTTGTAGGAAAATTCGGTTTTAGTAAATGATAGTTTTGACAATAGGAGATGAATTAAAGATCAATCCTATGAGGATACAAATCATGAGAGAATATCTTGATTTAATTCCAGAAGATTTACTATGGTTACCGCTTGAAAAAGAGATAGAGTTTTTGTATTGATCTGGTGTCAGATACCTTATCTTAGTCTAAAGTACCGTATCATATGACTCCGACCGAATTGAAGGAATTAAAAGTTCAACTGGAGGACTTGCTTAAGAAGAAGTTCTTTAGACCAATCGTATCACCTTAAAGAGTTCTAGTGAGTTTGTAAAAAGAAAGATGGGAACATGAGGTTATGTATAGATTATAAAGAGTTAAACCAAGTAATGATTAAGAATAAGTACCCGATGCTTAGGATAGATGATTTGTTTGATTAGCTGGCAGGAGTGCAAGTATTTTCTAAGATCGATTTGAGGTCAGGATATCACCAGCTGTGGATTTAAGCCGACGATATTTTCAAAGATAGTTTTCAGGACTAGATACAGGCATTAAGAATTCATGGTTATGCTTTTCGATCTTACAAATGCCCCAGTTATATTTATGGATCTTATGAAAAGGTTCTTTAAAAAGTAAATGAATTCGGTTGTAATAGTGTATATTGATGATGTTTTCGTGTATTCAAAGATTAAAGAAGAACATTTGAGATTAGTTTTAAGAACATTACAAGAAGAAAAGTCGTATGTCAAGCTCACTAAGCATAAGTTTTGTTTGGAGCCAGTGTTTCTCTTAGAACATATTGTGGACGGAAATGAGATTTCAGTAAATCCTGAAAGGGAGAGAGTTATAAAGGAATGGTCAACTCCTAAGAATGTGTCAGAAATCAGAAGTTCTTAGGAACGACAAGATATTACAAGAGATTTGTAGAGGATTTCTCCAAGGTTTCTAAATCCTTTAATAAGAATGACTCAAAAGGAGTGAAGTATGTGTGGGATGATAATTGTGGAAGTAGTTTCCAATAGTTAAAAGAAAAGTTAGTATATGCACTGGTGATAGCTTTGCCAGTGAATAGTGAAGAGTATATTATTGGTATTGACGCTTCTATACAAGATCTGGATTGTGTTTTGATGCAATGAGGTAAAGTTATAGCATATGCATTTAGATAGTTAAAGCCTTATGCAAAGAATTGACGCACTTATGACATGGAACTGGCAGTCATAGTTCATACGTTAAAGAGTTGGAGACATAAATTACTTGATGAGAAGTGCTGAATCTTCATGAATAACAAGAGCTTGAAGTATATTTTCAATTAGAGAGATTTGAATATGAGATAAAGGAGGTGGTTGGATCTAATAAAGGATTTTGATGCGGATATACAATATCACCCTAGAAAAGCGAATGTTGTGGTAAAAGCTCTGAGTAGGAAGAGGAATGAGTATTTAGTGGCTTTGGTCACCTCAGAGCGATATTTGTTAGATGACATGAGAAAGATCATGTTGAAGAGTAGAGAAAAAGTATTGAGATAACCAATATAAATTAGAGAATAATTAAATCCTATGAAGATATGAATGTGCATGTGGAATGGCTATTGCAAGAAGGAAATATGATCTTAGTGAATTGTAAGATAATGAATGATGAACAATGATGACATGTATACTAATCTATGATGATAAATTTTGGGATGATTCTTAAAGAAAATCTATATGAAAATATAAATTGTTATATAAAAGGGCAATACAAGTTTGGGAGACAATTAAAATGGCACAAATGGTAAATAAAAATTATGGATTAACTATGGCATTTGACAATAATGAAAAAAAAAAAATTGATTAACCAATAGAGACATAGATGTTATAATCATCTGAAATAACAAAGTAATGTAAGGTTTGATCATTAGAGTTAGAGTTGAAATACCTTAAATTGCATGATTTGAGTTTTTCTGATTATTGATTGAAGGATTATAAGGTAACTATATCCTAACGAAGTTTCGATGGAAATGGTGGTAATTAGAGATAAAGTATAATGGTTTAATTGTGTTAATGAGTTGGATTGAGTTTTCTACAGTGCAATCTACAGTTGTTTTGGAGGATGTAATGATTGATTTATGAACTAAGATAAAAGTATATAATCAAAAAAGATCTTTTGTTGAGAAGTAGATTTAATAGTTATATAAAGATACCAAATCCAAGTGAAGAACAATCACTTCATATTGGGCCAATAAATGAATTTGTATGGTGAAACCCTGGAGACAAAGTGCATTAGTAATCTAAATATTAAAGAATTATTGAAACGTTAGGAGTAATGATGTCAAAGGAAGAGTTAGAAGTCATCCGATGATTTTAAAGGTTTACTTAAGGACATAAGTATTAATTTTAATCTTCATGTATATATTGATGGAAAATATAAGAAAACATATTGGAGATTGAGAAAACATATTGGAAGAAGTATGGTTGGTTAATGATTATTTTGAGATTAGATAAATGATATGCAAGTGATGTGAATTATTTTTAATATGGAACAATAAGGATAAAAACTAAGTTAAATAAATGGAAGTACAAGTAACACAGTGGCATTTGGAGCTCCAGGTTAATGTAAGATTTGACTTTTGGAATTTAAATTGAGAACTATAGTTATGAGATTTTCAGCTTTCTAAAGATCGCTTGAGAAAACTGAATTGGAGATTTAATATTATGAGGTCGAGGCAAGATTTCTTGATGAATATTATTAATAAGTTTAAGTTATAGTCAAGAGGTGTTGTGAAGTAACGGAGGAAGTGTGTAAACCCTTAGATTTTATGACAGTTTTATATACGAGTAATCAGGTTTCAGGAATTGAACTCCAAAAGCCAAATTAAGTCAATCGATAGGTTGAATCGGACAACTAATAGAGTCCTAAAATATGAGATAAAAATTAAAAATGAGATGAACTCCAATTTTGGTTCATAAAAATAGTATAAAACCTATAAAGATCAGATAGCCCCTAAATCCGATCGTTTGAAGCCTTACAGGATCAGTTTTCATATCTGTTTGCGAATACATAAAACGAAATAAAATATTCCGACAACTAAACCATACTAGAAAAGTATCAAGGTATCCATAAAATATCAGATAAAAATGTTTCGGCTAAAAAAAATATCAGTTATAGCTCATATACGCGATTTTATCTCTACCGGTAACTTATTTAATATTTTACTATTACCTTTTAATTTATTTTTCTTCTAAATTTGCAGCATATATGGATGCCATATTTTCCCATATATATATATATATATATAAAACTATAAATATAGCCTAAAACCTATACTTATCACCTATGGTACATGAAGACACAATTGTCACTTCAATTTGAACTTTTTTTTTTTTTTTTTTACTTTTCCCTTCCCATGCAAGCCTCATACGCTGGAACATGCTGCAAATTACAGCAGTTGGCACAATTTTTTTTTTTTTTATTTGAACCTCCTCTAGAACACTCCATCATGCTTATAAATAATCCCTTTGCACTGCAACTTCACACCACATTTCTCCTTCCTTTTTTCTCTCTTTATTCTTCTCCATTTTTCTGCTGCTGGGCGTCAGTTTGGGTAGGTACTGTTCATCAATTTTTCAACTTTAAAAACTCCACTTTTACTTTATCTTTCAAGGTGACGAGGAAGAATACCTACCATTTCCAGAAGATTATTTTGACTGAGAATATCTCGTAATGGCTGAGTGAGTTTTCCTTGCCTTATGTATTTATTCTTGTGCTTATAGAGTTCAGCACTAGAAATTAGACGAAAGATAAAAACGGGCTGTTTGATGAGATGGTGAATTCATACCTGTGATTTGTTGGTTGATCAAATGAATGATAAGTATATCGAAATACCATTTGGTTGCTATATGTCTTGCATGATTAGTTATTACGATTGTATGCTTGTGATAATTGTTCTGGTCACCTTGGAAAGAAATTTAACTTGGATTGGAAAGTTATAAAAATGGATCATGCATGGCATGAAGTGGGTCACATTGCATTGCACTACTATTCCTATGCATGGGGTCGATAGGTAAAGTTACCTAGCTTCAACATGAGGAACTACTACGGTCGGGGAATACGGCCTCATGGAGGAGCCGCGCCGAATCGCATGCTAAAGGGGAATTAGTAGTGGTTTGTTTTTGGAACCCTAGACGGTCGGAAGGACCCCAAAAAGTGCAGCATTCCCTAACCCTTTACATGGAGGGCGTAATTCCATTCTACTCATGACACCGGTAAATCATGAGTGTATGTGTGAGCATATGTTTGTTGCATTACATATGGTTGCTTAAACTAACTTGTTTGTTTTGGATTATATGAATGCATTTGGCGGGATTATCTCACTAAGCTAGTTGTAAGCTTACCCTCTTGTAGATTTTTGTTACAGATGAAGTACCACAAATAGTTATGGCTGAACCCAAGACCACGATACTGTTGAGTAAGAACGAGAGCTTTTGGAGTACCTATAGTACCACTATTTGGTAGTACTCTGGTAGGTGTTGATTTAAGGAAAAATCTATGTAAATGAATTGGAAGGACTTTATTTTTGGATGTAAGAACAATATGAATGCAGAAGTTATGTAATTATTATTTCTAATTTCTTGTTTCTATAATGATGCCATCCTATTAAAATGCGTAACTCCGATGGTAACTCTTATGGTGAAAGTATGCCTTGTGCATAATATTGAAGCTTTTGCGTGACTGAGGTTGTCACTCCTAAGCTTTAATATTGTGTACGACGGACTATCACGTTTAGGGTACCCCTTGGGGCGTGACAGTTTAAGTTGGTATCAGAGCACAAGATTTGGGAAGTAAAGAAAGAAATAAAAAAGGATAGAAACCGTAGGAAGAATAATGGTAGAAATGAGTAGTTGAGACTTGAAAGAATTAAAGCAAGATAGAACCAAGTTATAAACTAATGTTTCTTTGTCTTATGGATAGCTAACTTTATCAGATATGAAGAGACATGCGGAAAATTTTGGCTACCATCATGGAGAACACTTAGTGGAGTATTGGAAGAGATTGAGGGTATTGTGTGAGGAATATGCCCTGGTGGAAAGACCTAGGAGCTTTAGAGAAGTCTTTAAGATGTGGAAAAGGGGTTTGAAGGAAAGCTTTTAGGGAGACTTAATAGATGGAATAAGATATAATGCGATCCTGAGATATAGATACTCTGATGTGGAGGTTATTTATGCTTTAGAGAGACTAGATGTTTGGTGGAGCCACCATCCGATGGATCAAACTATGATTTTCCTCCTCAGAAATGAAGGAAATCTTGACAACCCTGATTTCAGGACCTGAAAAGAGCTTGGACCTCTTTATGTGTATGCCGAAGATCACCTTATGGACCATACCCTATGGAATTAGGTGGACTGTCATGAACATTTCTTTTGGTATGGTGTATACAAGCGACTACTTAAGGATCCAAATGCTCCGCAGCCTATAAATAGGTTAGACCCAAGTACCGATTAGGGTGAGGATGGTAATCAACAGTTGACCTATGGCAATAATGACATGAATATGGAAAATGAAGGGGAGGAAGAAGAGAAGGAAGATCCGAAGTGGGAAAATCAAGAGGATGGAAGGCAACACTCTCCAACCCCTACAGGGAGTGGAGATATGCACGTTAGCCCAACACCATCTGGTCTACAAAATCAAGAATTTATGATGGGTGTGCAAGATGAAGGCAATAGCCATATGATGAACAACTATGAGTGTGGATGGTATTCCCCAAACTTAGGTGGAAATAAGCCATCCTGGATACCTTATTCTTCACGGGAATGAAAAAGGATGAACTCATGACCACGAACTCTCGAAATGATTCGAAAAAGACATCATAATACCCCTACCTCGAGCTGCTAATCAGATTCCCCATAGAAGGCCTACTACAAACAAATGATGGAGAAGTAAGAGAGATTGAGGATGCGAGCATATCCCAAACAGTCCAAACGAACTCTGAAGTGTGTTCCTTTAAAGTATGGGTCGTATCATTGGAATAGCCATCTATATTCCAAATCAAGATTAGGCTAGCCTTCTAACTAAATAAACGGCTTTATGTGATGTGTTATGTTCTCATGTGTTGTAAGGCGTCTACGACATATGTGGTTATCATATTTTATGTGTCTTATTATGAAGTCTGTAATGTGATTTGTATTAATGAAAGCTTCATTAAGTTCCTAACTACGATATTGTGTTTTGAAATTTTCTTTTCTTGGATTGAGTATTTGCTAGAATTATATTCTTTGTTTGAATTAATTTTCGTATTTTCCACGAAGTTCTCATAAAAACGCTTATGCAAAACCAAAATGTAACAACAATCGCACAAGAAGAATGCGGAATCGTGAGCAACGTGACTCTAATAATCCACCTGAACAATCGAACCCACCAGTTATGCAACCTCAACCACAAGAGCAAGCCTCAGTAGGAGATATGATGGCCTCTATTGGACAATTGGCCAATCTTTTGAATGCCTTTCTCCAACAACAAAATCAACATGCTCCAGCACCTATACCAAATTCTAATGCACAAGGAGTTGCTCAAGGAGCACCTGCAACACCAGCTGTTCAGTCACGAACTGCTCTACTACCTCTACCACCATCATCTAAACCTTACAAAAGCACTCTTCCAGATTTCATAAAAAATAACAGGATATTTTGAGGGAGCATTTGGAAGGCTCAATGAGGCGGAGGACTGGTTAGCTCAAGTGGAGCGATCTTTTGAAGCTTTTGAAGTTCCTCACCACCTACGGTTAAGTTATGGGACATACCTTTTACGACTCAATGCCAGAACATGGTAGGATTCAAAGAGTAGGCAGTTACCAAACCCGATCACTTGGGAAGTGTTCCACCACGAATTCCTGGAGAATTACTTTCCAGGTAGTCTGCGAGTACAGTACAATGCAGACTTCTTACACATCACTTAGAAAGGGCGAACCATTGAAGAGTATGAGACTGAGTTTAGTCGATTGCTCCAATATACTCCTGAGTCATACCGACACAGCGAGGAGTTAAAAAGATAGTTCTTTCTCAATGGATTGGATGAGGAGCTACGAACCCAACTAGAAGAATTCGATATTAGGAATTTTGGAGAATTAGTAGAAAGAGCCAGAATTGTCGAAGGAGCGAAGAAGAGGAAGACAAGAACCATGGAAAAGAAAGTGTTTGTTTTTGGAAAGAAACCATATGAAGGATCTAGTTCTGGATTTAAGACAAAGAAGTTCAAAACTATTGGAAAGTTCAAGGAGAATGTAAGTACCAAGAAGGGAAGCAGTGAAGTGAAGATTACCTGTTGGAAATGTAAAGGAAGGCACGATCCAAAATCGTGCCCTCAGCTGCAATACAAGTGCTACTTTTGTGGAGATCCAAGTCATAAGATTTCTGATTGTCCTAAGAAGGGTTCTACCGTGTCTTACATTTGCAAATAGATGAAACATTTTGCAAACGAATGTCCAAAACGAAAGAATGCCCTAACAAAGCAACTCAACACTTCAGGAGGATCAACATCGGTAAAGAACGAGGACGGATGTAGTAATAGCCACTGCTCTGGAACATCCGTTCATGGAATGAGGATATATAATCTTGAAGGATGATCAGTGTGTGAAGAAGCAAGTCACGATGAGTATGAGCTTGCTGCTTTGGAAGAGCATGTGGATCACGACTCTAGTTTGGTTGCAGGTCAGTTATAAACCTCAGTGAATGTTTCTTTCAATGTTTAATTTAACAAAGTCGTTAGTGTGGCGTTAGGAGTTAAGAATTATAGTGTAAAGTATAGAATAGTTAGTAACTAAAGTGCATTAAAAACAAGAATTACATAAGTAGTCAATGAGACTGCTGACGCCTTGTTTGATATCGGTGCCACCCACTCGTTTATAACTACCAGCTTGGTAGGAAAACCGGGTTACCTATAACTTCTACGATTTCTAGTTTTCGAGTTTAGACACCTACGGGTAGCATTGTGACAACTAGAGAAATGTTGGAAGGATGCCTTCTAGAAATCTAAGGACACTGCTCCAAGACAGACTTAATAGTATTGGATAGAGTGTACAAGCCGCTTTTGGATAAGTGCGTGATTGTTTTCATTGATGATATATTGATCTCCTCCACCACCTGATAAAAGCATGAAGAACATCTACGCATGGCACTACAAACACTGAGGGAGCATAAGCTGTATGCTAAGTTGTCAAAATGTGACTTTTGATTAGAAAAATATCCTTTCTAAGACATGTCGTGTTGGGTGATGGAATAACAGTAGACCCGGAAAAGATAAAAGCAATCATGGAATGGCAGCAACCAAAGACTATAACCGAAGTGAGAAGTTTTCTTGGATTGGCCAGCTATTACAAGAAGTTTGTAAAAGATTTTTCTAAGATAGCTAAGCCTTTGACACAGCTGACACAGAAGAATGAGAAGTTTGATTGGATAGATAAAAGAGAATAGAGTTTTTAGGAACTTAAACAATGACTCATGTCAGCACCTATCTTAGTCCTATCAAACCCAGAGAAACCATACACGATGCACAGTGATGCCTCAAGAAATGGCCTTAGGTGTGTATTGATGCAAGAAGGAATGGTAATTGCATATGCATTCCGTCAATTAAGGCCTCATGAGCAGAACTATCCCACACATGATCTAGAGTTGGCCGCTGTGGTGTTTTCTCTCAAGTTGTGGAGGCACTACTTTTATGGCCAGAGATATGAAATATATACCGATCATAAGAGTCTTAAGTACTTGTTTACGTAGAAAGAGCTAAATATGCGATAAAGAAGATGGTTGGAGCTTATTAGAGACTATGATCTTGGGATCAACTACTTCCTAAGGAAGGTCAATGCTGTTGCCGATGCTTTAAGCCGCAAGAACCATGGGGAAGTAGCTTCATTGTTGACTACATAGAAAGAGTTGATAAAAGAATTCGAGAAGTTAAGAATAGAGTTTGTGGTACAAGATATGGAGGTAGAAATTGTAAAATTGGCTATAGAACCAACATTGGTGGAAAGGATAAAAGAAGCTCAACGGTATGATGAGGTCATACAGAAGATAAAAAGGGAGGTACAAGAAGGAAAATATACCGATTTTACAATAGATGAAGAAGATGTTGTGAGAATGAAAGGACAATTGTGTGTGCCTAATGACATGGAAATGAGGAAGGAAATCATGGAGGAAGCACACAATTCAGGATACACTATACATCCTAGAGGAACTAAAATGTACCAGGATCTCAAGAGTCACTTATGGTGGAATGGAATGAAGAAAGATGTGGCCGAATTTGTGTTAAAGTGTCCTATATGCCAATAGGTCAAAGTAAAACATCAAAGGCCAGGAGGATTGTTGAAACCACTACCAATACCTGAATGGAAGTGGGACCAAATCACAATGGATTTTGTATGTGAATTACCAAGGATCTCAACCGGCTACGATGCCATATGGGTTGTTATTGATCGTCTTACAAAGTCTGCTCACTTCCTACCTATCAACATGATATACTTGATGGACAAATTGGCCAAGATCTATATGCGAGAAATAGTGCATCTACATGGAGTACCTACTGGGATAGTATCAAATCGAGATCCCAGGTTTGTGTCAAAGTTTTGGAGTAGCTTGCAAAAGAGCTTGGGTATGAAATTGCAATTCAATACAGCATATCACCCTCAGACTGATGGTCAATCTAAGTGAACTATTCAAACACTAGATGATATGTTGAGGGCATACGTTATGGAATTCAAAGGAAGTCGGAATGCGCACTTGCCTCTAGTGGAGTTCGCATACAACAATAGCTATCACTCCATTATCTAGATGCTGCCTTATGAAGCTTTGTATGAGAAACGTTGTAGATCGCCATTATTTTAGGATGACGTTGAAAGGTTGTTATTGGACCTGACCTAATGCAAGAGGCTATAGAAAAAGTGCGAATCATTCAGTGAAGGATGAAGGAGGCACAAGATAGACAAAAGAGTTGGGCTGATCAGAAAAGAAGAACACTTAAATTTGCAATAGGAGATCATGTGTATGTAAAGGTAAACCCAATCAAGAGCATTCATCGAGCTCGTGCTCAAGGGAAGTTGAGTCCATGTTATATTGGACCTTTCGACATTCTCAAACGGATTGGAGATCTTGCCTATCGCCTCGCGTTACCGCCAAATCTTTCTAGGATACACAATGTGTTCCATGTGTCAGTTCTACGCAAGTACGTGGCTAACTGAAATCGAGTAGTAGAACTGGAGCCAATAGCACTGAAAGAGAACCTCACATATGAGGAGCATCCAGTGCAAATTTTGGATCGAAAGGTTCAGAAGCTACGAAATAAAGAAATTAAATACGTTAAAGTCCTTTGGAGGAATCACACATAAGAAGAAGCAACTTAGGAAACTGAGGACGAGATGCGACATCACTACCCAAACCTATTTGAGGAATCAGGTATGCTCGTCAAGTTTTGAGGACAAAACTTTGTTTAAGGGGGGTAGGTTGTAAACCCTTAGATTTTACGACAGTTTTATATACGATTAATCAGGTTTCAGGAATTGAACTCTAGAAGCCAAATTAAGTCAATCGATAGGTTGAACCGGACAACTAATAGAGTCCTAAAATATGAGATAAAAATTAAAAATGAGATGAGCTCCAATTTTGGTTCATAAAAATAGTATAAAACCTATAAAGATCATATAAACCCTAAATCAGATCGTTTCGAGCCTTACGGGATCAGTTTTCATACCTGTTTGTGAATATGTAAAACGAAATAAAATATTTCGACAACTAAACCATAATACAAAAATATCAAGGTATCCATAAAATATCAGATAAAAATGTTTTAGCTCATAAAAATATCAGTTATAACTCGTATACGCGTATTTTATCTCTACCGGTAACTTATTTAATATTTTACTATTACCGTTTAATGTATTTTTCTTCTAAATTTGCAGCATATATGGCTGCCATATTTTCCCATATTTTTATATATATAAACCTATAAATATAGAAAAATTTTTGTGCTCGTAGGTATTTGTGTCTTAAAGGAAGAAAATTTCCATTCTATACTAAAATTTAATTTGGGATTCTTCTCTTGTTGATGTTTGAATGGTCGCTGACAATTTATGCTGACAAGTATCCAGCTTGTGTTGAATTCGTGCTGGTGCAAAAGTTAGAGTATTTTATGGTTTCGTTATTTTTTTAATGAGTTTAATTCCACTAGTTTATAATATATTAAATTCATATTTAGTCGTGATTACATTTTTAAAATACTTAATATATCACTTATTATATTTGTTTTAATGGTGAAATGATTGATTAGATATCCATTGTATAAAACTAATTATAAATCACAAATAATTAAATAGGATAATGTCTCAAATGATACGTAAACGTTATTGAAATATTAAATTAATTACTTAAATTTTAAAAATGATCAATTTAGAACTTCAAAAACTTTGAAATGGACAAATTCAATATTTGAAAGAGCTTAAGAAAAATACTATTGGCATGCACAAAATGTTTTTTAGGTACTAAATTGATCGATTTTAAAGTTTATGTACCTAATTACATATTTTATGAAAGTTTAAGTACCGTTTATATCATTTACTGTAATTAAATAATTAAGTTATAAGTTAATTATGTTTATGTGTTATAGTTTTGTCTAATTATCATATATAGTGTTATTATCACATTTTTCTTTATATGCTCTAATCATGTGTCATGTCTCGTATTATCATGGTGTATCAATAATTACATACACTACTTTTAAATTGAAGATTTATACTGTGTTTGAAAATAGTGAAAACTTGAGGAAAGAAAAAGAAAGCTGTGGAAATGGCTATTTGATGAAGGCTGAAAGCTGACGGAATCTTTCTTCTATGGAAGCTCAAAGTTTTTCTCTCCAAATTTGGAGAAAAATAGAAGGAAATGAATGGAAGTGGAGAAAAGTGACAAATATATCCTTAAAAATAGAGAAAAAGAAAAAAAAAACAAATGAGGATATTTTAATCATTTTCCTTTTTCTATTTCTATCCATATCTACCAATTTCTATATTTAATGTCCAAATGCAAGCAAAACTTTCTTTCCTTCAATTTCTTTTCCTCACATTTTGTTTCCATAGCTTTCTTCAACTTTGCATATCTAAAATATTGCCAAACATAGCATTAGATTTGGAGTAAAAAGTGAAACAGGCTTATGAAATGAAATTCGAAGTTTATCGTCGTAATTATTATTACTTTTTCCATCAGTATGGATAACGATGTCAATGAAAATAGCAATCCCATGATTATTGAAAAGATGCATGAATTTGATATCCACATTTCAGAAGTTAGAAATTGTGCGGGTATGAATCCGGATGCAACGATCACGTGCGTGTCGCGTGACTATCGCGCTACGCGTGACCTAGGGAAACAACACGTGATAGGATGATCAAGAGAGTATCGCGTAGGGAGGAGGAGTAGGCAATCTCAATAGGCTCTAACACACGTGTGACAGGTAAGGGAGCTAAATAGCATCAACCTCACTGAGTACTATGTGTTCGTGTATGTTCTTGAGTAAATTAAATGTTTGATTCACCAAGACGGAAATCCGGCAGCACAACGGCGTTCGTCCAAGATTTCACCTTGTCCAAATGAGGTAAGGACTAAGGTATTTATAGAGAATCCAGCTGTCGATGTCGTCCGTCGGATCCGACAGACGACCAACGGCTAGGATGAGGCCTTCATAGCAATGTGTGTGAGCCAATTTGAGAAAGGTTGGAATTGGGCAGGCCAATTCCAATGGGCCCTACTCCAAGCCTTCCATGCCAATTCTCCCATGATCATCCCAATTGGATTGGGCCTAACTCTTTAAGCCCTGTCACATTAGCCCAAAGAGTTAAATCCAAATAATAATTAGGCTCAAGGCCTTTGTAATCAGATTTGTACATCTACATTTTGCCCCCTGACCAAAGTCCTTCGGGTTTCATCGGAGGGGTTTGGGCATTATTTCAAGCCCTTTCGAATGACAAAAGTCTCATCCAGCGCATGTGCGCTATAACGTAGCTGCACTGCTGCTTGATGTGTTAATTTCTTAATGGCTTGCAATGTAGGAATCTGGTGCAACATTGTCAAATAAATCTCCTTCTTTAGGAACAAAGGCTGGGATACTCGACAAGCTACAGCCTGTAATAAAGGCTCTTTGTCGTTTTCGAACCAACTTGTTTGCATTTGAGAACTCTGTTGCACCCTAAAGGAGTAGAATCTTGATAGAAGCTTAAGACCATCTGGCCATGGCTTTCACGCCCTTGTTATTCACCACATTGTTTTCGTTCGTTTGAGTGATCCTATTCCTTTACTCCCAAAACAGTATGTTATGCCTGTGACATAAATCTTCCTCGCTTACTTTGCATGAATAGTTTATACTATCATAAATTGAGCCCGATTGAGCCTGTATCGATTTTTTGAATCTTCTTGCTCTTCTAATAAAGACTTTGCTTGAGTTGGGTCTTATGAAGCCCTCTACCATATCATCATTCATACTTGTCTCAATCGAATCAAAGTGAAGAGCAATATATATCATTCCTATAAGGTAGGGCATCGGAGCACTTCGGGCTTCTTCTAGAAAAATGATGTTGAACATTGATCTTCCATAAAATATAATCCCATAATATGTAAATTATAACTTCCACCGTTGATGTTCGTTGGAGAAGATTATAGAACCTTCCCGTAAAACCCTAGAATGTATAATATGCTTTTTTACCAAAAAAGGCAATTTTTACCAAAAAAGGAAACCTATCTAAATAATACCTAGAGCGAAAATAGATGAGCGGACGAGATTAATGCCACAGACGGCATATAAAAAAGATTATCCTATGAAAAGATATGACATGAAGAAAAGTTACTAAAAATAGTAAAAACGCGGTTTTGAAGACCTAAACGAAGGAATTTGGCCGAAAACCAGCTTGGGTCATGAGCAAAGCTGATGAGTATTGCTCGTTGGGCCGTTTCCCTTCAGAATATGGTCTCGCTCCGTAAAAATTCAAAACTCCCTAAAATTACGAAACTACCATCTCAAAATCACGAAACTGCCATCGACACTATTTTTCCTTTTCTGCTAACGTTCCTCTTTTTTTTTTTCTTTAAATTATTTCTGAAACATACACCCTGTCCCTGCATGCCAGCATACGAATTTGGTACAATGTGGTACTATCAGATAGGTGCCAAAATTTGATTGGCCCTTGGCACAAAGGAGCAACTTTTCTGTTGCAATATGCCCCTCTCTTTTCCAACATATCTGAATTCTTTTCATCTTCACAGCATTTCATTTTTTTTTTTCATTCATTTTTTTTTTATATATACAGCTCTATAAACATATCTTCTTCTGCATGTTTTCATTGCCTTTCTTTTTTCTCATCTGTCTTCTCTTCGTTTCATCTCTTTTTTTTTTTTTTTTTTTGTTTTTACAATCTCCAGCTAAAACATTTAAGCCTGGTCGAGATAGATCTCACTCCATCTGCAATATCTATCAAAAATGAGTATGGATATCCTGCTGCGACTTTGTTCAGGTCTGTTTTTCATGGCACTTGGAGCTCGGATTGGCATTTGCAGATTGAATTCGATGCTGCCCCTTTTTTTTGTGTGGTTTGTCTTGTTGCTTGATATATATATATATATTCTCCTTACAATACCGTTTACTTTCAATGCAGCTTGGATTTGAAGACGAATCTTGTTGCGAAGAACGGAGAACTTCAGAAATCGGAATTAAAAGACCGGTGCAGCTGCTATTTTGTTGATGCTGTTGCTGTTGCTGTATACTTGGTAGGTTTCTTTGACCCCATCCTTTTTGTATGCGTGCGTTTAAGAGTTGTTGATGCAGTTCCACTACCATCATCTCTGTTTTTGTTGGTTCATAATTTTTTTTTTTTTTTACCACAAACAAAGAGCAGCCTTACTGTTTTTGTTGAAGGATTGATATTTTGTCTAATGTATTTTTCTAACATCAACATCACTAAGTTGGCTTATTCAATGGAAGAATCTTTCTTTAGTAGTTCAGCTAATATTGAATGATATATTGATGATCTAGGATGGTAGGAGCTCTTTAGCATCCTCTGTAGACATTTGTGCGTAAGAAGTATCTACGTAAATATTCAAATATAGGATTATATGTAGCAACAAGAGGAGTACAACCAGCTTTACACAATAGGATCTTTGTTTCTGCTTTGAGGTTATTCCAAGAAAATTTTATTGGCTCTTGATGGATCTTCATCCTTTGTTTTAGCTGCTATTGTCTTTAAGTGTAGGTCAGTAAGTCACAGTGCAAGAGCAGTATCTTCAAGGTTGATTTCGACCTTGATTCATTCCAACTTTACTAAAACCCATAACATAAAAGTTAAAGATCTTTCCCTTAGCTTTCTATAGGATTTTGAATCACCTCAAAAGGAGTACGGGTGAGAGAAATATCCACAATTTACTCAACCCCATCAAGTCTGTGAATCAGAGCATTTCACTACATATCCCGTATATTCATAGCTAATTCTGTATTGATGCGTTGTGAGTCCATCAAAATTCAAAAAATGAAAGTTGTAGTTCTTTCTTTTAGCTTTCCAAGGAATTTTGAATCACCTCAATAGGACTTCTCGTGAGAGAGATATCCACATTTTCGCGAACTTCGTCAAATCTGCAAAACCAGGGATCTTCACTGTCATGCATCGACTTTGTGACAAAAACTGTATCGATTCGTTTTGAATCCACCAAAACTCAAAACACAAAAGTTTTAGATTTCCCTCTTAGCTTTCTAAGGAATTTTGAATCGCCTTAAACGGAGCTCATATGAGAGAAATATCCACATTTTCGTGAACTTCACCAAATCTGCAAAACCAGGGATCTTTGCATTCATTGAAACAACATTCTTTCTTCACGAAAATATTGGTATCAAAACCATTTTTCAACACAAACCCATAGGCTTACTTTCCCTCAATAAGAGCTGCCAATTTCGCACAAGCACAAATAACAGAAAAAGCCATAAAAGTACTTGTCAAAGAATGTGTGTGCTTTTTATTATATATGGTCAGCATGAGTGAAACCTTTCTTATTTGTAAAACTAACTCATCTCATTTTCTTGTAATGCAGGGCTCTAGATTGAAGTATTGAATCTCCACCGTGTATCTTCTTGACTTTGCTTTTGTAAGCATGATTTTCTTGTTTTATGAACTCATATTAATGTCATCAACTATTAATGATTCTTGCGTTCAAGAAGGATACTCAAATTCATCATTCACATTCATCATGTGTTCCATTCATTCATCTAATGACCACGTTGCCTCATGATTTTTAAGACAAAGCTCTTTGTTGTCCATGTTCCGACCGCATAAATGGCAATCTTGAGACCATGCACTGTATGATGACACTCTCAGTCGTCCGCGTCCCAAACTTCATGTGACAATCTTGGAACCGCACATTGCGTCCGTGCTCCATTCCTCACATGATGATCTTGGCACCGCACCGCTATGAGAGAGGCTCTCCTCGGTTATTTGTGTCTCACTTGCCCATGCGACGATCTTGGAACCGCACCACTATAAGAGGAGACTCTTTCTAATCTTGTGCACCCAGTCATTTGGTGAATGAATGAGATACTCTGGTAGCCGATGCACTTGTTGCATATGTCTCATGTCACATATTTGGGTTCACGATATTAGTATCTCTTTTGATCTTGTATATGCATATAACTCCTTTATCATGTAGGTGTGCATAAAATAAACATCTTGAGGATGGTGAAGGAAAATAGAAAGGGTCAATCTCGCAGTGGCAACCATACAGACAAAAGTAATGAAATATTGGCGAATTCAGGTCATGTGCCGAAAGTTCCCTTGCCACGTAGTAAATGGCTTGATGCTACAATTCGAAATGATTTTTTCTGTAAAGATATCAAAAAGAGGGATTTGTGTGCTCATCCTCCTAAAGATGGTGAATTTCATTTCATCCAACCAGAGCCCCGAGTAAGCGATAGGAAGAACATAGATGAGAATTCCATTTTACGTTTCAGAAATGAAAGAAAGGAGCTTCCCCTTTCAGAGACAATGTTCAGTTACCCAAAACAGATATTGCAAGGATGGCAGTCATGGGTATATTACATTGTAAAGAATTCTCATTATAGGTCTCGTTTAGAAAGTGCAGGGATCAATTTTGCTATATGGATTTCTTCTAAAATGGTTATCCGTTCTCAAAGTGTTGAAGCATGGCGAGCTGTATTGGCACATTGGAGTACATGTACACATACTTTTGTGACATCATGGGGTGAGATTACTCCAACCTTAGAAGATGTGTGCACACTGCTAAGTTTCCCTAGTTCTGGGTCAACTGATATTGTCACAGCTGAGATTTCAGAAGAGAATGAAAAATTGGTGGAAGTACTAGAAGCTGATAGACAAGAAGCGAGAGACAGTCGTAGACAAGCATCATTTTGTGCGTGGATAAGACATTTTTTTGAGCACGAAAGGACTCGATCCGAAGGCCCCCGGTATGGATGCGAGTAAGTATGCGTTCCTTGCTTTGTTTATTTATGCTTGATTGTCATCACTTCAATCTAACCTTACTCATGACTTACAATTCATTTCAAGCATGAGTTAGAAGCTTTCATCGCTTGTTGGTTATCCATGTACTTGTTTCCCGGCGGGCCAGGAAAAGGTGTCAGTCCGTGACTTTTTAACTTGGCGATTCGTCTTGCTCGTGGAGAACGAGTTGTCTTGGTGCCTTTTTATTTAGGGTGTTTATATCGGCGCTTGGACCTTTACAGTGAGACTTCAGTTCGATCAAAGGGGCGATATATCATCGTATCAAATGTAGATTTAGGATTTCTACACTTGTTTTTCAGCTAACATTACAAAAGATATCCAGGTGTACCTGTTGCAAAACCTGATCCTCCTGAACCTCGAGCTTGGGCTTGGGTTGATAGAAAGCCTTTGGGTTCATTACTTGATATTGTAGATGATGCTCATGAGGTCGACTTTCGCCCTTATACAAAGGAATTGGAGGGATATGAGTGGTGCACAACATATTACCCTTCGGGTTCCAAGACTTTAGTGAATCTGATGGAATGTGGTGAGCAGCTTTCTGATGCTGAAGTAGTATATGTTCTCTGGTGTACACCTCGAGGTTTGCCTGCGCTTCACGATTGGTGTGATTCTTCTACTGAATTCTTGGAGCATAGAGTAATGTTGTACTCACCTCATCGGGTTGCACGTCAGTTTGGGTTTGATCAAGGTGTGCCTCCTATTGTGGCTATCGACACAGATTTTAATAGATGCTGTGAGGCAATTAGTCTTGAGAAACGCCATGAGCTCTATTGTTCTGTCAGAAATGTTTTTTCCATCTATCAATCGTCCGGTGTTGCATCAAGTGGATGGTTAACGTATTGGACAGGGTGTCTTGAGGCATTCAAGAAATATACTCTTTCAACTATAGATGACAGTTTGCCAGAGTCGGTCATTTATAAGCATGAGTTCCACTTTCAACTTCCGAAAGATGACAAGAATAACACTTCAGGAAAAGCGGTGATTGGGCGGACCATGCCTCCTGCATCAATCATCAGTCAAATCAAGCGTCCTCGCCTTTGTGAGGTATTAAATCTTGTTACTTAAGCTGTCTATACATGCACATATGATAGTGATAACTATTTAGTTTCTTTACATACTATTGATATGTCATTAACCATGGTTTCACTCCTTCTTTCTTTTCAGGACGAGTTGAGGACAAGCCGAGTCACAAGCCAAAGTGAGGTTAACAAAAATATTTCTGGCGATGGAAACGCCAGCACTTCTGGAATATTTGCTTCATCTAAGTCTTCTTCGAACACTCACCCTTATCCCAATCGATATGGTGTTGGGAAGGTATTGCAAGCAAGAGGTGATAATACATCTGCTGTAGTGATTGATGATGATGATGATGATGAGGACATGGCCGGTGAGGAGCAAGCTTCTGACGACTTTGGAAGCGACAGAAGCGATCATGGAAATGAAAGCATACAGGAGGAGATATTAATGCATATGCAGAAGCGTTGGCTGCAGAGATTCACGTGAGGGAATTGATGATGTCCCTTGTAATAATGCCTCCGAACCCCCGGCACATCAGGATACTACTCTTGCTCTTCCAAATAATGAAATACCAGAGCAAGTTGGAGGGGAGGAGAACACGCACCCGCATATGATAACTTCGGGGGAGAGTGTTTCGTTTTATGAATTCCTGGTCCCCCCTATTTACTTGGAGTCATTAAAGAGGTTGCATGCACGTGATGGGGATTTTTGGGCAGGATCAATTTGTCCTGGTTCCGAAGTCACAAATGCTATGGTTGTGATGTTAGGTCGGGCTTGTATGCTGCTAGGTAGACCATGGAATTCATTTTCTTCAGCTGACTTGGAGTTATTGGTACAAGCTTTTAATAGTGCTCGTGCCTTGGGGTTTAAAATTGATAGCTTGGAGAGTGTTGCTAGCAAGGCACAAAAGGTATTGCACCATCGACCATTAATCCAACGTTACGAGAGGCTCAAGGCTGAACTTGAGGCGACACAACTCGAATTGGAGAATTCTCTTGAGGGTCTTGATACTGCTTCTATAGCAGAATAGATTATTGCATTGGTCATGATACCCTTTTTTTTAAGGATTGCGTTAAGTTATGTAACTTCATGAACTTTGTCTTTGTTTTGTTTCATGTTTCATGTTTCATGCACAATATTTCACATGGTGCTACTTTCTCTTAGTTTTGTTCCCTTCACTTGGTATCGTATCATAGTACGATGAACTCGTGTGCTTTACAGAATGTAAGATTCATGTAGCGGCACATTATATGTTATGACTTTGCGCGTTTAAATTATTATTTCTTTCGCGAGCAAAGGCTTCTTGATTTCATAAGAATTCTCAAGGGGGTATTACCTACTACTTGATTTCACAAGAATTCATATGCATGTATTATGCCACGCGCTTAGTAAATTTGAACTATTACAAGCCGCATGAATGAATGAACGAATGTCGCGCGCATAGGAGACAAGTCTCTTACCAAGCAGCAGCAACATATAAATATAATGTATAATGAAATTGATCGGTGAAAGGATCATGTGAAAGCAAGCCCATATTATTCAAGTCATCATCATCACTGATCATGCTATTACATGTGAAACTTCTTTACATATTGAAAGTTTATAGGAGCTGTAATAACATCAGTCTTTGGATTGAGGAGCTTGCAATACCCGCTATCATGGACTTCATGTATAATGAAGGGACCTTCCCATTTTGGCGTGAACTTTGGCGCAGGTATACTTCGGCGCACATGCTCGGCTGCACGAAGTACAACATCACCCACTTGAAATGACCTTTTCTTCACCAACCGATCGTAGGCCATACCAAGCTTGTGTTGGTAGTTGATCAAGTTGTTTTTGGCCATATCTCGTCTTTCATCTAAGGCTTCCAAGTCTATTATGCGTAAAGCATCTGGCTCAAGCTCAGCATTGATCGCTAATCGTGCTGAAGGGATCAGAACCTCTATAGGCACGACTGCTTCGGCACCATATACTAACGAAAAAGGTGTTGCTTGTGTTGGTCGCCGCTTTGAAGTCCTGTAAGCCCAAAGTGCTAGGGATAGTTTATCGTGCCATTCTTTATGGTTATCGTGTACCATACGACTCAGAACTTTAAAAGAGTCTTGTTCGTAGCTTCCGCTTGGCCGTTGCCCTTAGGGTAATAAGGGGTTGACTTTACATGATCAATACCATATGATTCCAACAGTTGTCGAACATGTGAATTGATGAAAGGAGTGCCATTATCTGAAAGGATACGCTTTGGAATCCCGAATCGGCATATAATGTTCTCCTTAATGAAGCTTGCAACTACCGGTCCTGTCGCCTTTTTAAAGGAATGGCTTCTACCCATTAGTAAAACATTCAGTTCCAGCTAGGATCCAAATACAACCTCTAGATGGCGGGTGAATAGGACCGATTAGATCAAACGCCCAAGTGTGGAAAGGCCATGGTGTTGTTAAGCTGTGAAGTGCAACTGCAGGAGCATGAATCACATCTCCATGTTCTTGGCAAGGAACGCACCGCTTAACAAAATTGGAACTATCTGATTCCATGGTTGGCCAATAGTACCCCATGTCTAGTAGTTGATAATACAACTTCCTTGCGCCTTGGTGCTCACCGCATTCTCCAGCATGTACCTCGGTTAATATCTCTTCTGTTTCAGGAGATGTAATGCATCGAGAGGCTTTCCCATGAATGAGACTCTATACAACTCATCCTCATGCATTAGGTACTTGCGTGCCTTCCTTTTTACTAATTTGGCATCCGTACTATTAGTGGTAGCACGTTATTCTTCAAATAGTCAATATACGGACGACGCCAATCTCCAGCACTTGCGACAAAATTACATTCTTTTGCATCTGGTAACTCAGAGCATTTAGGACAATGCATTTGTACCTGAGATGCATCCTTAGCCATTGAGGGCCATAATACCCTGCACGTTGAATGCGACGATACAAAGGAGGTCCTTCTTCCCCACACCAGATTTTATGATACTTGTCTAATTTTAATCGAGCCTGTTTCGCGCAAATGCATCGCGATAGAACGCCCTCCGGTCCTTTAAAGTACAAAGCACCATTGATACGAATAAAATTCTTCAAGGTTACGATGGAGGCTGCATTGGGTTGCGCTAATTGATTCTTGATACCAACACGCCAATCATCTCCTGTTTCATCATCTTCCTCCAACAATTGCAAGGTTGTGCAAGGAATAGTTTTCTTGATAACTTTGACATCTAGGCTTTCATCTGAAGCATGCATTGGAATCTTAGATGCCAATGTTGCCAATGCATCTGCGTAACGGTTCGTAGATCGTTTGGTATGTTCATACCTTACGACTTCAAACTTCCCAATTAAGCTGCACTGCAGCCCTATAAGGCGCAAGTGATGGCTCCTTGAGGGCATATTCACCATTGGTCTGCTTAATGATCAAATTCGAATCGCCACGAATACACAAGTGGTTTGCTCCAGCTTCCAAGGCAAAGACGATCCCGAGTAACAATGCCTCATACTCGGCTTCGTTATTAGTGCAATGAAAGTCAAGTTTGAATGCCAAAGGTATTTCTTGGCCATTAGGTGATGTTAATACAACTCCTGCTCCCCACCCTTGACTTCCTGAACCATCAAATTGAAGTGACCATTCTCCTTCTGTTTCGATCATGAGTGAGTCCTCGTGAAATTCTGCTGGTATAGTATCTGTGATCACATCTTCACTTTCGTTCGGAAAATGAGCCAAGAGATCAGCTAAGGCCTGTGACTTAACAGCTTTAGGAGTCTGTATTGTAATGTCGAACTCTCCAAGAAGCAACAACCATTTTGCAATACGCCCAGACAACGCTGGTCGTGACAATAAATACTTGATAGGATCTGACCGTGTGACAAGGTTAACCTTATGTGCCAGAAAGTAGTGACGTAATTTTTGAGTTGCAAACACCAGCGCGAGACAATGCTTCTCGCAAGCTGGGTATTTGACCTCACTTCCTTGAAGTGAGCGACTCAAATAATAGACCGGGCGTTCTTGGCCGTCTATTTCTTGTGCAAGTAAAGCTCCGATTGATCTGCTGGTAGAAGTGAGATATAATATCATCGGTACTTGCTTCACAGGCATAGTCATGGTATGAGAAGAAGTGAGAATTCCCTTAATTCTTTGAATCGCATCTTCATGGACTTGTTTCCATTCAAATGCAATTCCTTTCTTCATAAGTTGATGTAAGGGATGCGAAATCTCTGCAAGTGCAGGCATGAATCTCCTAATATATGAAACTTTCCCCATGAAAGTTTTCAACTCTTTCAAAGTAGTTGGCGAGGGCATAGACAATATAGCTTGTATTTTTGCAGGATCAACATCAATTCCCTTCCTATGGACCACGAATCCAAGGAATTTTCCCGAAGCAACTCCAAAGACACATTTCAAAGGATTCATGCGAAGCTTATACAATCGACATCGTTCAAAAACCTTCCGAAGATGGACCAAGTGGTGGTGCATGTTTTGATTTCACGACTATGTCGTCCACGTAATCCTCCATGAAATCATGCATCATATCGTGAAAAATGGCTGTCATTGCCCTTTGATAAGTAGCACCAGCATTCTTGAGTCCAAAGGGCATGACAGTATAATAGAAATTCCCAACAGGCGTTCGAAAGGCAGTACGCTCAGCGTCTCCAATGCCATCTTGATTTGATTATACCCGCTGAAACCATCCATGAATGAAAATAATTCATGTCCTGCCGTGACATCCACTAAGGTGTCTATATTTGGCAAAGGGAAATCATCTTTAGGACAAGCCTTGTTCAAATCGAAAATACGCAAACCCTTATTTGCCATTCTTTTTTCTAACAGGTACGACATTTGCGAGCCAAGTAGGGTGCTCGATTGGTTTGATAAAGCCTGCATGAAGCAACTTCTCAATTTCATGTTTGATTTGAACCTCAACCTCAGGACGGAAAACTCGTTGTCCTTGCTTAATAGGAGTCGTGCCTGGGGCGATATTTAGTCTGTGCACTACAAGACTAGGATCTAAACCTGGCATCTCATCATATGCCCAAGCAAACACGTCCCTATATTCTCTCAACAAATCAATGAGGACTTTTAACATCTTGTAACAAACCTTTGCTGACAAAAATTGGCCGCGGCGACTCCCTGGACGCGCTAGATCCAATTCCTCAATTTCTTCATTCTGTGGCTTTATTTGATCTTGCATTTGTTGAGGGGCGGGTTGAATTTCTTGAATGGTACAGGGTCTGAAGAAGAACAAACTTCCTTAGACCCTGGAAACCGTCATAAGAGATATACTCTTCGCCCATCTCTCTAACATAACTTTCAACAGCGTCAGCTTGCTTGTTCTTCTTTTTACCTCCTCGACAACCACGCATTTTTCTCTTCTTTTGTTGCCCTCTTGAATTTCTTCCCAAGTGGGTAATGGTACACCTGAAGCTCTAGCAATAGCTGTCTCACCTTCATCAGAGTACTCATTGAAGAAGGTAGATTCAATGAAATTTGCCTCATCGTGCTCGAAAGGATTCTTTGTAGCAGGAATAAATATATCCTTCCCTTTCCAATGTCCTTTGATACATTGATGCATCGTTGATGGCACTAAATTGTGATCGTGCAGCCATTTCCTACCTATCAAGAGGTGGTAGGACACAGGCGCATCAATCACGTGAAAAGTAACACTACCACGGATAGGCCCAATCTTAAGATCAACATTAACTCTTCCAATGGTCTTTGTTGTAGTATGACTAAAGCCATTAACTGAAATGGGTTGCTTCACCAAACGACGATAGTCAATACCAGCAGCTTCAAATGTAGTCTTAGGCATGATGTTGAGAGAAGAACCAGCGTCAATGAATGTCCTCTTAACTGGATAGCCATTAAGTGTGCCCTCCACATATAATGGTCGATTGTGATTTGGACCGTCTACACACATATCTGCATCAGTGAACAAGATTGCATTTTCATGCGCTCGAGCCATTCTTTTGACTGGCTGCGCTGCACTACACTCGGCATATTGTCCCTCGGAAATTTGCGCGAGCATAGTTGCTGCTGCAAGCCTTGCCTTCTCATCAAAGCCAAGTAGATCAAAGAAATTTCTAAAATTTGAAGTCTTCAAAAGCGCCGCAGCAATGGGTGCACAATCATTTTCCTCAATTACATGTTGTTTTCCTTTTGTGTTACTTGCCTCAGTAAGTGGTGTATCACTCCTCGACCATGGCAGGATCATGAATAACGACGTTGACAGCACCACGCTGATTGTTATGGGTTGGAAGTGGATTGTTCCTAACATCGTTATTTTCAATAACAAGCTCTCCACTCTGCACTCTTTCGTTGAAAATTCTCTTCAAAGTAAAACAATCCCTAGTAGGATGCCCTACAATCCTGTGGAACCTACAAAACTTGGGATCATTCCTCTCCTCTTGAGTTGGTAAACGCTCTACCCTCGGGAGCTTAAGATTTCCATCTCTCAACCATTGATCGAGCATAGCATGCACTTTTCCCATCGAACAAGGATATGTTGGCACTTCCTTTGTTCTCTCACGTCCAGACTTTTCAACTCTTCGTTTCTTCTCATCTTTGGGATCCTCACTTTGAGTTGCATTCACAGACGGTCCTCTTTTGTTAAAATTCACGCTTCCTCCTCTCTGTCGCGCGACAGAATTATTAGTCCTTCGCGCATTTCAACCAGTGGAGAATGAGCTAAAGAAGATTCTCAGATGCACCGCATACTCAGTAAACATGCCTTGGATGCAAATTTTCACCAGCTCTCTTTCATCACATATGTCTTGGATGTCTAGTGAACGTTCTGAAGCGCTCAATGTAATCCATAAGTCTTCCTTGGGCTTTTGACGATCGTCCCATATCAGTCAAGGTCACTCGTTCTGTGTGGAGAAGAATTTCTCTAGGAACATTTGCACATGGTTGCCCATGAATCTACAGATCCAGGGGAAGTTCACGTACCAAGTGTACGCTTTCTCTGTGAGGGACTTAGAAAATTCTTCAACTTTGAATCATCATCAAATCCATAAACTCTAGTGTTTCAATGAACTTCAACAAATGTTCCTTGGCACTTCCTTTTTACCATTGAATAGCATGAATTTGGGACTCACTAGTCCTGAGGATATGGCTTAGCAGCAATACGTTGATTGTATGGGAGCTTGAGATCCAATACTCCCACATCTGACTTAGCTTGTATTTCCCTTAGTACATGTCAGATCTTCCTTCGTGACGAAAGTACCTTTAGGGGTTGAAGTAGTAACTTCAACTGGTGTAGCTGGAGTGACAGTCTGGAGTGGAGTTGTATTTGGTTGAGCAGCAGGTCCACCAATGACAATCTGTGGCGTAGTCTGTGAGGATGAAGATCCTCCGGGTTGAACATGTACTGTAGGCTGGGAGGTTGAGGGTCCTCCTAGCTGAATTCCAGTGTTCACTACCTGAGGTACAGGCAATTGTGTAACTATAGGCTCCAACGGAGGGGCTTGCTCCCTAATTCCAATAGTGTCATGTTCAGGAGTAGGAAGAGGATCAACAGGTCGAGCAACTTGAGGTGCCTGAGAAGCGCGTTGTTGCGCAACAACAACAGGGTTCGACGAAGTCGCACCTTGTTGCGTAGCAGCAATAGCAGCTATTCCAGGCAGGTACTGAGCAAATATTGTCATGAATTGTTGGAATTGTTTTGCAGACTCTTGCATTGATTGATTGACTTGCTTGGTATTTTCTTGCACAGCACGCAAGATCGCAGCATTGTCGATTTGACCACCAGTAGGTTGGTTCACATCCTCAAGTGCTGGCATGTCATGTTCAGTAGCCTCGGGATCAATATTAAGTTCTTGAGTCGTACCCTCAGTGGGATCGGTAGGTCTCTTCTTGGAGGTGCCATCACACAAGTGTTGATTTCCCTATCCCCAGTGGAGTCGCCAAAAATGTACGGGTATGAATCCGGATACAACGATCACGTGCGTGTCGCGTGACTATCGCGCTACGCGTGACCTAGGGAAACAACACGTGATAGGATGATCAAGAGAGTATCGCGTAGGGAGGAGGAGTAGGCAATCTCAATAGGCTCTAACACACGTGTGACAGGTAAGGGAGCTAAATAGCATCAACCTCACTGAGTACTATGTGTTCGTGTATGTTCTTGAGTAAATTAAATGTTTGATTCACCAAGACGGAAATCCGGCAGCACGACGGCGTTCGTCCAAGATTTCACCTTGTCTAAATGAGGTAAGGACTAAGGTATTTATAGAGAATCCAGCTGTCGATGTCGTCCGTCGGATCCGACAGACGACCAACGGCTAGGATGAGGCCTTCATAGCAATGTGTGTGAGCCAATTTGAGAAAGGTTGGAATTGGGCATGCCAATTCCAACGGGCCCTACTCCAAGCCTTCCATGCCAATTCTCCCATGATCATCCCAATTGGATTGGGCTTAACTCTTTAAGCCCTGTCACATTAGCCCAAAGAGTTAAATCCAAATAATAATTAGGCTCAAGGCCTTTGTAATCAGATTTGTACATCTACAAAAATTAATTGCTTCCATATAAGTAAAAGTATGGATCCATTTGGAGTAAAAGAAAAATCAACTGGAAATATCTGATTCTTAATAGTTCTCTCAAAATTGCATAGACTAGAATTATTTTTTATCATGTAGACTACACTTCCCTATTATATGTCAAAAATTTCAATGGTACATGTATTTATTTTTAGGAGTGTTTTGTTTTATTTAATTTTTTTTATATGTTGAATTGGGGGTTTTATATAATCCTGTCAGGAGGACCCTTTAATTCTTCATGTTGCAGGTGAATTTCTACTGCTATTGCAATGGCCTTGGACAGTCCCCACTGATGAAATAGTAGAATATTAACATGTTGATTTTGATGGCTCTTTAATAGCTTTCAAGCGTTTGCTTGTTCTTTTAATCCCCTTTGTGATTAACGTTGTGTATAAGGAGGGAAGAGTGGACTTGGAAAAAAAAAAAAATTAATCTAAGCATCTTTGCATCTTTGGTGAGTGGCGGACAAATTTCAATGAATGTAAAATAAATATATATATATATATATATATATATAAAACGGTGCACAATTTTTATAAACTATCAAAGTAGAAAAATTTTATAAATATTTATACACCACTTATATTTTTCAAAATTATCAGGCCCAATACCTTGATATGCTAAAGGGTCAGGAATTAATAGATAAAATTAGATTGACTTGAGGGCTAAATCGTAATTAAATAAGATTATTTAAAAATTAAATCAAGTTCAAACGAATTAAATTGGATTGTCAAATTTATATATGAGATTCGAACATTGATTAGTTCACCTAGTGAGTGAAAGTAATCATGTGTTTGGTTTATTGGTTGGGCGTCAATTTGATATTTGTTTTAATCAGATTATTTGTTAAAAATAGATATAGATGAAAAATAAATATTTTCACACAAAAACAAATCTTATAGATAGATATAAACAAGATACAAATACAGATTAGATATAAATAAGATAGAGATAATCTCCACCACCCCCCCCCCCCCCCCCCCCTCTCTCTCTCTCTCTCGCTCTCTCTCTCTCTCTCTCGGGTTACTATAGGATTAAAAAAATAGACCTCTCACTAACCCTAACTTTTGAGGGGCAACCAATCTTTTATCTCCATTTTACGATCTTAAAATCACAAATCCATTTTTGATGGTTCAACATCCATGGATTCCTATCTTTTTGGTGAATAGAAAATTTTCATATCTTTCTTTTTTTAAATCCTTTCCACCATAACTGATTCTTCACAATCTACTGTTGCATGTCTACTTCAACAGATTTGGTGAATAAGGAGAGATCGTGACAATCCAGATTTTGGATTATTAATACCTTCTTCTTGAATAAGCAATTTTTTTAAATTTCAATTTTATGTAATTATCCTTTTTTTTGTCTTTTTCTTTTATTGTTATCCCCTATGTGGGATTGTGCCATCCATATCATGGGATTGTTTCTGCTCGTCAATAAGGTAAGTCTTGTTCGAATGGGAATTTTATCCCTTAGGTGGAATAATTTAATATTTGAAGGAATGCATCGGTTTATCCAATTGGACTTGGATATTATTTTTTGATCTTCATCTATAGATCATTTTGTATCAATGAGTTCAATTGATATAATTTTTTCAAATTGAATGATATTCATCTTACTAGTAAAAGAAATAGAGATGAAAAAGAGGCCTTTAAAAAAAAAAAAAGTTAATCTTTTAATCGAAAAAGGCGAAAAGGATGTCTTTTGGACCTGGACTTCGGCAGTGCGGATGGCGTCACTCGTTACGTTGAATTGCACTTCACTGAGATTGTGTTATCATGACACACAAATGGTGGAAGTAAGGTCGTCGCTACCGGCCAATGGGATATTTCTTTATGAAAGTTAGTCAATACACTCCAACTGGCTGAACTAATTGCACGTGGATAGTGGTAAAATATGGGTTTAATTACAAAAAAACATTATCAGTATTTTGGTCATTTTGCAAACATATGATGGATGATTTATGTTATTTTTTTAGATAATTAAATGATTCAAGTTTTATAAAAAAAAGTATCAATATTATTAATTACTATTAGAGAAAATGTGTTAGTTTTATTGGTCTAAAAAAATAAAGTAAAAAATAATAAAAAATAAAATTAAATAAATAAAAATATTAAATTTTTTGAAAATTAGAAAATTAAAAAATGTAAAATTAATTTTTGTGACCAATAAAATGTTGACATGTGTCATTCTAAAATTATTAAATAATATTGACACTTTTAGGCGAAACTCGGGTCACCTATTTGTCAAAAAAAAGATAACACAGGTCATGTATTTGCAAATTGATCAAAACACAGGTCATGTTTTTATAATTAACCCTAAAATATAAGATATTTTTCGAAACAATCCAAGTAAATTGAAGATATTAATTGAATCAAATAAAGCTATGCTTCCAATATTTCATATATTGTCATCGAAAATATTTAGAAGTAAAAAGATGTGAGTGCGTTTACCATTTTAAGCACCAAGAGGCAATTTTTTCAAGAGAACAAGAAAAAAAGGTTAAAAAGAACTCATTATGACACATTTATGTTGTCCGGGGTTCAATTTAATATGGAAATTGATTTCTAAGAATTGTTTATATATCTCCATTCATGAATTCGACTTATGTGAATCATTTAATTTGAGAGTAAATTAATAGCAAAGAGGAAGGCTAAAACTGATGTAACTTAATACTATAATATTAAGTCACTTTTTTGTTTAGTGGAGTAGAATAATACCCGAAAGAAATAATAATTTTTTTTATAATTAGGAGTATTTAAAAAATGAAGATGTTTTTCATGAGAGTATCTAGTTCTTTAGTAAAAAAAATGAATAGGAATTCCTAATTTATTTCATGCTATATAGAATTATTATAAAATATTTTATAAACCAAATAAAAGAAAAGTTATTCCTCAATAACAGAAGTGGAATACTAATTCTATTCTTGTCAATCAAATGCAACATTAGTCTTTCTATAAGATAGAATAGATGGATTCCCTCTCATCCTAAAGTTGTATATTATAGTATATAAGGCTAGTTACAATATCTCTATTTGTATTTTGGCTCATTTGCAAATATATGACTTGTTAATGTTTTGATGAATAGATGACTTGTTTAATTCATAAATATCAATATGATTTAATAATTACATAAAGACATGTGTCAAAATCTTTCTAGTCTTAAAAATCAATTATATATTTTTTCATTATTTGGTTTTTAAAAATAATTTTTAATATTTTATACATATAAATTTTATTTAATAATATTTTTTATTAAATTACTAACATATATTACTCAAATAATATTTAATAATATTAATACTTTTGTATGAAACTCAGGTAATTTATTTGTTCAAAAAATTCATAAGAGTCATATATTTGTAAATAGGCAAAAACATAGGTAAGGCTTTTTAGAATATATTGTTAATTTTCAGAAAAAATGAAAGACAAAAAATAAGGAGAAATGAGGAGGAAATTTTTCAACTGTATGTATAATTTACATATACAGAATGCAAATCGCATAAAAACCTCAAATGATATAATAGAAAAAAATTTCATTTGGTATTCCAACTAAACCAAGCATGCAAATCAAAGGGAATAGTCTATTAAAAGAATATTCATGGCATCCCAATTTTCATAATGATATATAGCCAATATAAAAATACATTATGGTTGACATTTATTTCAGAAGTCACATTTGGCGATGGATAAATATTAATAATATTTTAATGTATGATTATAATAATAACTTTACTAATATCCATATGCAATTATTAAATCCAGCGTTGTATCTTGTACGTTTGGAGGAGAACTTTAAGGTCTGCCCATATAAATTTCCTTGTTTAACTAAAGGCGCCAGAATATGCCTGCAGTGGTTCGCGTCAGCCATACGTTTATCAATATTTAATGGGAAAAAATCGGATTAACTTCATTTTGATATTTTATTTTTATTATTTTTAAATAGCTTATTTAACAAAAATAGATATAAATAAAAAATAAATATTTTTACTTATAAAACAATTAAACAAATTAAATACAGATAAGATATAAATACAGGTTAGATACAATCTAAGTACAATCTTATATGTTTCCATTGTGTTGAAAGATTTATATTCATATGAAATCTGATTATATTATTAAAAAATATAATATATTAATTATTATATTTATTTTAATAATCTTCTAATTAATTGAAAATTCGATTTACCATAATATGGAAGTTTATATTAATTAAAAAGAGACGAAACACGGTTTTTAAGCAATAATTCCAAGATCTGTGGGAATCTTCCACGATCTCTCATAGATAACAGCTTCTAGCATAGTTTAAGGCCGATGAAACAACAACTGACACGCACTCCTATTTTTTATCCGTCCATTACGTCAAATTTGAGCTTTTTCTTATAAAATAATCCTCGTCTCATCTTTTGGTCAGATGCGTGCAAGTGCAACATTTAATAAACAACACGTATTCCTTTAATGAACAGTACATTCTTCGAAAGAGTACTAAAATTGAAATGTTTGTGGAGCCTTAAAGTACTTATGGGGTGCACCACATCCATTGGTTCCTGTTTGCTCTTGCGTCAAAAGAATACGAAGACGGATTTAAAAGGGCCGGGGAGGGGGGTGGGTACCAGACTTTCTGCTATTTTATTATCGATCCACTACTTTTAACGAACTTACCACTTTGTTATTAATCTGCTACTTTTTAAGAATCTATGATTTTAAGGATTTAGTAAATCTACTATTTCGTCATTAACCTACCACTTTGATGACCTAATATACATATCACTTTATTACTGACCTACAACTTTGATGGCCTACCACTTCCTAGTTGCAACTTCTCAGGAGTCGCCTTTAGATAACTTAACGGAATTAGGTCCCGCTTTCCGTGTGTTCATAATGAGAAGAGTAGTAAACATATAAAAGTAGAAAATGAATATGTTATCCTTTTACCATATTCTTGTTTTGGTGTGTCCACTAAGGCTTTTTGTAAAAGAGAACAGAAGATACACTTTTTTATACTTTATGATCCTTTTTTAAGATGCTTTCAGATAATTAAATAACTTTGACTGGTATAGTTTATGTGTGGGTGTGATTCCGGATGCAATTATTATGTACGTGCCGCATGACGATTGCGCTATACATGACCTTAGGAAAAAACATGTGCAAGGTGATCAGGAAAGAATCCTGTAGCGAGGACGAGTAGGCAAAATCAATAGCCTCTAACACACATGTGACAAGAAAGAGAGCTAAAAAGCATTAACCTCACTAATTACTATGAATGTCATATGTGTTTTTAAGTGAGTTAAGTTATTGATTCACAAAAATGATAATCCGACAGCACGACGGTGTTTATCCAAGATTTTCCTTATCCAAATGAGATAAGACTAAAGGTATTTATAGAGAATCTAGCTGTAAATGTCGTCCGTCAGATAAGACAGACAACCAATGGCTAAGACGAGTTCCTCTCATTATGGATGTGGGCTCCCTTGTGGATCCAGGCCTATTGAGGCTCTTATTTGTAATGTATGTGAGCTAATTAAAATGTTAGAATTGGACAAGCCAATTCCAATAGGTCCTACTCCAAGCCTACCATGCTAATTCTCCCATGATTATCCCAATTGAACTGGACCAACTCTTTAAGCTTTGTCACATTAGCCCAAAGAGATAAATTCAAATAAGAATTAGACTCAAAACCTTTGTAATTAGATTAATACATCTACAACTTATATTCAAATTCTCCATCCTTTTTAAGATTTGTATATGGAATGTCTGAGTAACATAAATTAAAACTTACAATACCTTAAATAATTATTTTGACATTTTCAACACTTATGTTACGTCAAACAATTACATGATGATATCAATAGTGAAGACTATAAATATATGGAATGTATTAGCAATGTTAATTCTCTATTTTATATAGTTATTAAAAATAAAAAAATACACATTAGTAAAATTCAAACAAAAGGGATAAATATAATAAATTGCATTTAAAATACTTTAAAGATTGTTTTGAAAATTTTCCACACATTATTATGTTTAGTTACAGGATATCAGTAGTAAAGGCTTTGTTAATATATGAAATGAATTTGTAATGTTTAATTCTCCATTTTATATAGTTTTTGATAATTTAAAAACACACATTAGAAATGCATGTTTGAAAGAATCCACCATTACATCTGTTCAAAATGTAAGAATTTAATAATATCAAATCATTCTTGCATTAGCAATTACTATAAACCCCTTAATTTTTCAAAACCTAAGTCTAAAAATTACCCAAAATATAACATAGAATTTTGAAGAACTTTAAGAAAAAATCGTTACGATCACTCCTAATTTTTTTCGCGATTTAAGAATATTAAGATATAAATAATTTGATTATAGTTAGGAGATTAGGAATTTTTACCAATAAAATTCCGAGACACAAAATTGAACTTCCACTCACGTATAGTTCTAGATTTCAAGTGTAGATTGAAACGATAAATTTTTAGAACTCAATGGTTATAAAATGATAGCTTAAAGATGAATCGCTAGGGTTACAAAATATGCTATAGGATCAAAAACACATCAACATCTATAAATCTAGACCTCAGACAAAAAAATTGGATTATACAAACATACTAGTTATAAAATTTTGAGTCTATAGAGACTAAAACCCTAATTTGGTCCAACGAATCTAAAAACTTTAATCGTGTAGGAGAAAACCCTAAAAATACTCAATTGCGTAAACTTAAAAATTTAATTCTCAACCCAAGAATTATCTAAGATTAATATATAGACCTTAGATGAATTTTAGAAAATGCCTTCTTAAATTAACTAATACATATATAAGCGTATTAGTCAATATTTTACAATATAGCTTATATATTAGCCTTTTAATGACCATAAGCTTTTCAAATGATATCAACAAGTGTTATTTCTTTTAGAAGTCTTGTACCGTCCATAACTTCAAAGATAAGGAGAGGTGTCCCTTGCAAAGGCATGGGCCTAGAAATCTCATCTCTATTATTAATGAAAGTGACTTGTAATCTTGAAATTCCTTCTTTCATACTCTTCAAAATCGTGAATTTATGGTGCATTGAGACAATGCATTAAATGACTTTTTGAGTAATCACATGAGTCATCTTTAGAAATCATTACCTACCTATTTGGCATTAAATGAAGTTCATACACAAGCTTCATTTGATGCATTCACACACACATAAGCTTCCTCATTTAATGTGTTCGATCTTGATTTTTCTTTCTTCCTTCATGCCAAAACTATGACTCTTCATATATGAAATGCTCTCAATTAATACATGTAATTCCCAAAATTTTTCTATCATGAATTAAAATAATTATAAATTAAAATCCACAAAGGAGATAATAGGAAAAAAATAGATATATAGATAGTAAGCACTGAATTACTTGTATAATTTTCTCAAGAATGTTTTACAATAGGGTAAGTAAATTTTCCAACTAATCAAAGATACCAAAGATAGGATTACATGTAAAAAGATCATAACTCACTAAATAAAAATGCAAGATCTTAAAAATCAAGAGAGATAAGAAACAATTAATTTTTAGAGTATGTTGGTTGGTAAATGGAAATTTGGAAATAAATCACTAGAGATGAAATACACACAATAGAGCTAATAACAGATAAAATCTACAAATCTACAGCTCAAATAAAAATTCTAAATACGTAGATATGGAATTTAGAACTTTTTGAATTAATTGAGTATGATATCATAATTTGACTTACCAACCCTGGAAACCTTAATCGCGTATGAAAAAAAAAACTAAAAATATTCAATCACGAAAGTTTTAAATTTAAAATTTTTAACTCAACAATTATCTAAGAAAAATATAACCCTTAGATATAATTTAGAAGGTGTTCTCTTGAATTAAATGATATGTTTATGTACTACTTAATATTTAATACCATAGCTTAAATATTCGTCATAAAACTTGTAAAACATACTATCAAATGAAGTCTTCTTAAACCATCTAAAATCATCAATGGAGAGAGAATGATACCACTTGCCTTTCTATCATTTTTAGGAAGGAAAATGTCACTTTCAAAAATTTTATCTAATCTTCTTCATTAATTACCAAAAGCCACATCTCCTCTAATAGAAAATCTAATTAAATCTTGGCATTTATGATTGACAATGACCCATAACTAACTTGGATTTCTTCCCTTCTACTCCTCTATAAACTATGTATATCATGCATCCATCAAGACAAGTACATTAGATGTAAACCCCGGTTTTCTTAGTAGTCAAGTAAACTTCGAAAACCGGAAAACAAAACCCTAAACCGGATTAATTCAAGCTTAGTGAGAGAAATCTAGAAACCTTAGATCCGGCTTTCCTTCGGTTTCATATCAAAAGAATTTTTATAAAATAATTTAATGTGGAATATTGTTTTAAAGTATATTTCAAACCACAGAAAGTTTTGATTTCTAAAAATTTTCTATTCCGGGCATTCCCAAGCTCCATTACGGGAAAAGCAAGCCCCGAAACTAGAAACTCAGAAATATATTCCGGAATACTCCTTAGAACCGGAATTTTATAAGGATTTCAAAAATATAATTTTTATAATTTTTCTGGTTATAAAAATTACAGTTATATCCTTTTTCCCGTATTTTCTTTACTACTGGTAAAGTAAATGTCTTGTCTACTATTTATCGCTATTCACAAGTACAACCTACTACACACACAATCCATACTCTAGTCTTACATCCTTACAAACACTCATTATATTTTCTTTTCCAAGAAATTTTTGTTCCTTAATAAATCATTACATTTAACACTTTTTATTACATAAATTCCAATTTAAATCAAATTCAACTCTCCCTCTCTCTTACTCTCAAGATGGTCGGCGCATGCCCCCTCCCAATGGCCTCCAATTTGTTTTATTTATCTCATTTTTATATCAAACAAACCCTAATTTCACTTAATATACATAATCCTTAACTTTCTCTCTCCTTCACTTTATTTCATTTGTTCAAAAAATCACAAATCCTCTCCATTTTCTTCTTCTTTGTCGTGAGCTCCACTACCCTACCACACACACACACAAGCTTCATTTCTTCTTCATTTCTTCACCAAATCCAACTTTAGGTGATGATTCTTAAGCTTTCCCACCATTTAATCTTGTAATGACAAGATTATTTATGTGTATTTTCATCTTAAATCCTCATGACCATTTGCTAGGGATAAGAAAATGCTAATACATGAATATCAAGCCATCACAAGAGTAGATCTTGTGTCTAATGAGTTTTTGGTTGAGATATTATCATGTTCATGCATGTAGAAGTAGAGATCTTGCATAAAAATATAGGTTCATGTTCTTAAACTCCTTTTTCATGCATTATAAGTAGTAGATCTAGCACTTAGACACTCATATTATACTTGGCATTCATGTTCATATAGATATTTTGTGTTTTCATGCATTAATACTCATAAAGATTTAGTATTGTATATATAAATGTAGTATTTAGTGGATCTTTATGTAGATAAGACAAAGAATTTAAAAAGGAAAAGTTTTTGTTAGAAATGTTCAAAAGAAAACTCGTATGACTTTAAAGCCCTATTTTGAAAACCCTTATATCAACTGTAAAACTCATGTTTTATGTAAAAAATGAAGGGTATAGGTAATAGGTATCATTAAGTAATAATTTTTATAAGTTAAAATGAGTTTTGATGAGATTAATGTGTAAAACAAGAAGTAGAATCAAGATGGAAAATTTTGAGTTAGTAGTCAACTTGTAAAATTCGTAACTTTGGATGATGCCTATGGAAATACCTATTATTCAAGCTCAAAATGAAAGCTTTATGTATTAGATGAAGTCCTTAGATTGTAGGTATAGTAAAGTCTTAAATTTTAATGCATTACAAGTTTTTCCCAAAGAAATAATTCAAAAAGTGGATTTCTAAAAATTCGGATTTTTAAGTAAATCCTATTTGAAAATAGATTTGCAAAGTATAAAATGAAAATTTTGATGTAGAAATGAAGGTCTTAGATAGTATATGTTATGAAGACTCAATTTTAACTAAGATAACTAGAATTTCCTAAGAATGAATTCCAAAACACAAGTGTGTTGTCAAGAGTTAGAAAACTAGATTTTCAAAAAGTGGTTATTGTTGAAGTCTTCCAAAATAAAGAGTTCTAAAATTTTCTTTAGCAAGAATCATCAAGATCATGCATACATTGAACTCATCACATGTCATTCATGTTAGGAAATCATTCATATTTCATGTATACTTGATTTATCAAATAGAAACATTACAAGCTTTTACAAAACTATTTTTAGGAATCAAGAACCACTACTGATCAGAACTGATCTCTCTGTTTCGTAACCTAAATATTTTCAAAACTTGAAAATAATATTAGAATTAGATATATCTTTCAAACTAGATAGAAATCGATATATAATTTGTAAAATTCCGAGTTAAAATGACCAAGTTATGGCCGTTTTAAGTCGAAATTTCTACAAATAGAGAGAATTATGATTTTGATTAGTTTTGATATATAGTTTGGATTAGTCAAGTGATGAAATACTTACTAGGGTATTTCTTCCTTATTAGGTGATCCCGAAACCGACGAATTCTTGCCACCCGATCACTATTACTAAAAGACCGGCGAACCATGGCCGAGTGAGTATCACTTTCGATCTCAATTATTGTTAGTGAATATTGATTGGTCACCTAAAAGAATTGGTATAATTGATTATTCGGAATTGAAGATGAAATTGAACTCATTCATAACACGATGCGGATGAAGCATTAGCATTTGTTGGTTTTCCCTGAGCCTAAACAGTGTAAATGTTGGTTAATCGTGATCCACAAAACGAATTATTGAGTTGGTTAATTGTGATCCATAAAACGAATCATAAGTTGGTTGATCGTAAGCCTAAACGGCGTCGTACCGCAGGATTCGTTAATTTGCTAACCCGGGATGGAGAGCGCAAGTCCATCCACATATGATTTTCGGCTGGTCATATGTTTGATGAATTCAAGTGCTTGATGCATATCATTTGTCTGATTAATTACTTGTCTGATTGATATGTTATAATTGTGATCATGGAAGTTTTCACTCACTAAGCTAGTATAGCTTATGCCCCTATAGTTTCTATTTGTTGCAGCACGAGTTTATTTGACTTAGACCGAAATAGGCTACAGCTCAGGTACAAGAGCTAGGCGTTTCCCATAGAAGTTGTATTCAAATTGTTTAGACTTCTACAGGAAACCAAAAGACTCTGGATGACTGTAATGGACCTTTAAATATTCTTTGCGGGGGAATGCCCCTTAGATTTTGTAACTTATTGCTAATGTGTTTTGATTTATTATCTAATGCTATTGAATGCCGGGTTAAACTACTTAACTACATTAAATAGAGTATTCTATTGTCGTAAAGGGATGCCTTACATCTATGCAAGACTCCTGAAAGACTTTGATAGTAATTTGAGAGTCTTATATGATATGTGGCGGACTGTTACGTTTAGGATACTCCTATGGAGCATGACATTAGATATTTTCATAAGTCATCGTTAGCAATTATTGCATAGTCTACTTGGCATAAATCAAATCCTTCCAAATAAGTGGCAACTTGTAGAGCACACAAAGACATCTCCTCTTCCCTTCTTCAAATCGTAATTTCTAAGGCACCCATCAATATCACACAATACCAATTCAACAATATAATCATCTACTCATCATGCCATATGCATGCATTAAATGCTATTCATCAATAACAAAACAAAATGCTCCAAGAAACCTTATAATTACCGTACAAACATACATCCCCCCTTATGCTTATACACGTCAACACACAATAACAAATATCCAAAACTTAACCAATCACATAATTTCTAAAATACCTATAATTCCCAATTTATATATATTTTTTACATGTGTATTAATGTATATTTTTGCATGTTAGAATAACATTCAAAGTCTAGCATATAAGTTGTGTTAGTGAGTGGTTTATATGTTTGTGATTGTTTAATTGGATATTAATGTGTGTATTATTAATGTTAATGTTGTACTTATATTGATATATATGTTTTGAAGTGATTAAAAAATTGTTAAACAATGTTTAATACCATAATCAAATATAGCAAAAAATTTTGGACAAAAGTAAACCTAACTCATTTTATTTTTTACCCAAAATCAAGCTCAAACCCATGCAAAGTAAAGCCCTTAAATTAGCAACCCCTAAAGTCAACATTTGGATAAATTTCAAGTCTAATTTTAGCAAAAATTCATGTGAAAGATCACACTAACCAAAGTAACCCAATAGAGAAGCCAAAGACACTATTTTAATCCTCTAAAACTCACTTTTGACAAGCACAAACATTACCTATATTTTCCTCAAGTAAAACTATCATTATCTTGTGGCAAGAATAGAATCAAGCTCAAGACTCTAAATGTATGTATTTGATATATTAAGTATGTATTTGTTAGTTTAAGGTTTAATTAGAATATGAGTTTTTATGTTTAAATGAGTTTAGATGATTTACATATGTTAGCTATGTATTGAATGATATCTTGATGGTTTATAAGTTGTTGTTTATGCTTAGTAAGTGACAAGAAGTAATAGAGTGAATGAAGTTAGAAATGAGTATGGTTAAGAAAGTTTAGAGAAGAATGAATTGGCCAAATGAGGGTTGAATGACAATTTGTGATTGAAATGGTGGATATGGGTGTTTGATGAGGTTAAAGTGAAGATTTTGTATGTTAAAGGAAGTTAGAATACATATAGGTTGAAGTTTGATGTTGAAAATATGTTTGAAGGAAGTTTGAAAGTGAAAAACGTAGTAAAAAGTTTGTGTTTTCGAATAGGGGAGGTCTATAATTTTTTGGAAAATTTGTGCTGTAGTATACGCCGACTCAACGTCGTCGGCATATAGGTCAGCACTACCAACGTATAACTTACACAGCAACACTGCCAGTGTTGAGGGTATTCATGAGCATGGATCGACCCTGTGGAACTCTCGAAAATTTTAATAAATTTAAGTTGCAGTCTATACCAGCTAAACGCCATCGGAGTAGACCATAATACTGCCGGCATTTAGCTTAATGATGCCAGTGATGGCAAGTGTACAGTTTTTGGTGCAAACTATACCGCCTTAACGCCACCGCCATTTGAGGTAGGCATATCCCTTGCTATTTTCCCATTTAAAACCTTATTCCAACATCTTTCCAAGCTTCATATTTAATCTTTTGATGATTTTATGAGTTTGTATGGTAATGTTTGATGTATAAATTTCAAGTTAAGACTTTGCATGAATATTTATTTGAATTTTATGATCCTTTAACCTAGAGCTATATATATATATATATATATATATACTCATGGAATAGAGTTAAGGGTATTAATATAAGTTGAAATTTCTTGTAACAATGATAGATCCTCAATTGAATACTGCCTCTGATTCTCGATTTGATTCAGGTATGCAATAATGTGTTTGTTTTCTTACCTACGATAGGCATGACTAAATTTACTTTAATTTAAGATAAAACTTAAATTATTTGAATTAATTGTCTATTATGCCGTTGAATCTGATTCGGGAAGCGGCACCCCGCTCAAATTGAGGGCACGACAATTTAGGCGCTTAAGCCAACCCTATCTTTATGATAAGACTTTTATAAGTGGCAAAGCGGGTAGTTGATAGGGTTGTTGGTATCGGTATAATATTTGCTTATTCTTAAAGAGAAATAATATGATTTAATTCAATTATTTATGGGTACATTTAAATTATGTGATATTATGGATTAAGTTACGTAACGTTGTGAAACGGCTAAAAACCCTGGAGGAATCGACTTTTTCTTTTATGGATATATCATTTAGGAGATATAAGTCCCTGGACAACTTATATCAACTCCCTGAGCGTCGAGATCGTTACTCAGGATCCCTAGATATCCTTGTTGTTCGTAGTTTGAATACTTCAATATTGTTTGACTAATTAAAGATTTCCTAATAACTTGATGATTGTTGCATTTGGATTTAGTTTAAGCTTATGTCATTCGTATTTGTTTTTGTTGCTTGTGTACTGGGCCTTTGGCTCATTATTTCATATTTCAGGTGTTGAAGCCAGTGATGAGTTCTACACCAATATGGGGCACGGAACGGATTTTGAGGATTTGTGATAGCATAGTTTGGGAGACATATGTAATAGTTATGATAGTTTTTGCTAAACTTATGTATTTTGTAAATGGCTTGTTTGTAAACCTTATCTGTAATATCTATATGTATAAATGTCTATAGTGGATCTATATCTTATATGACAATGTTATGTTTTTCTAAAAAGTTTTAAAGAGTTAATAGTTTTCAAATTTATTCTTATAGGAGATTTAGGTAAACAAATATCCAAACTGATCCTGGTAATCAACCTTACATATAACACTGCAGTTTATATGTGGTTGGAGATCTAGATTCATATATTTTAAATATAGAGGTTAGTTTGGACCTTTACAATTCTTTCTAAATAAATTAAGTAAAGAAATAAAGACAACTTGAAGTGTCATTTTCAACTTAAAACCTTAGAAATCGCCACGAAACCTAACCATACAATCACAAGTCAATATCAATTTCTTCAAAAGTCATTAAGTAGACTACATGAAAGAGAAATCAAAGTCCTGAAATTATACCCCAGCCCTGAACCCTTTGCAAACCATAATTCCCGTCTCCTTTTCAACACAAAATTTCAACATCAAATACTTCTCTTCATGCATAAAAATCATATAAGAACCTTAAGTTATAACTACAACCATATCACTCACAATTTCTACTCTAGATCCCTAAGAATAGTTCAAGTAAATTTCAACTTCAAGAACCATCTAGCATCTAAGGTAAGGAAATATCTAATTCAAGATACATTTCTAATAGAATCAAACTCATTTTATCTTATTCCTTATGATAATGTTTCGACCACCATATTAATAGTGGAGTGTCAACTTCAAACTTCAATTAATAAATCAAAATAATCTTTACTCTATTCCATACCTAAATTACGTTCAAATATAGATTTTAATAGAAACATAAATTAATCTTCTATTTTAGGCACTAGAGATTTTGGTCCATCCCTTAAACTTAAGAAAAATTATCTCAATCTTTGTTAAACAAGGTAATTCTTATCTTGCACTAAGTATATAACATGATTATAAAGGAAATTTCATGAAAGCTAGCAAGAACATATAAAGAAAATCACATTGAAGAGACATAAATTATCTTAAATAATATCATAATATAATATGATTCATGAAGTTGTATTAATCATTTAATGAGAAAATAATCATATTATACCCATCAAGGCTATGGTTGAGATTGTGATCTTCCGGAAGATTGAAATTAACCCCTATCACGGTTGTGATATCATATCAACTGTAATCTTCTCTGAGTTAATTTTTCATGCATAGCATAACTATGATGTACAATGTGATGATCTTTCCTAGCTGTGATAGAGGTCGCGATCCTCTCGGATTATAAATTCATAACTTGCCACAGTTGAAGCATAGACCGTGACCACTTATCTTACAGATGCGACTTAACCCCAACTATATCATGGCTGTAACATAGGTTGTTATCTTTACCGAGTAGAAATTTATATATGTCACACCTGTGATCTCGCCCATGACCACCAACTATGGCCTACATTAGGGCTGTAAATGAGTCGATTCAAGTCAATATAGTATCAAGCTCGAACTCAACTCGAATAAAAAACTCGAAGCTCAAACTAGAACTTGAACTCAAACTCGACCAAGCTTTTTTTTTTTTTAAGCTCAAACTTGACTCGATTAAACTCGATTATTCTTTTGAATATTGATTTAAATATAAAGAATATTTAATACTTGATAAACGCAAATTCGACTCGACTCAACTTAATACTCAATTAAGCTCGATTAAGATCGCAAGCTCACTGAGCTGAGTAATTAAAAGCTCAAGCTAGAACTCGATAGCTACTCAAGTAGCTTGAACTCGAACTTGACTCAATTATAAGCAAGTCGAATTCGGGTTTTCATCGAGTTGAACTTGAGTAATTCGCGAGCTGTTTCGACTCATTTACAGCCCTAGCCTACATCACGCCAGTGACCTACACTATATCTACAAAACCTTATAATGTGCAAAAATTTCTTAGACAATGGAAAGTTAAGGTTATGAAACATAGAGTGATGTAAAACCATAGAAATTTTGAATAATATGATCAAGTAGATTAAAGATGTATATCTAGATTGAGATCAAGAGAAACATAATGAAAATAAATAATAATAGATGATTCAGCCAAAAGAGAAGTAATAAACTTAAATTGAGTTTAATCACTAAAACTTAATAAAATATACATAAAACAAGGAAGTAAACTTAAAATAAGTTATTAAAAATACAAGGCAAGAATAATAGCCATTATAAAGACACATTTTTGGATTCCTAGTGTCATGTCAGTAAAAACATACAATATAAATTATTAAAATAAATTATTGAAAACTATGTTTAATAAACTTTCCAATGCTTATTCATATGCAAAAATCGAACTTAAAGTGACCAAGATATAGCCGTTTTAAGGAAAAATTACGTAATCGAGAAAACATAGCAAGAATAGGGAAATTATAATATTTGGTTAGAGAAGCATTAAGGGAATTCTTATAAGATCATTCATTCCTTTTGTTTAGGAGATTTTGAGTTAGAGTTCTTAAACTTGAGGTATTTTGAAAGGTCATGTCAAGTAAACAATAATGCTCAGGTGAGGGATTTCTAATGATATGCTATCTGCTCATGCTTGCTATTGCTCATTGTTATGTTGGTTGTATTACTTAAGTGTTGAGTGATTGGTTGTTGCGAGTGTCATCATCTGCATGATCGTCGAAATAAATAAATAACTTTAAGTACTCGGCTAAATTAATTAGATATTCATCATGTGTGATTGAATCCCCTATAGGAAATGTCCCGAATTTGTATTGAAAGTATTTTTAAAATGCATCTCTAAAGAAACATGACCTAGAGTACCCTAAGTTGCTCTTATTGTCTTTGAAATTACTGAGTTTTACCAAAATAGTTTATGAAATAAATTTGGGACATTTCCAAGTAATGTTTAAACAGTGGATGTTGCCTAAGTCCAGGTCCACTTATCATGTGGTGATGGTAGATGTTGCCTGAGTTGGGGTCTACCTGTCATAATCACCATCATTGAGTATCAGTAGATGTTATCTAAGTTAGGGTCTACCTGTTATATTCACCAATATTGAGTGATGGATATAGCGAGATAATTTTAAATATTAACCAACGTAAAACACACATTGGGAAATATTTGCTTTCTTTTTACCAATGATGGGTAAGTATTGGGTTCGTCTAATTAGACATTTCTACTAGGCAGCTCTATTCGAATAAGATGTGATCTCATGCGAGTAAGTATGAGAGATAACCAATATATAGACATAATAAATTTACACCATTTATGGCTCCAAACTCCCATAGATTTGTTGTTTGCATTCATCATATGTGTATTCATATCATATGTAGATAAATTTGCATGAATGATAATTTAATGCTTGATAACTTGCATGATCGGTAATACTAAAGAACAAACTCATTGAGCTATGGTTTTGCTTAAACTCTCATAGTTTTTGTGCACGAATAGTGCTTGCTGGAATTGGGCTAGGATTGTGTGAAGAGTGTCTCTTCATCAAACTTTCTTGAAGTTAGAAAGATAGGTTACAATAAACCTAGAATACAATTTGGACAAATTATACAAACATTTGTAACTTTGTATTTTGTAGGTTAAAACCCAAATTTGTTATTTGGTAGGAGATATCAATTCTCTGCAATCTTGGTAATATATGGGAAATTGAGTTCCTTAGTTGAATTCAAATAAAAATATCTTTTATGTATGTATGATTAAATTACGTGAAGTAAATAAATAGATAGAGTCTTATAATTCTAGCTTACAAGATGGTTCTAATATTACAGATGCACACATAGTATGATAACTTTAGTATAATCTTGCTAGGCTGTTATTAAGGTCTTGATAATTACACTACGCTAGTGGTATATTAAAATAATGCTAATGACCATAGTTAGATTTTTTATATTGTATTTTTTTTTCTACTTACTCCATCTTTTAATAGTTCTTGATTCATATGCTTTTAAAGATCATGGACATCGAGGTATTTAGTGGGGAAACTGGTATTTATATAAATTTATTAGGTTTACTTATTGAAACTAGCATAATGATACTAAGTTATTAATTACAACATGCCGTGAAACATGATTGTGAAGGGATTTTTTTTCTTTAAATATTTAAAAGTCATTTTGTGATCTTTTTGTTTTTGCTTATGTGAAGTATTTTATGATATTTTTAATCTTACCTGTATATTTTCAATAAAAAAAAATATATTAGGGCATCTTTAATGCACTATGTTTAGCACAACTTCTTATGCTAATTAAGTAGCTCTTTTCAGCAATGGAGTAAAATTCATGGAAAGTTGCTTAATACTCTACCAAGAGAAGTAACCCTCAGTGTCTAATTTCTATTTGATTGAATTGTGACACTTACCAAGCAATTCATTGTGGTGCAATTTTTCAAGGCCATTTTGGCGTTTGCATTTGTGGCCGCAGAATGCCCAATGTCGTTGACAATTTGACATTTTACTGGTGTATTTTTTTTCTTTCTTATCTTTTTTCTTTTTCTCTTTTGTTTTTATTTTTTTTATATTATCTATACTATTAAAGCAAAACTATCCTCTGAAATCATATAGGTTTTAAATATTTTTAGTATAAATGTTTGTAGCATATGAGCGTAAAATATTTTTAGTATTTCTGAAATCATGAAAATTAAATAGGGTTATAATATAATTAAATAAGAGTTGAATATACATATTATTTTCTTTTTTTAGCATATGTGCATAAAATATTTTTGGTATCCTTGAAATCATGAAATTAAATACGGTTTGAATAAAATTAAATAGGAGTTGAATAGACATAATCTTTTCTGTGTAAAATATTTTTGGTATCCTTGAATCATGAAATTAAATAGAGTTTGAATAAAATTAAACAGGGATTGTATAGACATAGTTTTTTCCTTATTTAGTATATGGGCATAAAATATTTTTGGTATTCCTAAAATCATGAAATTAAATCGGGTTTAAATAGAATTAAATAGGGGTTGAGTAGATTTACTTTTTTCCTTTTTAAGCCTAAGCATGTATCTTTATATACCGATCTAAACCTTTGATACCATATTTATGCATGTAGTTATTTAACATGGAGAAGTTACCTATGAAAAATACAATTATGATTATGATTTATCATTTATTTCCTAATTTCTAGAACTAATTAAGGTTATCCTCTTCTAACTTGTCAAAACAATATATCTATTTAATTTATAAATGTTAAATTATCTTATTTACATATACATCGCGGATGCATCGCCTATTTGTATTATTAAAATAGGACAAAAGGCGGTTGCTTGAAAAATATCATATCTGGCCTCTTCTGACTTGGCAAAATGCCATTGAATTTATAGGTGGTGTGCAACAGCCAAATGTCCTACCTTTTCTCTTTTTTATTTATAAGATTTTTTTTTTTTTTGCCTTAACCTTTATTATAAATTACCCTCATTTCTTTTTTTACTTTCCCCGATGGTCGTTGATCGTTAGTTATGTTCTTCGGCTTTTATTAATTTTAGTTTAAATTATTATCTTTGAAATTGCAATAGAATTAGGAATTTGTAATTAAATTGAAACTTCAAATTGTTATGATTGCAATATTTATATATTTGTAATAGTAATTTAAAAGTCATTATCATTATATATAAAATAAACATTCTTGTTATCAATTTTTAATGCATTTTTAAATTTAGTTTCACACTCAACTTCTTTTTTCTCATTACTCACTAGTGTGTTTTTATCACTCTTTTTCTCACTCACATTTGTATTTTTACTCTCACTCTTTTCATCTTTTTCGGTCCTTTCTTGAGTGCTTTTTTGTCTCTCTCTTTCTCAAAAGCTTTTTATTATCTTCATCTGATCCCAACAAGCTTCCAATGGACTAATGAGATATACTAAGTTCTTCCATCTTTTGTATGTTTAATCGTAAAAAAAAAAAAAAAAAACTAAATATTTTATGTAGCATAAGACTTACAAAAGTGTTAAAAATAGTTAACTAATTTTTTATAAGTAACTTAAGAAAAAGTAAAAAATTGTTTATGATACTGATGTGATACCTTAAGTAACTCTCGAAGAATCTAAGAATAAAATGCTCTACCAATAGTCTTGTAATCTAGCAGCATCTAGTCTAAGTTCTTATCCTTAAGGTATTGAGTTTGATTCATCGTGTTAGCATGTTATGATGGCCGTATGTGATGTTACGAAATAATAAAGACAAAAAAATAAAGATTGAAATGACAAAGACACAAATTTGTTTACCCAGTTCGTCACGGATTGTGACTACGTCTGGGAGCGCTACCAAGCCAGGATATTCACTATATATAAGAGAGAGGGATATGTATTACATTGATGGGCTATTTATAAGAAAACCCTAATAATAATTTTACGTGAACTGCCTAAAATACTCTTACTAACAAATTTGTTTACCCAGTTGGATCGCCGTGCTCGTGGCAAAGATGTACAGTATTCAGGCTCCACAACCCAACATGTGACTGTAATTTAATAGCTCTTGTGGCTCACCGAAAAAACAGTTATTTTAACAGCTTACATTTACATCCAACTGTGATCATACCACTAAAATATTTAATATACTAATTACTATATTTACTTTAAAGGTAAGATAATTGAATAGATGATCAATTGAAGAGACGATAAAAGTTCCCTTCATGAAATGTATCAATAGTTCCTTAACACATTTTTAATAAATAGCTTTTTAAGTATGTAGTATTTCATTAAGCATCAATCACCCACTAAAAGTTTGTTTTTTATATCATAAAAAATTTAATAAATATTATTTATGGTAATGTGTTTTCCTTTGTTAAATATTTCACAAGTAAATATCTTATAACAAGTACCATAATTTTTTTCATTTTGCCAGCATAACTTATAATTATAAGAAAAAAAGTTATTGGTGGATAAACCCAACATGATCTTAGGAAGCAATAGATTGCCATCCCTACCGCGACCCCAAATGTAATGGTCAGGTGCAATCTCCATCATTGATTAAAAAATGGCTAGTAAAAATTTATTGTTTCTTGTATATAAAGCCGTAATAAAATTATTTTTTATTTGTTCATTTCAATGAAAGTAATTATGAGGAAAAAATTAATTCTAATATTAAATCACTATCTATGAGTCTGAGTAATAATTACCTATATGATTTTTTTAGTATTTTCTTTTTTTATGAATCATATGTCATGAGCTGAAAATGTAACTCAATATTTGTCACGACCTGCCACCTCAGGCTTCACCATAGTGGAGGGGTGCCCCTAGGAGCTCAGGCTACCATAGCCAGGGATCGTGGTGCTATGTACATTGGTCCTCTTAGCGCATCCTCAGGCACAACTAGGACACAAGAGGCACTGTGTAACGAGTTGGAACTCTATCCACTGAGATATTATCCACTTTGGTCACACGCCACACGATTTTATCCTTTCAGTGCCAGCACTTCCCAGAGGGGTCACCCATCCTAGGATTGCTCTACCTAGAGCACACTTAACTTTGGATTTCTAACAAACTCCAAACCATTATACCGAAAAGGCGCCTCTATAATTAGAGTTTCACTATCTTTATTTAAAGGATATTACATCCCCCCGCTCCCCCTCCCCTCTTATGAAACTAACATCCCCATCAGTTTGGTTACACAGATCTAAAACCACTGCTCTGATACCATTTATTTCGACTTGCCATCCCAGGCTTCACCACAGCGAAAGGAGCGCCCCTAGGTCCTCAAGTCATCCTGGGCAGGATCGTGATGCCAAGTGTACTGGCTCTCCCAATGCACCCTTAGGCACAACTACGACACCAAAAGCATTGTGTAACAACTCGAAACTCTACCAATCGAGGTATTATCCGCTTTGACCACACACTGCATAGTTTTATCCTTTTGGTGCCAGCGGTTTCTAGGGAGGTCATCCATCCTGGGATTGCTCTACCTAGAGCACGCTTAATTTTGGAGTTCTGACAAATTCTAAACCATTACACTGAAAAGTACCTCTGTGATTATAGTTCTACCATCTATATTTTAGGAGTATTACAATATTGTAGTAACTTTTCCATAAAATTTAATACTATAGTTACATCCAAATGAATAGGTAATAAGTGGAAGAAAATAAAATACATATGCACATACTTTTTCTGCTGGATATGTTCAATTCATCTCATTCTAATTCTTTCAATTTCAAACGATTCATATATACCAAATATCATATAAGTGAAATTATTCATTTTTGTAGAAAGGAAGAATAACGTGACTTTCCAATATAATCCTTTTCCATTCCCTTTTCTTAATTATCAGGAAATTTTTTTCTTTTTTTTTTCTTTTCAAAAAGTCAAATTTTCCAAATATATATTACTATGTAGTAATTGAGATGATAAGACTATCTTTAACTTATGGTGAAGTTAGATTGTCTGTATCGGATTAGTATCGATTTAGTATCGGTATTAGTTCAGTATTAGTTCGATTTAGTCAGTTTATGAGTAAAATTATTGGATTTTCATTGGTATCATATCTCTATTAGTTTAATATCAGTTTGGTTTGAAAACGATGCTAAAAAGATACCAAAACAATGATCCAAACAGGCCATATATGAGCAAATATCTCAGTTAAGGGCTAATCTTTAATAATAACATTTATTTTACCATTTGTTATTTCGTTTGACAACTATCAAATTTGGCTGTTTATATATGGAAAAATTTTTTGTTAAGAATTTTTTAAGAATTTGGCTAACAAAGTGGAATGGTTCTTAAATGGATGATTTATTACTTTAAGGGCAACATAAAGTTCTCCAGGGTGGAGATGATATGTATATTTTTTTTCCTCTTTACAACAAAGAGAAAAAGTCGAAGTTAATATCTCTAACATGAAAGATCACAAAAGATTAAACATAGTTACGGTTTTGGTCTGGTTCTATGGAACCAGCGGTTTTCGATTTTGGTTTTGGAACTGTGGAACTATTTTTTTTTTCCAAATAAAATTAAAAAATTAGTTTTTAATAAAATATATTTTAAACTCAAAATAATTAATTATTGAGTCTAAATGTGTCAAATTATTTAACCAAAAAATTTTAAATTTATTTAGAATGTGTATTTATTTATGTACAAACACAATCAATATCAATTATAGTTAGTAGTATAAGATTGCAAAATATTTTAAAGGATAAAATGAAAATTACAATACAAAAAATAGTATCAAGTTATTAAATAAATGATTTTTCTTTTAGGAGAAGTTTATATAGAGTAAATTATATACGATTTTAAGTTATATTTATTTATGTTGTTAATAATAACATATTAAATGTTGTAGATAGGTAACGAATTTTACTATTAGTGTAAACATTAATAATTATATATTGAATATAATTTTTTCTTTAATTTTCTTTTTTTTTTCCCAATGAAATTGGTTGGAATTGCTGGTTCTACCTAGTTCTATAACATAGAACTTCCTAGAAATCGGAAAACTGGTGATTCCTTAATCGGTTTCGAACTGGTTAACCAGTCTGGTTCCGTTTTTGAAATCGGTGGTAATGGTTCCCATTTGAAACGAAACCGTTCCTATGTCAACGAGAGATGCAACTAGATTATAAGGCTGTTGTCCTGAATTGAAGTTAGTACTTTTAATTTAAGACATAAGGAGATATGCTAATAGGTTATAAAACTATTGCCCAAGATAAAGATGATTAATATCTTAATAATATTACAAAATAGTTCAAAGGTCTCTGTAATTTTAACCGTTAACTTATAAAGTGAATAGAAATTGGTTATAAATATTAAATATGTAGTCTTAAATATAGACATAAAAGGATAATAGAATATCAAAATATGCCGATAGTGGGAGGAACGTGAGATCTTTCCGAAAATGATCTTAAAGACCTAAAATCAGGGGATTGGCATTTAATGTATGAAACAATTTTATCAAAATCGAGTAAACAAAAGTTTCCAATATGAAAGATTTGAATCTAAAAAGTTCCATGAAAACGCAGGATTCGATGTCTAAAAGACTTGCAAGCGGATAAAAGAATGAAGAAACAGGATCAAAGCACCAGATTTAAAAGGAATTGAGATCAAATCTAGTGGAAGTTTGTGTTTGAACTAATTACACGATAAGCGTTTGATAGAGGGGTAAATGTGGCACATACATCTCCTTAGATATCTAAATTTAAAATTGTTTAATTTAATATTTAAATTTTAAAATTAATTATTTCAGTACGTAAAATAAGTTTTTGTGTGGGACAATGGTATCTTCATAATATTTGTTAAAAATATTACATAGGATGACGATATTAGTAAATATAACGAAGGTATTATCAGTGTGTACGAAAAACTTTTTCTAATACTAAATGAATTAATTTCAAAGTCTATGTATATAGTTCATATTTTGCTAAAATTTAGGTATCATTCGCAACATTACCTCTTTATACAATTAAGCTCAGTAACAAAATGGACTAAATTTGAAAAAAGTTAATTTTCAAGAATTCGGTCTAAATTGTTCAAAAACGTTTAATTTAGCTAAATTGCATGTGCGTACTTGGCTCCTATGAATTACAATGACCCTAAAAATAACTCTGATTTGATCCACTCTTTTTCTTTTCTATTCTTTTTTCATTTTCTCATTCTTTTAGAATTTTTTCAATATTCTATAATTTTTTTATATATTTTTGTGTAAACTTGGAGAAAATGATTAAAAATAAATAAAAGGCAAAGATGGGATGTCTACAAGGAATGAACACGTATCAGTTGGGTGCAGTTTTTACTAAAAAATGAATCAAACCATAATTTACTGTGTAATTTTTTTTTATCCCATACCAAACCATTAAATACTGATTTAGTTCGGATTGGAATTTTTTCAACCCATTAAATAATGATTTGATTTGGTTGGAATTATGGTTTATATAAAAAATCTAATTAAAAAAAGACTTTGTTATAATGACCTGATAGATTGTCCATTCACGAACTCCACACAAGTTAGGTTCATCCATTCATCCCATACCTAGTTCCAATTAAACAAGACAATTTTAAAGTCCTCTTCCCAAATATTTTTTATCCAGTCATCCATGTATAATTCCGCAAGGCCCTCATAGCCCACATGCATCAATAATGTTTGTACAACTGGGATAAAAGAAATTCAATACTTAAAAATATAGATGATTAATAAAGAAATAACCTATACAAGTAACATTAAACCACTCAAACAACATCCCATGTGCATCCTTCCACGCACATAAGAGGATTCACCTGTCTCTAAAATGTTTCTAAATTTCCTGAGCAAGGATGGTAATTACTTCTTACACCTCCTATGCTATTGGAATATACAATCCTATTTCTATTCACAATCTTACAATTGATTCAACACAACTCCAAAAAGCATCCAAAGTTCTCAACTAAAACAAAACACCAACATAAGAAACAACATAACACAAGCTTCTTAATTTTTTTGGTAAATTATACTAGAAAGTTCCAACCTTCGAGATTAAGTTCATTTAAGATTCAAACGTTTCGATAAGTTCATTTAAGGTTCTAACATTTAGAAAAAATATATTTTAAGTTTAATTAAATATTTCTTCTATTGATATATATCAATGAAAAACTTAAAAAAGGGATTTTATAAGTTTTTATTAAAATTTTTTCTGTCGACACGTGTTAATAGAAACCTCAATTGATCAACTTTTCTAAATATTGTGACCTCTTTTTGAACTACTAAAAAATGGTGGGACCTCAATTGACCCACTTCTCCAAATATTGAGGCCTCTTTTGAACCACTTGAAATATTAGAACCTCAAATGACTTATTTTCAAACGTAGGGACCTTTTGATGTAATTTACTATAATTTTTTTTGTTAATCCAGGTTCTTAATTTCACATAGCAAAATCTTCATAGCCCTCGAAATTCATAGATATTAATTATAATAATTAAAAAAAATTATCCTAACCAGACCCAATAAATAAAGTACAAAACTTCATAACTCAAAGAATTCATACCATCAAAAAAGACAAGTGTTTTAGCATGATTATGACAAAAACAACAAAAATACATAATCATATGAAAATGAAAATGATAAGAACTTTAATACTATTTCAAGAAAATTTAAGAAGAAACTTGAAATATCCTAAATCCTCATTTAGCTAATTAGAAATGGCTAAATGAATAATATAATATGTAGTTAATTTTGATCTTAGTTTAGATAGTTTAAATGATTCAAGTAAAATAAACAATGGATTATGATTAGATAAATTATCATAATTATATTAGTAAATAGATGAAATTGAAATTGAGACTCCAAATATTCTTTTAAATCAAATTATTCAATTCTTCTTAGTCATTCGTTTAAAATCCTTTTTCTCTCATTATCGAATCCTTATACCCCTAAATAAACAATTTAAATGTTTAGTGGATTTTTAAATCCTTCAACTTCAGTCTAAATTCCAATTCTTAAATCCCCATAAGTTTTGAGTTCATTTGTTTGTTTAAAAATATTAGTTTTAAGCCTAAGCTCGAATTGAATATTAATTCAATCTAAACTAAACTTCTAAACCAAATCCTTATTCCAAGTTATTTATTTCTAACATAACGATTCTCAAATCATTTTCTAAACACTTTCAGAACTTAAAGATATATGTCTGAAAGGTTTAAATCTAAAGCTCCTATTCCTAAATATCTTTAATTATCTTTTCCTTTCCTTTTTCCTTTTCTTTCTTGTTTCCCCTTTTCTTTTCTTGTTGTTTACATTTTCTCCTCTTCTTTGTTTTCACTTCTCTTCTCTTTCTTTCAATTAAATCTTCTCAAACTCTCAATTTCAAGAGGATTATAAGGAAAATGATAGTTAGGAAACAAGATAAAAGAGGAAGAGTAACCATGAAGTAGCTTAATCAACTAAGGAGAAGATCAAATGTTCATGTGTTTGCTAAAGATAAGTATAGTTGTTTTACCTATTTGATTTATTGTTACTATATATATATGATGAATTAGTGTTAGAAATAAGTAGAAATTATGATGAAGTGGGTGAATAATGAATATGTGATCATGTAAGTTAGAATCTGGATTATGTGATGTATATGTGTGAATTAGAGTTAGTGGATGATCTTGATGATAGATGGAGTAAACATACCTATTTAGAAGTGTTTAATTAAGAATATAAGTTGTATGTTGATTTTAAGATGTTAGATGTTGAAAAATGGTATAAAACAAGTAGTTGAAGTGAGTTAAAATACATATGCTCTGTTTTCGAGTAAGAGCAAGGGAAGAAACACAAGGAATGTATTAGTCATGCTTCTTTATTTTTATTCATCATAGAAGAAACATGGCTGGAACACGACCATCCTATCAACCATGCTTCTCTCTATTTCTTTTTACAACCATATTCCTAGAACAACACAGCTAGAACATGGCGAGGCCTATCCCACTATGTTTCTTTTATTTCTTACATGTTTATCATGTCAAGGGAAACATGGCTATATATATCTCGTCATGCTTCTCTTTGATCTTTGAGTGTATGGTATTTTAAACAAACATGAAAGGAGCACGACTTGATATATTAGCCATGCTTCTTAATATGTATCTTCATGAGATAGAACACGACCGTGCATCTGCTTGTGTTTTTCATAAAAATGTGATTAAAATAAAAATAAAAATGAAATGAAATAGATAAATACTTGTTAATATGTTATATTAGTTAAATAATATAATTAAGAATGATTTGGGTGAATTAATGGCTTTGATAACAAGTTAAATTTAACATAGATTTAAGCATAAAATGAATCTAAAGTATAAAATGGAGTTAATTAATAAATCTAAGTTCAACTTAACTAAATAGACTTCAATAAGCTAAAATGAATTAGATTGATTAAGTTTAATTAACTTGATTTATAATTAAATTAAATGATTACATTTAATCAACTTGGCTAGGATTAAGTTAAAATAGGTTTAATAGCTTATAATTGGCTTAAAATGATATGTTAGAAAAACTAAGGATGATATGAGGAATATGTTATTTTATATGCTTGTTTGTAAGATAAATGAATATTTTATAATATGAATAATTTGATGATGTTTTTGTAATAAATGAATATAAATAAAGAGAAAAGAAATAATTTGATACACAATAGAGAAATATCTGTATCTAGGCAGGGTGATCTCCATAGTCATGGTGGAGTTTCTACTTAGGGTCTAATCAAATAGAATTTTTAAAATAAGTTTGATGTAAATGGATAACCAATTCAATTTCTTATATGAATTTAATTTCATCAATAGATGCATGAATCTATCTTTTGTCTTATCTTCTGGATTGTCTTATGATCTCTGTCGGGTTTTAAATAAGGTCGCATGTTGGTTGTTTAGGATAGGCATACATCCTAAATGAACTAAAACTTAAAGATGACCTAATAATTGAGTATTGCTTGTGTTCGTGTTATTGAATCTAACTTGGGGAGTGACAACCTTATTCGGAACCAAGCACGATAGTTAAGCACTTAGGCCACCCTCTACCATGATGCAATGGGATGCCATGATGCAATGAGAACTCATAAGTAGCTTAGCAGGTAGCTGATGGGCGAAATAGTATTGGCATAACATTTGTTTAAGCTTAGGGTGAAGTAACATGATTTAGTCTACGCTTATAGGACCGGTTGAATTAAATGATGTTATGAACTAAGATAAGTAAAGTTGTGTGACGGATATGAACTCTAGATGAGGCTATTTTCTCTTTCTCAGTTAGATATTAGAGGTATAAGTATATAAGCTATTTATATCAATCCCTTGAGCAGCTGCTACTACACAGGACCCTCATATTCCTAGAGGCATGTTCCGAAGTATGAGTATGTGTTGTTAGTTTTACTTTAATTTAAAGATAATAACTATTGTTTGTTGCATTGCATTAATTTCAGCATGTGGTATCTCGTATGTGTTTGTGTTACTGTTATACTGGGCTTCGGCTCATTATTCTCTCTGTCCAAATGTTGATTGTATGATGATGATGATGATTTGATAATGATGATGATTGTGATGTGATGGTGGGTTTTAATGATGATGATTGACTCAGGTATAGGCGATCCTAGAGGTTTTAGATAATAAGTGAAGTGGATTTAGGATTATTGGTTGATTTTTTTATTTTATTTTGTTTTATTTTTGTATAAAGAGTTGGATTTATCTTTTGAAATTGTGTTTTTTTTTTTCCCTTTAAAGGTTGGTTGAGAAGCCCATGTGTTTTGTAATGAATTTTAAAGCTTTGTTGGACCATCAAGAAAGGCATATGAGATACCTGATGGTATGGTTTTGTTTTATGAAAAGTTGATCCACTCTTGTATGAGTAAAAGCTAGAAATATTTTTATAAAGTTTGTTTTCCTGTTACAAATCCAATTGTCTCAAAAATTTAACTAAACGATTTTAAAATTTAAAATTAGTTAACAATGTTCAACATAAACATAATCTTTTAAAGGAAGCCTGTGCATATAGTACATAAAGTATTATACGTGGTGATTGTACACACTTTGATTCAATTGGGGACATTACAAAACTTTTTGTGTTCGGAAAATTAAGAAAATGCCCTTTTGCCAAATAGAATGAAAAAAAGTGAAAAAGAAGGTTAGAATATAAAATATCCTTTCTTAAAATTGTCAACTAAGAAGACTCTTAAGGTTAATGTTTTACTGTTATGATAAAGGGAAGTATGAAACTACTAATTGATAAAGAGTGAGAGATGACTGTATGGTGGAAATGTTTGGAATTAGGATTTAGGATAGGTTTGATATTTAGTTAGGTTGGCTTGTTTTGTCTTTATTTAACTTTTTATTTTTTAATTTGTCAAACGGTTTGGTTCAGATTAATAGGTTTCAATGAAATTATGGACCAATCGAATTGTAATCCGTTTGGAGATTGCCAATCTAAACCATAGTACAAACCATTTGAAAAAAAAAAAATAGTTCAGTGTGCGGTCTGGTTTGGTTCACTCGATTTTTTTGCTAACCCCTAGTCTAGTTAAAGGTTGGGGAAAAGAAAAAGAAGAAAGTGATTAAGAGAAAAGAAAAAGGCAAGAGAGAGCGATAATATAATTAAAGAAAAGTAGTATAAGTCATAAATCTTACACTTGTGTATAAACTGGCAGGTCTAAGACCTACTCTAAAGTCACTAGGCAATTGTAGTTATGGTTTAGGATTTGTAATAATCCTCAATAGGTTATTTCCTACCCTTGTCAAGATCTATTAATAATAGAGCACGTTTAAGGTGTTAGGGAATAGAAAAGTCAGCTCTTTTTCATATATGGAAGCCATGACCTAGCAAATTTACTCTTCTACCTTTGAGCATATTCTTCAAAAGTCTGGGCATTGTTTTGGTAATTCTACTAAGGTTAGACATAAATGGTGTTACCTCCATATTAAACTTATACTAATTATGAAAAAAAGAAAGGCTAGCTTGTCTTAGGTGTTGATCTCACTTAGGTCTAACCATGTTATCTGATGAAAACAAGTCCTAGGATGTTATCCTAGGTAGTTTGGGTCATCAATCAGTCATACTTCACATAACATTCCCAACTTGCAAAGATACATTGATGTCCAACATAGGATAATAGATTTTATCGTACATATTCAGTTCAAGAACTTTAAACTCCATAAGATAGTGTTCCTCTTTATATATCTATGAATCAGTCATCTCGTTTTTTTTTTCTTTTAAATTCCAAATCAATTGGAAGTGGTGGCTTTGATTATGGTTACTACTTCTGTGAAGAAAATGGAGGAGGGACATTAACATGGTTCCTATGGAATCTGGGGAGAGAGAGAGATAATTGTGGTTAAGATATTATGGGTCAAATTGAGCTCAAAAGATGATCCAAATGAGCTCCATAACCTCGCATTTTTAAGAAACCAATGGCTCAATGCTTGTAGGAATTGAGAGATCGAAAAATAAGTTCAATTAAAATTATCTACCTTTTGACTAGGAAGTGCATTTAGATTTGTTTTATAGAAGGAAATATTTTTAAAATTGAGCCCTTGACATTTTAGTTGCACAAATATATTAAGCTCTTGGAATTCATTTGAAGCTTTAAGCTTCACCAATGACTGAGTGCATTAAGGAAGATAACAAATAGTGTCTTCCCCAATAAAATATGCACTCTTAAAACACATCTTCGATGTAATTAGGAAAAAAATTCTTTCCTTTAACATATAAAAGGATTGAATTGGAGATGTAATGGATGCAAATACAAGCCTCAACAAATTAACTAGCCCATACTCCTTATATCATGCAACAATATCACATTTAAATTCTCTTTCTTTAGCACGGGTCAACTAGACCAAATGAGATATTAGGGTAATAATTGGCCTCTGCCCATTGATCCATTAAGTTTGAGCTTGTCATGCACGTATTGGAAAAATGAACTTTAAAATTAGATCAAATATGATTAAAAAAAAGCCACTCATTGGAAACTTGATTTTAACCTATTTTGTTCAATTTAAATCTGAACAAAGCTTGAAATTAACCAAAATCTCACTCAAATTGCTCTTTCATTTTCTGGAAAATGATGATTCTAACTTCAATAAATTTCTATTATTTTGACAAAATAAAGCTCTTCTTGCCTAGAAACCTAATTTATATATGATAGCATATCCGTATAGACATGGGTACGGTTGTGAAACCAAACTAATCTACAATCACTAGTTTCGAGTCCTAAAATTGAGGAACCAGAACTGGAACTATCTCCCATGGTTCCGGTTTGGCTCTATGGAATTGCCGATTATGATTTTAGAATAGCAGAACTACCTTTTTTTAAATAAAAATAAAAATAAATAAATGAATTTTAGTTCTTAATAAAATAAATTTTAAACCCAAAATAATTATTGGATCTGAAAGTGTTAAATTATTTAACCAAAATTTTTAAAAATTTGTTTAGAATGCACATTTATTTGTATACAAGCATATTCAATATAAATTCTAGTTAGTAACATGAGATTGCAAAATACTTTAGAGGGTAAAAAGAAAATTACAATGAAAAAATAGTTTCATATTATTAAGGAAATGAATTTTGCATTTAGGAGAAATTTATTTAAAATAAATATATATGATTTTAAGCAATTTTTATTTATATTGTTGATAATAACATATTAAATAATGTGAATAAGTAATAAATTTTACTATTTATATGAAATAAATTAAATATTACTAATTATATATTTAATAATAATATTTTTTTTTCAATGGAACCACTAGTCCTGCCGGTTCTAGGCCAAAGAACTACTTAGGAACCACGAAACCGATGGTTTTATAGCCGAATCTGAAACCAAGCAACCGATCCAGTTTTAGTTTTAGAAGTGCTGGTGATGGTTTCGATTCGGTTCTCGGTTCGAAATTGAACCTTGCCTATGTCTATACCCATAATAAGACTCTAAACTTGGTATTGGCAAATAACCTGCAAAATTTAAATTTATTTTATATTTTCTCATATATATTAGACTTTTACAAGGTTTTTTTTACTTTTAGGAGATATTCATTATTTTCAACCGTATTTTTATTTTAAGTTAAAACCTTTGAGGTTCTCTTTTTTTTTTTTTTTAATTATTTTGCCATTCTATGAGCGGTTTCTTTCATTTTACATTTATTTTTTTTATTAAAAGGATAAAAATAGGTGTCTATAAACAAAACATGCATATGTCATAATTAGTTAGTGAAGAATAAGATAACAATTTTGAATATAGCCAATATTTTATTTAACTATCCTTTGTTATATTTCCTAATTTTTTTCATTTTCTTTCAAATTAATCTCCCTCTCATTACAAATAAAGATACTAAATTTAAAGTTTTATTGAGGTAAGGTTAGGGCTGTAAACATTTCGAATAAAGCTTTGTTTTTTAAGCTCGAAATCAACTCGAATTAGTATTCGATAAGCTCAAATTCAACTTAAATTAGTATTCGATAAGCTCAAACTCACATCGGTAAGACTTGGTTATTACTATAAAAATAAGTTAAATTTTAAAAAAATTGGAATTCCATAAAAGACTGTGGTTTTTAGTTGATTTGATCTTAAATATAATATATATGGAAAATTAAATTTTAGGAGAAAAAAATAAGCTTTAAAAATGGAAAAAAATAGAAAATTTTAATTTTTTGTTTATATAAAATATAAGAAGTTTGAATAAGTATACAAGATACTCGAAACAAGTATTTTAGTAGTCGAAGTCAATAGCTACTTGAATGCTCAAACTCTAGTTCGACTTAGTGGTGGTTGAGTCGAATTCGAGTTTTTGAGTCATCACTAAGTTAAACTTGGGTGGCTCATGAGTTATCTCAGTTCAATTACAGCCCTAGGTGAGAGTCAAATACAGTTATCTTACGGTGGTGGATGATCTTGAGTTTTAAAACAATCAAAACATGGAAACCAAAGTCAGCTATAAACGAGTCTTAGCATTTATTTGTCATTTAAAATATAACAGTAGCTTGTTTTACTCAAAATTTATTGATTTGCATTATTTAGCACAATTATTATGTGCCAACAACACTTTGACAGTCATCGATGATCATTGAAATTGAAACTAAGGATAAGCCTCAATAATGGACAAGATGGATGGGATCTTTATGATATTATAGTGTGACAAGCCTGCTTCGTTAAGCAATTTGTTCCACTCAAGCTCGGTCCTTTCTTTTCCTCTTAGCATAATGTCACATAATGAGATTAAACATAGGAAGCTTCATCAAACTCATTGTTGCTCTCTGGCTATAGTACAATATCTGCTGTCATGACCTTTCCTCTTGTCTTTGGTATTGTTTGGAGGCAATTATGAAGAATTTTCAGTCTTCTCACCTCAATCATGTAAAACCATTTGTATGGAGGGAAAAAAATAGAATGTATGATATATTATGGTCATAAATCTATACTAATAAAGTAGGTGAAAATTTTGAGGAAATATATAAGAGAATAAAACATTTTTCATCGGAGCATCTCTCATTTATTTAGAAAGTTCTAATGATATTGGGTACAATAAAAAAGATGTTAAACCTCAGTATGTTATGTATAGAGTTTGCTTCTTATGAGTTGATAATAAGAATAATGACAAGTTTTGGGATTGGTCATGTAGTTGTTAAATCTTTTTATTATTCTCTTCATCATTGTACTTTAAAAATAGTAGACCACTACTGAGGAATTGCTAAAAGTAGGAAAAAAAAGAAAACAGATTTTTAGATGTTTCAAGTTTAATATGCATATTGTAAAATAGTGTTTTCTTGTCTCAATTGACTTCCAACTTCCATTTCAAGATTAAATTCCATGTTTACACATTTGCTATTTTATTTTGAGCTAGACTATAAAGTTTTGTCTTTGACTTTTATCTTGAAGTATTTTTTATTTTGTGACTAAGCATTTAGTTGAGGGTACGAGTTTTATCAATGGAGTTTTTGATGATTAGTCTAGTTTTAATGTTTTTAATGTGGTTATGATACATTAATAGTGATATTGTGTAAAGCTAGATCATTCTATTGATCCATTTTGTTGTTGAGTAGGGCTTGCATTGCATGGAACATAGGCGTCGGCTAAGAATGTTGAGTAGGGCTTGCATTGCATGGAACATAGGCGTAGGCTAAGAATGGGCCTTCTTGTTCTTAAAAATATTCACTTGAAGGCACATACAATGCATGCACTTCCTTAGTAAAATGAGGGCACATTAGCATGAGCCCTCAATAGTAAATAATGTATGAACAAAATCTAATGTAAGTTTTAGTTAGTTAAACTTTTGGCTCTTTTGATAGGTTTAAATAGTGTAAGAACAAAATCTAATGTTATATGAATTGTAATAGTTATGGTTTCAATAAACTAACTCACTACTTAAGATGGAGTTAAGAAAGGAAGAAGACTATTGTGGAAAGATTTTGTTTTTCCTGTGTGGAAAATAATTTACCAATTGAGCTTGAGAATGAGATGATTTCATAAGGAGTTATTCTGTTATGTACTATGATTTCTATTATAAAGGTTTAGTTAAGTTACATGTGATTTTCTTTATTTAAGATCATGAATCGAATGAATAATGTAGAATGGTTAGCTTTATACATATGAAAGATGGAAAAATAATATGCCGGATTTATAAACTTGAATAAGAGTAACATAAATATATAATCTTCATGAAAATTGCATCATCACTTGGAATGGTTTTAAACATGTCACCTGCTATATGAGTAACCTCTTCATATGGAGGTACTGTATTGATAACTGTTAGGAAAAAAATCCGGCCTTTTTCTCTTGCCAAAGTGATTAACAATCAACAAAATATAAATAAAAAATGCAAAATTGAAATTACACTAGGATTTTTATGTGGAAAACCCAATATAGAAAAAACCACAAGATGGCCACACACACAAATCTTCCACTATAAAAAATGGGATTACAATTTGTCTCACTAGTCATAGGTAGTGGGCTGCTCAATCTCACTATTCAACAAGTGGAAACAACAACAAACGACTTTTATCTCTCTAGATTCTCTTTCTAGGTTATGAGATAGCCTCTCTGTATCTCTCTCTGTAACGTGATAAGACAAAACATGAACGAATAATATAAAACAAGGAAAACAATTCGAGCAAATAAAGGCTAGCACCTTATAAAACAAAGCTGGCGGCTTTGATTGCATGTTGCAATTTTGGCATTTTCAATGTCACTCGTATGTTAACGGCCTTCTCCTCTACGCCGGTGGCACAGCCTCCCTAGGCCTGCCGGCCTAGCCTAATGTGTGCTATCGGCAAAAAATTACAATTTCCACACAATTGAAAGGTTAGGTGTGCACTTTTTAAGCCGCCAGCTTACATTGTTCCAAGGCTTTGTTTGCACAAAACCTCCTTGTTTTTCCACTTTTCTTCCAAGTATATTCTATATACTTAGGATTTACTTGTTGTAGACCCATATGAGCTGGATTACAATCTAACAATCTCCCACTCTAGCTCATGTGAGAGATTCCCATACACCTGCAATTGCAATAGATAAGCTTCGCCTTGGGTAGAGCCTTGGTCATCATATCTAATGCATTATCATCAATATAACTCAAGCTTCAGCTACCTGACATCAATGTATTTAGATCTGGAATAGAACATTGAATTCTTGCTTAGATGTATGGCACTCTAGCTATCATAAAACAACTGCTAGTTTTCCTGCTTTTAACTTAATTCTTCAAAAAACTTTTTTGTCCATAAGATCTCCTTGCAGGCTTCAGTCATAACTACATATTCTGCCTCAGTGGTAGATACAACAATACATTTTTGCAACTTAAATTGCCATGAAATAGCTCCTCTTGCATATGTAATCAGATCACCTAAAGTGGATTTCCTAGAATCCAAATCTTCAGCCATATCAGCATCTGAAAACCCTTCCAATACAAGTTCACTACCACCTCCAAACTATAGACATAACCTGGAAGTACCCTTGAGATATCTAAGAATCCATTTAACAATAATCTAATGCTCTTTACCTGGATTCGAGAGAAATCTGCTTACAGCACCAATAGCATGAGCAATATCAAGTCTTGTGCAAACTACAACATACATTAGACTCCTAGTTGCTGAAGCATATGGGATCTTCTTCATATCTTTGTTGTCTGCCTCACTTTTAGGAAACTGTTGAAAACTTAATTTGAAGTGGCCTGCAAGTGGAGAGCAAATAGGTTTGGCTTTGCTCATGTTGAATCTCTCTAGAACCTTTTCTAGATATCCTCCTGTGACAACCACAGCTTCAAGCTCTTCTTATATCTTACAATTCTCATGCCTAAAATTTGGCGTGTGGGTCCTAAATCTTTCATAGAGAAAGACTTACTCAGTGATATCTTTAGATCTTGTATTTTCTCGGCATCACCGCCAACAATTAACATATCATCAACATAAAGAAGAAGTATGAGAAACTTACCATTTTCAAACTTCTTCAAGAAAACACAATGATCCGATGTAGTCTTGGTATAGTCCCGATCAATCATAAAGGAATCAAACTTCCTGTACCACTATCTTGGAGCCTATTTAAGCCCATACAGACTTCAATCTACAGATAAGATTTTCCTTTTCCTTAACCTTGAACTCTTTAGGCTGCTCCATATAAATCTCTTCCTCCAAGTTACCATGAAGGAATGTAGTCTTCAGATCCATTTGTTCAATTTCTAGGTTTAAACTGGTTGCAATACTCTTCACAACCCAAATAGAAGACATCTTCACCACAGGTGAGAAGATTTCATCAAAATCAACCGCTCTTTACTGACTGAATTCTTTCACAACCAGCCTTGCTTTGTATCTTCGTTGTGAGCTTTTATCTTTAGTCTTCAACCAGTAAACCCATTTATTTTTCAGGGGTTTCTTATCTTTGGGCAACTTCACTAAATCATAAGTTTTATTCTCATGCAAAGATTTTATTTCTTCTTTCATGGATTTGATCAACTCTCTTTTCTTCTCATGTGCCATAGATTCTTGATAAGATTCATGTTCTCCCTCATTAGACAGCATCACAAATTCTTCAGAATTATATCTTACTGATGGTCTTCTTTCTCTTGAAGATCCCCTCAACTCAATCTGCTACTGAGGATCTTGGAGCTCTTCAACTATGTCTTCTACATGTCCCCCATTAGTAAAACCTTCAGGTAAGGGCACTAGATCAACATTTGTAGGGATCTGAGCTAAGGATTTTTCCTTTTTCAGGCTTCTCAATGTCTTAAATTGTTTAGTCTTCTAGAAGACCAAATCTCTGCTATTGATCACCTTTTTCTTTGTTGGATCGCATAACCTATATCCATACTCGTCATGTGTATATCTAAGAAAAATGCATTGCTTGGAGTTAACATCAAGCTTCCCTGCCTCATCCTTTGGAATATGCACAGATGCCATACAATAAAAAACACATAAGTGATCATGAGATATATCTTTACCTAACCAAACTTTCTCAGGCATATCTCTATCCAGAGCATATGAGGGAGATATCAAATCAACAACAGTCATCATCGCTTCACCCCAAAATGACTTAGGCAGTTTATCTTGTGATAACATGCACTTCACTCTCTCAGTGATGGTGCAATTCATTCTTTCAACAACACCATTCTACTGTGGGGTCTTTGGAACATCTTTTCCAGCTTGATCCCATGAGCATTATAATACTCCTCAAATGGTTCTCTATACTCCTCACCATTGTCTGCTCTAACACAAGTCAACTTCCTCCCAGTGAGTGATACTACTTAAAAAATTCAGCACTTGATCTTTGGACTTCAAAGCATAAGTCTAAAGCTTTCTAGAGTGATCATCAATAAATGTAACAAAATATAAAGCACTACTACTGACCTATTTTTCATATAGCAGACATCTATATGAACCAAATCCGGTACAAGAGCTTTCCTAGAAGGTAGATTTCTTTAAAATGCAACCCTATATTGTTACCAGCAAGACAATTTGTGCAAGTCTTCAGAGGAGTACATTTGATATTAGGTAGTGGCTGTTTCTTTACAAGCACTTAAAGCCTTTTTCTCACTCATGTGACCAAGCCTTTTGTGCTATAACTCCATAGAAGCTTCATTTATCAAATTGACATCTCCTTGACCAAGTTTTGCTGACATTAGGTAAAGGGTATTGTATTTCTTTCCTTTAGCAACAATAAGAGAACCATTGGTGAGCTTCCATCTTTCCTCTCCACAAAGTGACTGTGATAGTCATCATCATCTAGTTTTCCCGCAGAAAATCAGGTTTAGGTGTATGTCTGGAACATGTCTCACATCTCTTAGTATGAGCCTGCAATTAGTGTTAATCTCCAGAACAACATTTCCAATGCCTACAATCTTAGATGTTTCATTATTTCTTATCCTAACATTACCAAAATTACCAGCAATATAAGATGAGAAAAAATCACCATGTACAGTCACATGAAAAGAGGCACCAGAGTCTATGACCTAATCACTGTCATGACCTGAAAGACTAACACAGTCCTCATCCCAGGTAACCACAATCTCGCTATCTATTGCTGCAGTAGTGGTGTCTCTTCACTTTTATCTTCATCTTTATCCTTACCCTAATCTCTCTTCCACTGTCTACATTCTCTCTTAAAGTGCCCTGACTTGTCACAATAGAAACATTTGATATTCTTTCTTCTCTTAACTTAGATCTTCCTTCGGATCTATCAGATTTATCATTTAGGCCTCTATTCCTGCTTCTACCACGTCTACATGGCTTGTCAGTTACAATTGCTTGAGTTTCAATATTTATCCCTAGATCTTTTCTTTTGGCTTCTTCATTCATCAAACTATCCTTCACCATCTCAAGTGTAAGCGTTCCATATGAAGTTAAATTACTAATTAACACCTCCAGTGTCTCCTAGCTTTCAGGCAATGAACTTAGCAACAATAGCGCTTGAATTTCATCATCAAGGACAAGTTTCATAGCCATTAGTTGATTCACAAGCCCTTAAAACTTACTCAAGTGCTCATACATATTACAGCCATCCTTATACTTCAGATTCACTACTCTCCTTATCAAGGAGGTTTTGTTTAAGGCTGTCTACTTTTCAAACAAGACTATCAAGTCACATGAATATTTCATTAATCAAAAGGCATTTTAATTCATATTGTTTAGGGTTTCACAAGATGAAAAGTATAAGAATCTACTCCTCCATGAGATTTATAATAAAAACAATAGATCTAGAGGAAATAGAAAGAATCATGATAGAAAAAATAAACTCTAATTGATGTCTTGAGATCTTCAATTGATGTTCCAGCAAGTTCTTTCTAATTTCCTTCATAATCTATTTTTTAGGGCTTAAACAAAGGATCTAAAAAGCACTGTAAAATAAGAAACCAGAGCAATATTTATAGTTTTGGGATAAATCGAGGTTAGCAAAGGCTGCAGCATGGCCGGGATCGCGGCAGGGATGAACATAAAATAACCAATTTTTGGCTTTGGAGCATTTTGATCTCTTCCCTCGCCGTCTTCCTTGGCAAGGATGAAGGTGGGGCTAAAAACTTTTCTTCAGTAATGCCTATTGATTGCATCCCTGGTGTCCTTCCCTGCCAATGCTGAAGGTAGAGATGAAAACATAGAATTTCCTTCTTGTATAAAATTGATCCAAGCTTGTTTAATTGGCCTTAATTTCTCTTGGATCATCATAAAAACTTCCAAATATACTCCTTAAGCCCTGAAATGAATTTTTCACAAAATAAATGCCCTTTTGTTCAACAAATCTAAAAAATTATATAACAAATATGTTCAAATAGCATCAAGATTAATGGTCTATTAGCACTTATCAAACTTCTCCACACTTAATCGTTTGTTTATCCTTAAGCAAACAAAACAAGGAAAAAAGAATCTATCATCAATTATACACATCAATCATAACTTTATTTAATTCCATCAAACCAAAGTGACTCATTAATGCCTATTGCTCAAACCTACCATATTTGTACTTGCACTTAGCACACTACAATCAAATTTTTTAAAATTAATCCAGGTAAGTTAAACTGTTAATCTCACCATTCAATAACTGATTCTAAAGTTATAAAGGAAATACACATTCAAACAAGGAAAAAGTTTCATGGTAACATCTCACCACTTACTAGTAAGCATATAGCCTGTTCAATCACCTCTCTAAACACAATAACCTAAAGTGAAAGTATATAGCATCCATCATTCCCTTAGATTTTTTTCCTCTTTTTAAATCTCTTTAATTTTTTTAATTAGCCTTTAGAGGGGGAGGTTTTTCCCTCTATCTTTTTTTTTTTTCCTCTGGATGAGTTTTGGCCAACTTCTTTTCAGCATTAGCCTTTTATTTAGATGCTTGCATAATCAATAGCGGGGTTGGAACTTCGCTCTTCTAAAGTACCAAAGCTCACCTATATTGACTTATCTTGCACTTTTTTTCCATATATGTGTTTTTTTAAGAGATTAATCAAGAAGAATCATCAAGTGATAGATTTCATATGCCCTTTTAACAAAAAGTTAGAAGAGCTCTCAAAGTAATCAAAAAGCAAATATGCTACTAACAAGCTTGAAACATAATAATTAAACTTTAAACTAAGGACTTTGACCTCTTTCATGACTCTAAATTCAATCATTAAATGGCAAGTAAATTTACCCCACTTAGATTTTATCTTAAAACTTTGACTAAGTAAACTAAGTTCAAAATAGGTAAGTAAGGCACACAAAGTCATTATCATTTTTTAATGCTGTCTTTTTGATTGATAAATTTCAAAATTCTATATTCAAATATATCAACATCGAAAGCTCATTAACAAATCATAAATGAGGGAATTTTGATTAACAAGTGTTTATACAATATGAAGCTCAAATTAAGACCACAAATAATTTCTTTCATAATACCCCTTCCTTATACTTAAACAAGACATTGTCCCAATGTCTTCCTAGCTAAGCACAAGAAAGGAAAAAGGACAAGAAAGAAATTGAAAGAAAAGGACACTAATAACTTCCCTGGTTTGGTGCAGATGTCATCATAAAGTTGCATAACCAGATAAGAAGGAAGAAATTATGAAAGCATTGATCAACAGCAGCACCATAATCCTTGTGAACCCAACCAAGTTAGAAGCTCATGCTTGTAAACAAAAAAAAAAACAGAGCAAAAACAGCAGAAAAAAGCAAGAAAAGCCTATACAAAGTCCAAAAAGAAAGTCCACTTTGTACCAACAAAAATAATAGTCTTCCCATAAGGCAGGAGATCAAAAGTACAGACCAATAAAAGAACAAAATAAAGAATAGAAAAGGCAAAAATCAAGCATTGCCATCATCATTTGCAGCATCATTAGCTCCAGCTGCGACCTCAAAAGATTCTTCACCTTCATCTTGATCATCACTATCATCATCATCTCCTATATCATTAACAATGTGAATACAATCTGGATCAGGTTCAAGAGAGGTCTCAGAGCCATATTCTAGAGAAGACTCATAAGTGGGTATATTCTGTGGTAGTGGTAAACAATAGCTAGCCAATGATTGCAAAAAACCCCAAACAGCTCGCCGAAAGTGTTTAGCCTTCTTGCATTCATACCCATGAAATGGACCATCAGTGATTTGCTCAGATTGCACGCATGGAGTACCAGCTAGTGGTTCCTGAAACAGATTCATGCCTTTAAGCAACTTGGTAATATAACCTCCACAATAAAGCCCTTTAACTCGAAGATCAGTAGCTTGATGTTTAAGGAACAAGGCGACTTCCACATCGACATTGATGGGGTATTCCTTATACATAATATACAAATGTAACAACTCAAAGAAATTAACCACCCCATGACTAATGCTATGTCCGCCAATTGTATGAGCTGACAAATGATGGACCACTTTCAAAATAAGCTCAGTGATGGAAGAAGTCTTGGATTTGGATGAAAGATATTGAACAAGCTTTTCAAAGCATAAATACCGCCAAAATTCATTCATACTCAGTTTGGGAGGCCAATCATTGGGCATAGAGTAGTAATAAGGAGTTTCAATCTCAGCAGCTGAATATAGACTCAAAAAGAGTCCAAACTTGGACAAATGGAAGCGATAAGACTTACCATATACGTGAAATGTGATTATGCTATCAATCTTATAGGTGCGAAAATGCTGCTCAATCTCCATAGTAGATAAAAACTCAATGGTAATATCAGAATATGCAAGCTCATTAATCTTAAAAAATTGAGCCTAAGGACTGAAAGCAATTTTCTCACGAACACGTGCTTGCACACCATATTCTTGGAATAGGCGCCAATTCAAATGTTTATTATTATGAAATGCCAACTTTTCTAATCTAGCCTTTCTTGCTCAACTCCATTGACGGTTTGAAATTGGATCACCACCAGAAGAAAAGCTTTCCACACCAACTGGTAATGGTGGTGAAGGCTCTCTAGTTCGTTGGTGGGAGCTAGATGGTTGAAATACTGGTGATCTAATAAGACGTTTACCTTTATTAATGCATGCTCACTTTTGGACCATGCCAATAAAAGAAAGTTTAACGCATATGAGAGTAAAGACAAGTTAAGAGCAACTAATAAAGCTATTCATGTTGAAAATGATGCTTAAATTCATCCATTTGATAAAATAAAAGAAGCAGATGAGCGACAAAAATCATCAATTAGAATCAATTCAAGTTGGGAAACATAAAAATTTCTGCACATCATAAGCATCATGGTGGGGATAAAGTAAAAAAGTTGGGATCTCAAATTTGTGCATGAGTGGGAGAAATAGGTCATGCTGAAGACTGGGAACAAATTTCTAGCAACAAAGTGAAGTATAAACATTGTGTAAAACACCACAATGCGGCCAAAATCAACAAGATGAGAAAATCCTTAAAATAAAGCATAAATGAACCCTAAATCCATGATTTGTACAATGTAGCCATAAATTTCCCAGACAAATTATATCTTAAAGCATGAGAAACATGTTATTGCATGAATCTAGTAAAAACCCTCATTTTTATGATCATCAAAATTTCGACATGAACCCTAGGGATAAAAATTTAGCACAAGAATGAAGTTTTGAGAGCATATATTAATGAAAAATAAATCCCAAACATGCTATAATGTGTTCATGGAAACTTAAATCCTTAAGCAAAGCAAGCATGTAATAGCACGAATTTACTCAAATGTGCTAGAAACCATGTAATGCTCAAGAAAAGAAACACAAAGCAACATTAAGGAAGGCCAAGAGAAAAGATGAGGAAACGTACTTATTGTTGACAATAGCAGCAAGATTGTTGAGATGCTAAGTGCAAATGTGTGTTTTTGATATGAAGATGAGAGAGCAAATGAGAGGAAATAATGTGAGTGTAGAATGATATGCAGAAACGTTAGAATCTTTTATTTTAAAATTAATTATGTTTTAGGTTTTTTTTTAAGGGATGACCAAAGTCAGCCTGTCCTCCTACTTGACCAGGATCGGGGTCGTGGTGTGATCAAGAGCTTGTTGAGCTCACATGGGAGTTCTTCTCTACCTACTACAAACTGCCTGCTGCAGAGGCAAGATCAGGGATGGGAAGAACGAGCTGGGTGCTCGCTGATGTGCATGATGAAGCAGCATTGGAGTCTCCAGATGTGCCCCGTCTTCAGTAGGGGCGAGGATGAATGGTAGGGGAGTAATCAGTAGCTATTGGAACATTTGCCCGATCTTTTGCAAAGGTGAGGATGAATGCAGGGGTGAGGGCAGTAGCTTCTCTTGATTTAGCCCCCCAGCTGTTCGTTGATAGTTGTCACATGAAGTTACAAAGCGTTGAGCATCCTTGAATATGGTATGCCAATAAAAACTAGCCTCCAATACCTTATGAGCAGTACAGTTAGCATTGAAATGACCACCGGTTGCGCCTAAATGATAGTCTTTCAATATTCTCCAACCCTCACTACGTGAAACACACCTCTTTATCATCTGATTTGCACAAACGCGAAAGAGAAAAGGATAAAGGATCTACCCAATAATAATGCTTGAGTTCATTAAAAAACCTTTTCTTAGCATGAAACTTTAAGTCATTCGGATATATCCCTGCAACAAGAAAATTTGCAAAATTAGCAAACCAAGGAATTTCAGCATTAAAAAGCTCACAAACTGTAAGTAACTTTTCTTCAGGAAAAACATCATCAATATCTTCCTCTTTGAGCTCCTCCAAGAATGGAATTTCCAACCTAGATAAGTGATCGGCGACTAAATTTTCAGCTCCTTTTTTGTCATAAATTTCCATATCAAATTCTTGCAAAAGCAAGATCCATTGAATAACTCTTTGCTTGGCATTAGTTTTAGAAAACAAGAACTTGAGAGCTGAATGATCTGTAAAAACAACTTTAGACAAAATGAGATAAGGTCTAAATTTTTCAAAAGCAAAAACTACCGCCAACAATTCTTTCTTTGTTGTTGTATAATTTTCTTGAGCACTATTGAGTGTTTTGTTGGCATAGTATATTGGTTGAAAATGTTTCTCTCTTCTTTGTCGAAGAACCGCTCCCATAGTAAAATTGCTTGCATAGCACATAAGTTCAAATGGGAGACTCCAATTCGGAGTAATCATGATAAGAGCATTTGTTAATTTTTATTTCAAAAGCTCAAAAGCTTATAAACATTCTTGATTAAAATCAAAAGCACATCCTTCTCCAACAACCTTGTCATTGGTCGGGCCATTTTTAGAAAAATCTTTAATGAAATGCCTACAGAAACCGGTGTACCCTAAGAGACTTCTGATGGCTTTGACAGAATTTGGAGGTGGAAGCTTTTCAACTACATCTATCTTGGTCTTCCTTGCACATAAAGTAACATTTCTCCCAGTCGAGTACCAAGTTTGCCTCTTCACAATGGATCAAAACTTGCTTTAAATTGGCCAAACAATCATTGGATGAATTACTGAAAAATGAGAAGTCATCCGCGAAGACTTCCATTATATTTTTCAACCAAATCATAAAAAATTGCAAGCATACACCTTTGAAATGTAGTAGGTGTATTGCAAAGCCCAAATGGCATCCTTATATAAGCATAAGTACCATAAGAACATGTGAAGGCTATCTTCTCTTGATCTTCCGGGGCTATAAGTACTTAAAAGTAACCGGACATTCGATCTAGATAATAATAAAACATATGTCCAGCAAGTCTTTCAAGCATTTGGTCAACAAATGGCAGGGGAAAATGATCTTTTTTAGTTACATCATTTAATCTCCTATAATCAATACACACTCGCCATCCTGTGACAGTCCTCATGGGAATCAGCTCATTCTTTTCATTGGGGACCACAGTTATTCCCCCTTTTGGGACTACTTGAATTGGGCTAACCCGAGAGCTATCCGAAATTGGATAAATTAGCCCTGCATCTAAAAGTTTGATCACTTTTTTCTTAACAACCTCCTTCATATTTGAATTTAACCGTCTTTGAGGTTGTATAATAGATTTGAAAACTTCTTCAAGCAAAATCTTGTGTGTACAAATAGATGGATTTATACCTTTTATATAAGAAATTTTCCAAGCAATGGTTTGCTTATGTGCCTTAAGGACCTTCAAAAGCTGTTGTTTTTGTTCACAATATGAATCCGAAGCAATGATGACCTATAATTTGGAATTTTCTACTAGAAAAGCATACTCTAAATAATTCAAAAGTTGTTTTAATTCCAAAACTAGTGGCTCTGCAATGGAAGTTTTAAGTCTCGCCTCACTTTCTTTCTTCAATTCTTCAAATCCACTTTGAGGTTTAATTTCTTTTGTTGAATTAAGCTGTGATGGCAGTTAATCTACCCCTGGATTTATCACATCCTTTCTTTCTTCATGCACTAAGCTCAATTGTAATCCATCCCTACATAATATCTCGTCAAAATGTTCATCCACTAAAAAATCAACCACGTCCATAGTGTATCATGAATCATCTATACTCATTGGTTACTTCAAAGCTGGGGCAATTTTCACCATCAATTCTTCATCTCCTACCCTCAAAGTAAGCTTTCCTTCCTTCACATCAATTAATGCCCTAGCTGTTGTAAGAAAATATGTTCCTAAAATTAAAGGAAAATCCCTATCCTCATCCATCTAGGATCACAAAATCAACCGGATAGATGAAGTTCCCAACTTTTACCAAGACATCCTCAATGATTCCCTTAGGAGTTTTGAAAGATCGATAAGCAAGTTGTAAACCCATCCTAGTAGGTTTTGGTTCCACAAGTCCCAATTTCTTAAAGAAGGAAAAGGGCATCAAATTGATACTAGCTTCTAAGTATGCTAAATCTTTATCAACAATGATATCACCAACTACACAAGGAATTGTGAAACTCCTTGGATCCTTAAGCTTTGGTGGAAGTTTTTTTTTTTTAATAATGGATGAACAACTAGCTCCAACTTCCACAGTAGCAATATCCTCCAATCTCCTCTTGTTCGACAAGAGTTCTTTAAAAAATTTAGCACACTTTAGCATTTGTGAAAGAGCTTCAACAAAAGGAAAATTAATATGCAATTGCTTGAAAAGCTCAAGAAATTTACCAAATTGTTCCTTATCCTTTGTTTGATTGAGGCGAGAAGGACATGGAATCCGTGGTGTATACTCTTTCACAGCTGAAGATGGTGATTTCTTTGTAGGTTCCACTTCTCCTTGCTCCAATTCTTCGGGTTTAGCCCTTGGACCTTCTTCCTTTTCTTGCTCCTTTGATTTTTTAGATTGCAAGTCCTTTCCACTTCTTAATGTAATGGCTTTTGCTTGTTCTCTTAGATTAGGCTTGGTTTACTAGGAAGAGAACCTATTTGTCTTTCACACAACATCTTATCCAATTGACCAATTTGTTTCTCAAGATTGTGGATGGAAGCTTATTGGTTGCTATGCCTTGTCTCTGAGTTTTGAATGAATTGAGTCATCGATTCTTCTATATTGATTTCTTTTCTGGTTAAGGTGGGGTTGGAAGTTGAATCATAGGTTGAGGTGAAGTTAGAAGTTGAGGTAGAGATAAATTTAGTCTTTGAAATCCTGGAGGTAGATAATTGGCCCTTTGAGTATTTGCATTACCATAACTGAAATTGGGGTGATTACACCAACCCAGATTGTATGTGTTGCTATAAAGATTATTTTGTTATCTATTTTGGTTTCCTAAATAATCAACATGCTCTTGATGATCAAAGAAACTGCCATGATCTACAAATGATTCTCCAAATTGGATTATTGGATTTGATGTATTCTTGATGCTAGTAACTTGCTTACTTAAAGCATCCATTTTAGCAACAATAGTGGTCATGAGACCCACCTCATACAATCCAGCTGCTCTTTGTTTGCCTTGCTTATTTCCCCATTGGTGATTATTTCGGGCCATATATTCTAAAAGCTTCAAGGACACCTCCGATGTCTTGGAATTCAATGTACCTCTAGCCAAGGCATCTATTAATTGCCTAGTAGTTGTGTTTAGACCATTATAGAAGGTTTGCACTTGCATCCATGATGGTAATTGGTGATGTGGACATCGCCTTAACAATTCTTTCCACCTTTGCCATGCATCATACAAAGTTTCTGCATCATTTTGAACAAAAGAAGAGATATCATCCAAAAATTATTTGACCATATCCTCCTAACTAGTAATAGCTCCAACTCCCAAGGAAGTTAACCAATTCTTAGCTTTCCCTTTCAATGAAAAAGGGAATAGTCTAAGATGTACAACATCATCGGCAACTCCATTGTTCTTAAAAGTTTCACAAATTTACAAGAAACTTTAGATATGTGCATGTCGTTCCTCATCCGAAAGTCCATCAAATTAACTAAAATTGTTGCAAGAGTTAGATGACAACACCTTTAATTTCAAAGTTGCTAGCCCCAGTAAGAGGCTTCACAATGGTTGGACCAGTGACATCAAGAGTAGGCCTTGCATATTCCAAACTAATTTTAGGATATTCTTCAGCCATAACTTGTTTTTCCTCTTGATTATGCTGGGATGATTGTGATCTATAATAAGAAAATTCCTCAAACACTTATTCTTTTTTTACTTCCATCTTTGGTTGCAACTCAAATGGTTGTTCTTTAGTTGTTGATTGCCTAGAAAATTTAGCCACCATGTTCTTGTAGATTCTACGGACTGTCCTCTCAATTTTAGGGTCTAAACCAAGAATATTTGATGGAAAGCTATGAAATAGCAGGAAAAATAGGTCATAATTATTCAACAACAGGGGAGAGAGAAGAAAATAAAAGAAAATTACTAAAGTAGTAGATAATAAGGCTTTTCCTAATATTGCTAGTTAAATTCCCTAGGAACGGTACCAAGAAACTTGATGCACATTACTAACGGTATCAAATTCTAAAATTTATAAACCTATTGAAATCTACGATTTAAGCTAAACAGGTGTACCTATTCAATGTAGCATAGATTTTAGGATGTTGTCCTCGGGGAATTTGAAGAACAAGTAATAGTATTACTGGTTCTCTACTATTTACCCTAAGTTCTGAAGAGAAATTTACAATTAACTACTAAACAAAATATAAAGCAAGCCCTAAGATAAAATGAGTTTGCTTTCAAAAGATGAAATTAATCTCAAGACATACTCTCCACCTTAATCTACCCTAAAACTGAAGTTCTTATGATAATAGATTGATTAATGAATCATTCATGCCTTGCACTGCTGGATCTTGACAAGTAAATCAATTACTCCCTCGAGTTAATCAATCCCTAACCCTACATGAGATAGCGAAGACCTTTCCTTTACTAACATAACATAAGATTGCATGAAAATTCATGATCTTTAAGCAAGAATTGAATTTTTGTAGCATAAAATAGTAATTTCTCTACCTGTAGGTAAAATAAGCAATTTCTTTATTCATGAAAATCTATCTAATTGAATGAAACCTCTTTCAATCCAATAAGAATCAAACATGCAATTAATTTGTGCACAAATCAATTAGAAGACTATCAAATCATATGAATAGATACAAAGGCATGAGTATTTCATTAATCAAAAGGTGTTTCAATTCATATGGTTTAGGGTTTCACAAGATGAAGAGTATATGAATCTACTCCTCCATGACATTTATAATAAGAACAATAGATCTAGGGGAAATAGAAAGAATCATGATAGAAAGAATAAACTCTAATTGATGTCTTGAGATCTTCAATTGATTCTCCAGCAAGTTCTTCGTAATTTCCTTCGTAATCTCTCTTTTAGGGCTTAGAAAAATGATGTAAAACAATTGTAAAAAAAAAAAACATAGTGCTATTTATAATTTTGGGATAAACCCAGGTCAGCAAGGGCTGCAGCATGGCGGAGATCGGGGTAGGGATGAACATAAAACAACCAATTTTCTGCTCTTGAGCATTCTGATCTTTTCCTTCACTGTCTTCCCTGGCAAGTATGAAGATGGGGTTGAAAAATTTTCTTCTCTAATGCCTACTGATTGCATCCCTAGCATCCTTCCTTACCAATGCGGAAGGTGAGGATGAAAACATAAAATTTCCTTCTTATACAAAATTGATCCAAACTTGTTTAATTTGCCTTAATTTCTCTTGAATCATTATAAAAACTTCCAAATATAATCCTTAAGCCCCAAAATAATTTTTCACAAAATAAATGCCCTTTTCTTCAACAAATCTCAAAAATTACGTAACAAATATGTTCAAATAGCATCAAGATTAAGGATCTATTGACACTTATTAGTAACATAAGCTAGAACATCAACTCTGGGAAACAAATAAACTCTTTGATGCAATGGAAAATTTTCTCGTGTTGATGAATGAAGACGAAGTGCTTTTGGATCATCCCCTAGCAGCTCTACAGACTATATGACTAGAAGAAGTATTACTATACCAAGGTAGTTTAAAGAACTAAAGCCTGGACTTTTTTTTTTTTTTTCAAATCTATGTTTGGCTAAACCAAGCTTATTTTATTTGTTATGCATGATATAGATAAGGGTTCTCATGTATCTATGACTTATGCTTAATTAACATTTTGTTTCCATAAAAGAAAAAAAAGTCTACACTTCCCATAAACTTCGAATGCTCTTATTACTTGGAATCCCATTTTATGCAATCTAAATTTATTAGAATGTGGATTATAATCTTTGCCCAAGTGTAAAAGAGCCTTCATGAAATTGATGATCATTGATGTGATCCATATTGGGAACAATCCTATCTACCCTTATTGTTTGACTGTTCTCATGAATAATGATTTTATTGATAATATATGTTTTCAATTACTTTATGTAAATCAAAGATGATATATATATATATATATAATAAATGGAATACATTAAGCTGCATAGACATTACTAAAATGACCCCTATATAGAAAAATAAGTTGTATACAGTAATATACCCCTTCAATCTCATGACATAGTATTCAATATGAGATTTGAATGGTGATCCAGATATATAGACGTAGAGATAATCCTGGTGAGAATATTAGCATGCTAGAAACTTGTAGGAATGTAACAAACAAGAACCTGAACAACTAAGACCCTTTCTCGAACAAAGTAACTATCAATATCCACATGCTTGGTGCAATCATGATGGATTGGATTAGCTGATAAATAAAGTGCACCAATATTATCACAACAAAGAATAAAGGGACAATGGATGGGGATGATGTCACGCCCCAAAGGGTAACATAAATGCAACAGCCATTACACTCAATATTAAGACTTAAGTATGACAACCTTAGTCATCCCAAAAGTCTCGATATTAGGGGTAAGGCGTACTTTCACGACCGTAGTGGACCAAACTTTAGATCATACCGTTTAAGCAATTATACATAATAACAATTAAGAAAATAAATCATAACAATATAAGTAAGGTTTCATAAATATATAATGAGTCTTACAACATCAAGGGGCATTCCCTTATCAAAGATAGCTAAGTCTAATAAAGTCTATCTTGAAATAATTTACACTTTTGAAACTTCTCTTGGAATTCTATATCTACTTCTATCTTGTACTTCTATCCAAAAGATCTTGGCTCCAAAACATTACCTAGGTAAAATAACCTCTTGATTCCAACCAAAGGTACGAGAACTACAAAAGATATCTACGAGGGTATAAGCTATACGCTTAGTGAGATTTATTTCCATAATTAAACACTGGATATCCAATAATCAAAACAAGTTTATTTAGGTAATCATATGAGATGCATAAGCATATGAGAAAACAATACATATGATTTTATAGGAATCATATGTTGAATGGATTTACCCCATAAATTAGTTTTTATAGTAGTTTTTTTATAAGCCAATAATCAAAATAAGTTTATTTAGGCAACCATAGGACCATATAGACCACTAGCATAATCATAATTTCATGATAGTTTTTATTTAAGCCACTACCTAGCTGCGAAAAATATAATCCAACTTATTTGTAGTTTTATTTCTGAGCGACTAATTAGCTGCCAAATATCTTTAAGCAGGGTGTTTTCTTCACCTCCATTTAATTCGGACAACCCTTTGTTGTTTTATAAAATTTACAAACTCTATTAGTCTCCTTACTAAACCTTTGTCCCACCAAAGGTATAGTAATAAATGTGATGAACTCACCCGATGATATGCATGAATCAATTTAATCAAGTACTCATGGCCTAATTAAATATTTTACGGGTGATCATAGAATTTGTAGAAAATCATCCTTTCACTAAATTAAACATTCATTATAAACAATTCTTGCTTCGATATAGTTAATCATAATTCCAAACATATATGTAAAGCACGTGCACTTATCCATTTTATATTTTCCTAATTCTAATGCCACTAATTTACAAGCAAAAGCATAAGTGCATAGACGTAGGAAATAAACTTACTCAACCATTTGCGCGAATATTTCTAGTCAAAGTAGTCATTGAGACATGGGAACTCGGTCTCCAAGTCACCCAAACAAGATAAATACGCAAAATGAGTTTTTCTTAGAAGTTATACTTAAACTTGTAATTCTATTTCACTAAGTTCTTCAAAAATCGTATAGAGAGAAACTCCAACTTAAAATTGCCATAACTTACTCATTTTAACTTAGGATTTCATATATAATATATTGTTTTCTTCCTATTCAAAAAGATCTATCTATTTCTAAGGTTATATTTATCATAAAAAGTCTCTTGGGTCACGAAAAAGGTCAGTACAGAATTATCACGAAAATCCTAGCCTTTAAAACTTCATTTTCAAACTTTTCTCGATTCCAAAAATCCTTTAGAAAATATAGATATTTATATGATTAAAAAATCCTTTGAATATATATATATATACTCATATTGTATGCAAAATTTAATTGTGTTATCTCCATGATTATATTTCTTAAAGCAATTTATCTCATGGTGTTGAAAGCTTGAATTTTAACAATTTCTTTTCTAAATGTTTTGAAAAAATTTTATAAACTCTTGGATTATTATAAATAAGTATATTCCTATTTTGTTGTCCAATTTATTTTCTAAAATAAGTTAAATTTTCTTAACTTTGATCTTCTGCAAATTTTTACTTCTAGTGACAAAAATGGAGCTTTGAAAAGTTTTATTAAGTTGTTGATAATTTATAATAATTTGAGTTGTGTATATATTTTCTTTGGAAATAGTTTTGATAGATAAGTCTTTTTTTTGTTATATTTTCATTTCCTAACTTCTTTAAATTTTATCTCTAAAACTTGGTCTTTTAAGTCTTTTACCATTTTTACTTGGAAGGAAATCATGTTTCAATATTTTCTTAAATTGTTGATAATATCTATTGTCTTTGGAACTTATCATGTTTATTCTTTTTATTTCTTTGAAAATGGGTTTATCATATAGAAACTTGACAATCTCTATTTTTTTCTAAGTGAGTTTTTAATTTAGTGAGTTGATTTTATCTTAACTTACAAAACTTAGTCTAGTTATTGCTTTTTATTATGGAGTTGATAAAAATCCTTTAAGTAAGCTTTTTGAGAAAAGTTTTCTTATCAAAGAATTATTAATATTAAGTTTCAATAAACTTTATGTGACTTATAATAAAAGAAAATGTTTCTTTTGTTAGTTATCTTCTTTGAGAAAACCATCTTTATTGTTACTTAAGAAAAATCTTGATGAGCTTGAAAAGAAGTTCGAAAAAAATAATTTTCCTATGTGTGTGATAACAAAATCTTGATTTAGTGAAAAAGATATATATAAATATATATATTAAGAAAATTTGGTTTCATTTTCCTTTATTAGAGAAAATCATACTTTAGATTTTGTTGAGACAATACCATTATGATGATGCATCATATGAGCATTTAGTATGAAAAAGATGAAACATAAGAAGATGGTAGATGAGAGTGATATTATGTGAGTAGTATTGTGTAGTGAATGGTTCATGTAGAGAAGGATTTTGAGAGAATTTGGTTATAGAGAGTTTTGGTTGAGAGGAATTGTAGAGAGAATTTGTGGAGTGAATTTGAGAGAGTTTTGTTATGTAAAATGAAGGTGTGAAAGAAGTGGAGGGAAATGGGATATTTATAGTTGAAGATGGAGGAAATTTGTGTGTAATTAAATAAATTGAAAAAAAAATAATAGAGATAAAGAGAGAGGGATTTGCGCCGGCCAAGAGAGGGAGGGGGAGAGAAAATGATTTAATTTGTGTTTTGTAAGGAAAAATAATTAATGTGTAAGGTATGATTTGATATAAGATGTTGGAAAGGTAAAATGTAAGCAAATATGTGTATAGGTAGTAAGAAAAATTAGAGATAGATGAATAGTAAGATAGAACAATAAATAGTAGACAAGACTAATAAGTTACCGGTAGTAAAAAGATATGTATGTAAATGCCCTATCTATAATTTTTAGTTACTATAAAATTATGAAATTGATATTTTTTTTTATTTTTTGTATTGCTATGAATCTAATGGTGTTATCGAAATATTTTTACCATCCAATGTACCGGGCATGGTTTTCAAAAATTAATCCCGTTCGGACCAAAGTACACTACAAAATAGTGACTCTAATATTTTTAAGCTTTCATATATTAATACGAACTATTATAGATTATTATCTCAATTTCGTTGTCTAGAGTTTAAGAGTACGGTTATCGGGTCTAAATTCTAGGGTTTTCATATAGATTTTATTGACCTTAGGGTTTCCAGTTGACTTTCGGTTCTATGGTTTGAGCTTAAACTTGGTATAAAAATCCAGGGATTTACAAATGACAACTTCACAAAGGTGGCAAATCCAAGTAGATTTAGCAATTGCAATGGCAAGAGCATGGTACTTAGCCTCAATAGAGTTAGTTAAGATTGTTGGCTACCTTTTTTATAGCTAGAAAATGTGGTTGCAACCCAAATAGATGGCATAGCCTATGGTTGATCGATGAATGTCTATTGGTCCAACCTAATATGCATTTGCAAGGGTATTTAGAGTAGTATAGGATGTGCGAGTGATGGGAAGTCTTATTGTAGGTGTCCTCTGAAATTAGCAAACTACATGTTTTACTGCCTACATATTATAGGCTATATAAAACTGCTAACAGAGGAAAGAAATAACTATTTTACATGAGTTATGCTTAAGACTATGCTAATACATTAAAGTAACTTTAGCAAATTAAAGACAATCAATTCAACAACAAATTAAAGGCAGTTAAATCAATACCCTCCTTCAAGTTGGTGCATGGATATCTTTCATGCCCAACTTGTCTAGTAAGCTATGGAACACTTTGCTAGAAGCAACTTTTGTGAGAATGTTTGCTAGTTGATCTTCTAATTTTACAAAAGGAAATTGAACTATCTTTGCCACAATTTTTTCTTTGATAAAATGTCGATCTATTTCAACATGTTTTGTCCTATCATATTGAATCGGGTTATGTGCAATCTCTATGGCAGTTTTGTTGTCACAAAACAGTTTCATACTTGACTTGGATGAGTAGCCAATTTCTTTTAACAACTCTTTTAACTAAAGCAACTCATAAAGTCCCTTGACCATACCATGAAACTTAGCCTCCACTCTAGATAAGGCAACTACATTTTGTTATTTACTTTTCCAAAAGACTAAGTTACCTCCAACAAAGGTTTAATACCCACATGTAGACTTTCTATCAGAAATGATTCTTGCCCAATCTGCATCTATATAATCATCAATTTTTAAATATTTCCACTTTTTAAACATGAGCCCTTTTTCCCAGAGATGCTTTTAAATACCACAAAATTTGAGTTACAGCTTCTATATGTTATTTACTCAAATCATGCATAAACTGACTTACTAGACACATGGCATAAGCAATATCTGGGCGTGTGCGAGACAAGTATATTAACTTCCCTATGAGTCGCTTATATCTTTCTTTATTGGTGGGTATCTGATGTAAACATTCTCCTAGTGTACAGTTTTGAACTAATGGAGTGTTTGTTGGCTTACAGTCAAGCATGCTCATTTCAGCTAAAAGTTCAAGCACATACTTTCTTTATGAAAGAAATATTCCTTGACTTGATCGACCCACCTCAATTCTCAAAAAATATTTCAAGCCTCTAAGGTTTTCATTTCAAACATAGTTGTTAGATGTTGATGTAGGCTCTCAATCTCCTCATCATTTCCTGTAATTATCATATCAGCAACGCAAATTAAAAGGGTAGTGACCAACCTTCCTTGAGACTTTGAGAATAAAGTATGATCTTAATTACTTTGTTTGTACTCCTACTTCTTCATAGCTAAGTTAAACTATCCAAACCATGCCCTTAGTGAATGTTTTAAGTCGTATAATGCCTTTTGCAACTTGCATACTACCCTAGATTATGATGCAGCAAAGCCAGGTGGGACATCCATGTAAACTTCTTTGCTTGAAGTCCCCGTGAAGGAATGCATTTTTAACATCGAATTGATGAAGTGTCCAATCCAAATTGATGGCAATTGATAATAAAACTCTGACTATATTTAATTTCACCACTAGTGAAAATGTGTCTTGGTAGTCAATGCCATATGATTGTGTGTATTCTTTTGCGACAAGCCTTAACTTGTATCGATCTATTGTTCCATCTGCCTTATATTTAATAGAGAATACCCATTTACATCCTACTGTCTTCTTGCCTTTTGGTAATGTTATGAGCGTCCATTAATTGTTCTTTTGTACTACTGCCATTTCTTCAGTTATTGCATGGGTCCATTTAGGGTCATTCAAAGCCTCTTGAATTGTACTTGGGATGTTCTCAGAAGATAGCTTATGCACAAATGTCTAAAGTGGCTCTGCCATCTTCTCAATGCTAACATAATTGGCAATTAGATATTTAGTTCCTTCTTTGCTATAGTGTGGGGAATATCATTGGTAGCTTTCTCCTATTGTACTTGGGAGGCAATTTATATCCAACAAGAGTATCTTCACTATTATCAGAAGAGGGATTAAGGGACTATACCTTAGGATTATTCTTAGGAGTTTGTTTAGTTGAAACTGAATTAAGAGGGACTAGGGCTATTCTTGTCTTTGTTGAGTCCCTACCTCTTCATTTCCTCCGTCTTGCCCGTCTTTCATGCCATGTTGAGTATATATCTCTTCATTTTGTCCTTCTTACCCCATCTTTCATGTCATGTTGTTGAGTAGCAACCTCTTCATTCCCTTCTTTTTGTCCAACTTTTATATCATTTCTTGTCTCCTCATCTTGCTTTATTAGAGGCATATCTTCAATTTTAGTCATTTCCTCATTTGTGTCTCGCAAATATGGCCAATTCTCCCAACAAACATAATTCATATTATTCTACTCCCCCTGAAGAGAATAATATGAATTTGGCTCTTGAAAGAAATATTCGGCTTCTAGAAATGTAACATCCATTGTGATATACATTCTCCTTGTTGCAGGATCATAGCATCAGTATCGCCTCTTATGTTGCACATAACCCAAAAATATGCAAGGAATTGCACATGGATCAAGTTTGGTCCTTTGATTCTTGTGAAGATGGACATAAGCCACACATTCAAATATTGTTGGTGGAAGTATAAGGATGGAAGGTAAAGGTACGTAATGAGCAAGAGATTGTAATGGAGTCTTAAAGCTTAACACTCTAGAGGGTATTAGATTCATCAACTAAACTATAGTTGTAACTGCATCTGTTCAGTACCTTTGAGGTACATTAGCTTCTATTAAAAGAGATCGAGCTGTTTCTATAATTTGTCTATTCTCTCTCTGTAATGTTGTTCTGCTATAGAGTTTGAGAGCATGTTGTTTTGTGGTAGAAGACATTCATTATAAAATATTCCTGCAACTCTTTATTGTCATATTCTCCTCCATTATCAGAACGAAGGACTTGAATTTCAATAGAAATTGGGTCTTAATCATAAGATGGAAAGAGAAAAAAATTCAACTACCTTATTTTTACTTTTCATCAAGTAGAGCTACATCAGACGCATGCAATCATCAACAAAAATCACAAACCATCTAATTCCTAAGAAATTGAAATGGAAGTTGGTCCCCAAACATCTAAGTGGATCACCATAAATGGTGTATCCCACTTTTTTGAATTTATTGGGTAGGAAACTCAATGACTTTTAACTAGAATGCAAGTTTTACATTTTAACTTTGTATCATCTAAATTAGAGAACAAACTTGAAAATAAATGTCTTAAGTAGGAAAATGATGGACGTCCCAATTGAACATGCTGATGTTCATCATAGGATAATAGATTTTAGCGTACATCTTCAATTCAAGAGCTTTAAACTCCTCAAGATATTTTTGTTCTCCATATATTTGTAAATTGGTCAACATCATTTTTTTTTAAGTTCCAAAATCAATTGGAAGTGGTGATTTTGGTCATAGGTTACTAGTTTTGCTTGAAGAGATAGAGAAATACTGACATGGTTCTAAACTTCCGCATATATATATAAACACACACACACACAGAGTTGTGGCTTAAGAGATTATAGGTCAAATTGAACTTGAAAGACAATCAGAGCTTTATAAGCTCGCATTTATAGGAAACCATGCATTAATGCTTGCAGTAATTGAATGAACGAAGGGAAAGCTCAATTAAATTTATGTAGCTTTTGAGTGAGAAATTCCTTTAGATTTGTTTTCTAGAAGGAAATATATTTAGTATCAAGCCATTGAAATTTTAGTTGCTCAAATATATTAAGCTCATTGAAGAAGGAAATCATTTAAAGCTTTAACCTTCATCAATGGCAGAGTGCATTAAGGAAGACAACTAATAGTGCCTTCCTAAATAAAATATGCATTCTCAAAACACATCTTCGATGTAATTGGGGAAAAATTATTTCCTTTCACATAAAAAGGGATTGAATTGGAGACGTAATAGATGCAAATACATGCCTTAGGGAAAGAACAGACTAACCTATACTATTTATATTGTGCAACAATATTACATTGAAATTTTCTTCGTTTCCCAATGATATTATAGCCTAGTGACATATCCCTTAGTCTTTTAAGCAAAATGTACCAAGTTTGAATCCCCCTCCTCCGATATAATGGAATATATATATACATATATATATATATATTTATGGCATAGGCCAGTTAGGCCCAAATGAGATATTGTGGTAATAATTAGCCTTAAGTCCATAGATCCTCTAGGCTTGATATTATCATGCATTGGAAAAATGAACTTTAAAGTTAGACTAAATATGATTGAAAAAAGAAAAAAAAACTCTCATTGGAAACTTGATTTTAACCTATTTTGTTCAATTTAAAACTAAATAAAGCTCACTATAAACCCAAATGTCACTTAAATTGCTCTTTGATTTTCTGGAAATGATTGATTTGGACTTTAATGAATTTTTATTATTTTGACAAAATAAAGCTCTACTTGCCTAAAAGAACCCAATCTATATATGATAACATATATAATAAGACTTTAAACTTGGTTTTGGCTAAAAACATCAAAATTTAAATTTATTTTATTTTTTCTCTCAATTTCATTGGACTTTTTCAATGTTTTCTTTACGTTCAAGATATTTTCTTTATTTTCAATCGTTTTTGTGTTAAGTCAAAACCTTTGTCATACTGTGAGAGTTTTCTTTCATTTTATATACTATTGATTTTTTACATTCATTTATTAAAAAGGATAAAAAAGAGGTATCTATAATACAAAACATGCATATGTTATAATTAGTTAGTAAGAGTAAGATAACAATTCAGACTACAACCAATATTTTATTTAACTATTCTCTTCTACATTATTTCTGATGCTTTAAATTTTCTTCCCAAATAACATTCCTCTCATTGCAAATAAAGATAGTAAATTTTGAGCTTTGTTAATGTGAGAAACTAATACGGTTATATTAGGATAGTGTATGATGGCGAGCTTTAAAAACAACCAAAATATGGAAACCAAAGTCGGTTATGAACAACTTCCACTATTTATTTGTCATTTAATATAATAATAACTTATTTTACTAAAAAATTATTGAATTGCATATACATATATAAATTTTGCCATTACGATGGGGGAGGGAGGAATTGAATTCGGTGCCTCTTATTTGAGATTCCAAGGACATATCACTAGGCTACAACGCCATTAGCTTGTTGACTTGCATAATTTAGTAGCACAATTCTACTGGACTATGTCAATTTACTACAAAGATCACCTATTAAAAGAAAATATAATTGTAGATCAATGACCGTTTTAACTAGGGAAAGACCTCAATAATGGACAACATGGATGGAATCTTAATGATATTATAGTGTGAAAAGCCTGCTTCCTTAAACAATTTGCTCCAGTCAATCTCCGTCCTTTCTTTTCCATTTGGTAATAATGTTGCCATAATGATGCTAGAAGCAAAGGAAGCATCGTCAAATAAGGTGTTGCTTTCAGGTTGTAGTACAATATCTGCTATTATGATCTTTCCTATTGTTCGTGGAATTGATTGTAGGCAATTATGGAGAATTTTCACGCAGTCTTTGTCACTCCAATCATGTAAAACCATCTGTATGGAGAAAAGAAATAAGAAGAAGAATATATGATACATTATGGTCATAAATCTATACTAATAAAGGAGGTGGAAATTTTGAGGAGATATAAGAGAATAATTTTTTTTTCACTGAATCATTTCTCAAATATTTAAGAAGTTTTGAAGATACTAGGTACAATGAAATACAAGCAAAACCTCGATATATTATGTATATCAAATCTAAATATATATTAAAGTTTTTCAATTCTATGTTAAAATAATTAGATGCATCCCCCTAAGTAGGAAAAAGTAGAGTTGTTTTTTGACAAGTTTTGGGATTGGTCATGCAGTCGTTAAATCTTTTCAACACTCTCTTTGCCTTTATCCCTTTAAAAAGTGGGACCAACATTAAGGAATTGCTAAAAGTTGAAAGACTAGTTTCTTCTTTGTTTATTTTGTGGGATAAATTTCCTGGTATTATGGGATACTTACCTTTAGGTAAATGTAAAATTTGGTGAATAAAACAAAAGCAACAATTTGGAGACACAGTATTGATCATTATTTGATACATGAAAGATAAATGTCTTGCTACATCACACATTAGTACATAAACTTCAAAACTAATTGACTCTCTTTTGTGGACAAGACTAATCATAATAAGGAATATTGGTAATGGTGTACTGCTTTAGTATTTGGTGAGGAGTGATGAAACAACAATATTAATTACACTTTCTATTTTTCAATATTAAGAAGGAAGAAGTTATAGAGATATAAAGAAAACTACATCTACTAGTAGTATCTATTCAATGAAGTTAAGTAAATCAACGCACAAGATCAAAACCAAGGCATTGAAAGCTTAATATAATTTCTAGGAAAATTCAATGTAAAGGTTTCATCAGATAAAGAATATATATGTATATTGTATTCTTATAAGAATTAGATTAAACTAATTATTACTTGTTGGGTTAAAATATAGTGAAGATGGTTTGGTAATTAGTTAGATTTAGGTTTGTTTATAGGAAAATATTTAATTATAAATAGACTTATTGCAAAAAGGAAGGAAACCCATAAAAGGGTTTTGTAGCAAAATGGGTTTTAAAAAAAAAATTAAAAATGGGGTAAATTTAAAAGATATTCCAAAATTAGGCATTGAAAGTGCATGTGCTTTCATATTGCTACTAAAGGCGCATGCACAACATGCACCTTGTAACAAGAAATTTAATACAACTGAAGGCACCCTCATTTTACTAAGAAGACGTGTCAGCCTTCAAGTGAGTATTTTTAAAATGAAGAAGACGCATGCTCGTATATATTTCAAAAAGAAGTATGCAAGGTAAGCTTCATTAAATGCACCTTTATTTTACTAAGGTGAACGCCCTTCTAAAGGGATATTAGAAGGGTTAATGTCACGAATGGTACTTCAACTTTGACAAAATCTACAATTAGATACCTGAACTTTAAAATTGATTAATTTAGTACATGAAAGAACTTTTTCATACACTATAATAGTACCTCCATCAATTTCTTTCACTAAATCGATTAATTTCGAAGTTTGTCGAGTACTAAATAAATTAATTTCAAAGTTCAGGTACAAATTTGATTAATTTCAAAATTCAATGACCTAATTGTATACTTTGCCAATATTTAGATACTATTTGTTACATTATCCCTTTTTAAAATGAAGAAGACTGCATGCTCCTTTACTACTATTATAATCATGAACGTAGAATTAATCATTCACTCTTCTCTTTCAACACTTTCTTTCACTCTCACCATCAAACACTCTAATTACCTACCTTACGTTCATAACTCTCTGAAGTCTCAGTACATTCGTAACTCTATCATGCTTAAACTCTCTCTTACATCTCCTTCATGCTCTCAAATAATAAAAGCAAGAGATTGTTCTTTTTTTTTTTTTTTAACTTTTTATGTTTCCATACTTATGTTTTTGAAAACACCTAAGTATGATATGTAATGTGTATGTTTATTTTTTTGCAAATGAAACTAGGTGTAGATATACTATATGTGTGTTAATGTTGTTAAACCTGACCCGGGCCTTAACTTAGACATGTGAGGGGATCAAGGGTTCTTGGGTAAAAACATATTGAAATGGGGTTCAACTGCATTTGAACAAGCTCATTGGGTGGGGGTGGGGGGGGGGGGGGGGGGGGGGGGGGGGGGGGGGGGGGGGGGGGGGGGGGGGGGTGGGTGTGTTGGTTTAGAGGGCTTTGGATTAGCCTAGGTTTCATAACATTGGTATGTGTTGCGAATATTTGAATCAGTATGGTTGCATTATGGTGTCTTAAGATTTTATATGAAAGAACTCTAAGCCTTAATTTATAGATGCAAAAGCCTAGAGTGAAAGGCAATAAATACCATCACCACATTATTCAACCCATAGTTTATATTACTTCACATTTGAATGTTATGATTTAACATTGCAAGAGTGATGTGGATAGCTACGAAGTGATGGATTTTGTTAGATTCAATGTTTACACACATGGAAACATTGTTAGTGGTAATTTCAGGCTAGGATATGATGGGTTCCGATTAAGAAGTTCAAAATGAGGGTTGATGTCAACTATTGTCGATTTGTAAGTAAGATATGTGGATATATTAGAGTAAATCCAAGTGTTGGATGTATTGAAGTAATACACACCCACCAATAATATCCATCATACACTTTATGGAGTCACTCATAGGAACAAGAGCCATGGCATCATCAAAGGGATTGACCTTCCATGCAAAACCAAGTTACACACACTTTTGAGAAAAGAAGAAAAAAAAAAAGAATGATAGTATTGTAGATCTTTTAAACTTACCATGCATATTGTAAAACAATGTTTTTTTTTTCCTCACTTGACATTCAGCTTTCATTTTGAGATTAAATTCAATGTTTACAATTTGCTATTACAATTTGAGCTAGATTGTAAAGTTTTCTTTTGACATTTTTGCTTGAAGTTTTTCAATTTCATGTCTGAGCATTTGGTTAATAGGGGTATATTTTGTCAATGGAGCTTCGGATAATTAGCCTAGTCTTAATGTTTTTAATGTGATTAGATAAATTAATAGTGATATGGTGTAATATTAGATCATTCTATCAATCCTTTCCATTTTTTTTTTTGTAGGGCCTAGACTACATTAAACATGGCCATAGCTAAGTATGCTTCTCTTCTTTTTAAAATATTCCACCTGAAAGCGCATTCAATACATACACTTTCTTAGTAAAATGAGGGCACATTAACAACCTAAACTTCAGTAGTAAATATTAAAAACAAAATCTAATGTTAGGTTTAGATGGTTGAACTTTTGACTCTTATGGAGATTTAAATGGTGTGAGAGAAAAATCTAATGTTATATAAATTGTAATAGTATTATAGTTTCAATGAACTAACTCGTTGCTTATGATGGAGTTAAGAAAGGAAGAAACTAGTGAAAACTTTGCTTGTGTTGAAAGATTCTACTATGTATTATGATTTCTATTATAAAGGTATATCAAGTCACATGTATTTTTCTTATTTAAAATCGTAAATTGAATTAATAATGGAGAATGGTTAGCCTCATTCATATGAAACATGAAAAAAAATGATATGTCGAATTTATAAACTTGAAGCAGAATAAATTAAATATCTAACCTTCAGGAAAATTGCATCGGCACTTGGAATGGTTTCAAACATGTTCCTCCTACTTGAGTAACCCCTTCATATGTAGGTGATGTGTCAATAACATGGGCAAATCAAAGTTTATACCTTTAATATGTGGATGCCTTGGTAATCTCAAAAATTGTCTTGCCAATCCACCGCCTACATCAACCAATGAGTTTAATTTACTAAACCCCTTTTCATATCCTTGGATGATCTCCCAATTGATACTCTTGAATAACCTATGAAAGATTATCCCATGGATAAGTATAAATGATTATTAGTTTCAAGAAGCATTAGTTGTTATTTCTTTTCCTTTCAATTAAAAAAAAATGTTTCTTTGAAGGGTTAATGTGAGGAATGGTACCTGAAATTTGGTAAACAATGCAATTAAATACTAAACTTTGAAATTGATTAATTTAGTATCTAAAAAAACTTTAAAATTGATCAATTTAGTACTTAAAAAACTTAACAGAAGTATTGTTAGCTTGTACGAAAAGTTCTTTTAGATACTCAATTGATCAATTTTATAGTTCAAGTACTAAATGATCAATTTCGAAGTTCAGGTACGTACGTAAATATTGTCAAAATTCAAGTATCACTTATGATATTAACTGTTCTTTTAAAAAACATGATCCATCAAAGACAAACTTATGTTAAAGGTAATGCATGAGAGGCTCATGTTCTCCGGCATCCCCAAGCTTTACTAAAATTACTTGAAAAAATAATGAAATACATATTATGTTTATATTTAAAGAGCAAAAATTATAATCATAATAGATATAGCTAAATCTATCACACTTAGCCTAGTGTTATCTTGCTTTTCTAAGTTATGTATACTAATGTCCTTTTAGAATTCATTGGTTTTGACCCTCTTTTTTGTTTCTTTATTAACATTTTTTTTCAATCATTATTAATAAAGGAGAATTCAATTCTATCTTCTTCAGTTTATACTATTTTTTATTTATAGTTATACCATAATTCATTTTTACATTGCTAATAGTATAAAAATTTTATTTGTATTGCATAAAAGATTAGTAAATAATTGTGCTTACATTGAAAATGATACATATTATAGTATTGCTAAGATAACAATTGTTATCATAAAAAGAAATTTAAATGACTCATATTTTTGTATCTTGTTGCTTGATTAATTTTACTTGCAATTTCTTATTAGGCAAATGTCACATTTAGGACATCAACTTACCAATTTATGCAATTAACTATAAAAAGTTTAAAATTATAAATTTACTACCTTTTCACTTTTTAACTTCATCTATAACACCTAAATAAGATGAGATAGTTAATTGCAAAAAATGGCTAAAGTTAAGATAGTTAATTGCAAAAAATGGGTAAAGTTATGGTAACTAATTGCAAAATTTGGAAAAATTCATGTAGCTAATTGCAAAAATTGGCAAAGTTCAAGTAAATCAATATTTTTAAAATTTTGGTAATTAATTATAAAAATAAACAAAATTTAAGTCCAAAATGTGACAATTACCTTTTTTATTTCAAAATTCTTATGATGTATTTTCGTTAATAAAACTAATAGAAGTTTTATATATTAAATTAATTTATACATTTGACTAGAACAAAAAGGTGAACTGCTTTTACTTTCAAAAGTTCTTTTACCTAAGTATTTTTTTTTTCAAAAGTTTGAGGCTCTCTCATATTGACTAAAGTAAGGTAATCCTACCATCCTAATTCATATTCTTCATCTCTTTACCCCGGGATAAGTAGGCATAACATTGGTAGGATATGAACCCATTATGTACCTACCTCTAAGGTATAGGTGCCTAAACTATGGACTCAGAACTTATTTTATAGTAAGGTAAATGTCACATATAGTACATAAACTTTTCAATTTGTGCAATTAACTACCTAAATTGAAAAGTAATAATATACTACCTACAAATTTTTTTAGCTCAATGGTAGTGTATAGATAAGGTAGATATTTATAAAAATAAGTAAAATTCAGGTAGCTAATTGAAAAATTTAATAAATCTAAGGTAGTTAATTGCAACAATAAGCAAAGCTGTTATAGTAAATTGACACTAATAAACTTCAAGTAGTTAATTATACGAATTGGCAAAATTCAGATATCAAATATGACATTCACCTTTTATAGCATCTTGGAACCACTTTAGAAGCTATATCTTGTAAAGGCTGCCCCATACAAGATACATTGTAGAACTTGTAAATTATTTAGTATTTTTCCATACATTTTAATTTTATTTCATACTAAAAAGAAAAAAAAAAACCTATGGAATTGAAGACTTGGGAAAGAAGGAGAAAGAGAAGGAAAGTTAAAAGCGTAGGAGAAAAGTGACCTTTCAAACCTAAGATTACACTCACTATTTATGAAATTGTCAAGAATAAAATAAATACAAAAAATACACTTAGAAGAAAAATGTGTAAGAAGAGAAAGAAAAGGAAACTCTAAGAGACAACATCAAGTTTAGCTATTCATGTCATGTTTGATATGCCGAAAAGGATTCAAAATGAAACCGTGATTTCGAGTTCCACTCCATTTCCCATGTTTGGATGCACTTTTAAGAGTTGGAATCATGATCACTTTGAATCAATAATACCTACTTTGAAAGAGAATTCAATTCCACCTTCTCAAAATGGTATTGCGGTTCCATTCCCTCTTTATTAATATATATAATTTAATTACCCTTTTATTCTATTATTTATTTATAATTTATATTTAGTGTTAGAGACACTTTTGAAATATATAATCTATGGTCATTTCATTTCGTGTAAACTTTAAATGTAGGAATGAATTTACCATTTTGGAAGTCATCTAATATATTTCAAAGGACTCCCATTTGGCAACATGACACTAAGGTTTTCATTTACTCATATAAATCAAATAAGGTATTAATAATTGACCATTAGTGAAAAATTAAAGAGATTTAATTGAAAACTAATCTAAATATCGATATGCTAGATGGATTTTGCATAATAATGATACCTCATTTAATTCATTTCATCAAATGTTGATACCTCTTTTGATTCATTTCATCAAATATTGATACCTCTTTTCAATTATTCAAAACGTTGATATCTTAAATAAACTTACTCTCTAACATTGATACCTTCATGTATAATTTACCCTATCAAATTAGTCACTTAGCTTCAGTGACCACCACTTATTTAAAAAACCATCACCGACTACATTTCTTGATTTTGTTATTTAAATTTATAATAATTGGTGTCATAGTGAAAATGTTTCTGGCAAAATAAATTTACATGAATGTTACATAACTTATCTTCAAGTTCATGCCACTATTCTTCACATTCTTGAAGGATTCTAATTTGTGAAATGCGATTGGTCTAACCGACAATGAAAAAATTATCAAATTTGGTACTTAAATTTTGCACAAAAATTTAATTTGGTATTTAGATTTTAAAGTAGTCAATTAATACTTAATCAAACTTTCTTTAAATATTTTTATTATCTCACTAATTATACTTTACATATATGAATTTGACTACTTTAAGATTTAAGTACTAAATTAAATTATTATAAAAATTTTGTGTATCAAATTTGATATTTACCTTATATTAAATTTCTCATACGTAAGTTGTTGAGCAAAGTTTCTTATGCAAATGCACAATTAGAACAAATGCCAAGTCAGAATCACTCAATACAAATGTGTATCAAATATGCCAAAAAATAAAAAAGAACCTTATTATAATAAACAGTAGTTTATTGGGAAAAAAATTTCTTGTCGAATTTCTTTGTTTTTGCAAGATATATTTTCTTCGGACATAAATAACCACAAAAATACTTTGGCTCTTTGGTTTAAAAAAAAAATGGTTTGATTGAGACCTTGTTTTTCTGATGAAAATATTTTTAGAAAAATACATTTTTATATTTTTATGCATGCTTAAACAAGTGGGACAATTAATAAAAAATGTTTTCCCTTCTTTTGGAAAATAAGGTCTCATTAATAGCTTATTTTTTGGAAAATAACTTATGAATTATTTGTAGATGATTAAAGCTTATTAAAAGCTTTAAGCCTAATTTTCATTTGAATTTAACTCTCTAGGTTAAAGTAACAAGGCTTAGAGAGTTAGACCCAGCTCATTTTGGATGATCATGAGAGAATTGGCATGGAAAGCTTGGGGTTGGCTTCGTTGGAATTAACTTACTAAATTCCAACTTTTCTAAAATAGACTCACACAGATTATAAAGGACTTAATGAGCTTAGGTCTACAACGGAGCTCACATCTATATCTACTATGAAAGTGACTCATCATATCCATTGGTTGTCTGTCTCATTTGACAAATGACATTGACGGCTAGATTATCTATAAATATCACTGGTCCCCATCTCATTTGGATAAAGGAAATATGGGATAAACATCTTAGCGCTATCGGATTTCCATTTTTTTGAATCAAACACTTGTCTTAATCAAGAATACTTATCGATTCATCATATATAGTGAGGTTGATGCTTCTTAGCTACGTCAAATATGACACGTGTATTAGAGTCCATTGAGACTGCCTACTCGTCCTCTCTATATGAATTTCTCTCGAATATCATTGCACGTGTTATCTCCATAGGTCATGTGTAGCACAATAGTGACGCAGCATATACATGATCATCTTAATCGAATCCTTACCCACACAATATTAAAGTTAGGTCATTTTCCTATCAATATGAACTTTGTGTACTAATCATTTACTACTAATGATATTTATTATTATTTTTAATATTTCTTATTTAGGTAGATTTATTTTTTATTATAAAAAGTGTTTTATTATAGGAGAAACAAATAAAGAAAAACTATTTTGACTATATTACTTTTGAGGAAAACCTTTTCAAGATAAAAGGCAATCCATTAACGAGTAGTTTTCCTCAAGAGATATAGAGCCTAAATATAAGATATAACACTATAAATAAAGCATAAAATTATATCAATGCATCCACTTACATGCCATTGCATCATTCAATTTATTGTTGAAATCAGGATTTCGAGCTGCAAACTCCCAAGCCTCGGAACCCATTGCCATCTTAAACGCACTGCCTTTTGTCCAACCATCTTTGATGGATTCATCCAGGTAGAAATATGGTGCAAAGTAGTCCCGATCGATCAAATTGAATGCCGAGCAAATATTCATTTAGTGTCATCATGCAAAAACCATCTAGATATTGGCGATAGAGAGTATAAGGTTTCCGTTTCTTCATTGTCCAATTCTCTTGTGGTAATGGAAAAGACCTTCTTACGGGCCAACAGTCTCATCACAGCACTGAGAGCATTAACGTCAGGGGAGGGAAAGCAATACTCGAAGCTATTTGTGACAATGTCAATTTCCCACCCTGAGATTCAATTATGTCGGGTATACGGAGATTAACTGCACATTTCAAAGCCATTGAGTCAACAAATGCATGAATAAGCTTAAATGCCTCTGCTTGGCCTCTAAGCATTGTTTCACCATCAAATGACTCCATTTTATGTGTGTGTTTTCACTGTTTGTGATCTCGTGCTGTGCTTGTGTCTCAGTGTGTGAAGAAACTCCTCGTATTTGTAGGGTTTTAGTTGTTTCTCTATTAAACCAACAATGATGTCAGTGCATACGCAAGTATTTTGTTTTGTGTGGAGATAGGCATTCCTTTCCAGCTTGACTTAAAGTAGATGCCGGTGTTTTCCTTTTTATCTTGATAAGTAATAAGTATATGGTGCAGGCATCCATGAATTTTTCCCCGTCAATGTAGGGAAATGCTATTATATCAATTTCTGGTTTGACTAAAGCAAAACAGTTCCCGTCAAATGGGTGGTGATTGAAATGTGACTCATTTCTGCTGGTCAACCCAACAAGTCCAAACTAACAGTCCACCACCAATGCCATTGCTCAGCTCTTACCATGTGATCCGTACAATCTGTGGATTGGCTTGTGTAAAGGAACATGTGGAAACGTGTTTGCTATCCCCCAATGTTTGCCATCCATGTTTATTTCTTGGTCTACGCATGTTTTCTAGACGAACAATCATATTATACAAACGAACAATCATACTATATTGTTTATATGCTATGTTTGAATTACCTTATTTTAATTTGCATCTTATTTGTATTTGATCTACATCTATATCTTAATCATTTGATCTATTTATGAGTAAAAATTTATATTTTTTACCTATATATGTTTTTGATAAACAGTTTGTTTTAAATGATAAAAATAAAATGTTAAAATGGTTTGAAAATGATGAACCAAACATACCCTAACCTCTAACGGGAATCTCCTCTTCAGTATTAGGCAGCACTTGTAATGACTATGGAATTGAAAAGAAAAGAATAAAAAAAAAAAAAAGAAAGAAAGGAAAGAAACAAAAAAAAAAAAGCAACGTTAATTGTAGAGAGTAGTAAATATATGGTTGAAAAATTACAGCAGCTATTGTTGAAAATTGTTGTCCATATGAATTAGTTTAATACAATCGGTGATCTATGTAACCAAATAGATTTGCGTTGCTTTCTTTGGATTCTTATGATGATGAGGTGTTGTATGATGTAATATCTATGATTATGAATAATTTGCTATGTCGATTCAGGAAAAATCAAAAGGGTCATACCAAAATTCTGCGTGCGAGCCTTCAATCACATATATTCAATCGACTTGGATTTAAAATATTTACTATTAATCACTCTGATAAAATGTCTTGTTACTAGGAAGACTTACGGCTTATTCATTATGAAACCATTAAACAGTTATTCATTAGTTAGATTTATAAATAAAATTTAATGTTAAAATTTTTTTTCTTAAAATATTTTTATTTAAAATAAAAAATTAATATTCACTACAAGAAAATTCACCTTTAAAGACATAAATTATGTGATGAAAAATTAGAAAAAGTAATTTATGTCTCTATAAATAAAATCAGTAACGATGGTTTTACAATGTTTTTTTACAGGTATAGAGATTAAAAAAATGTTTTTAAAACCTAAATTTCTTGTAGTGATGATAGCTCTTTTATTTCTTTGTAATTATAATTCTGTGATAGTTTTATCAAAGTATAGTAAAGCTCCAACATTATGAAACATTGGAGGATGCCACGAAAGCATTTGTTAAGGTCAAAGAGGCAATATAAGTATAGAGGGTATAAATCACCATCTACAAAACCAAGATAAATAGTTAAGTCTAGTTATGTAATTTTTAGAAGAAACGTTCGGTTAAGTATAGGTACATAAAGAGATTAAAATAAGAGCAAGATTCAAATATAAGAATTGTGAAATAGAGATAGGAGGAGATGAGTGGAGACTAGAGATGTTAATTGCCTTAAATGCCTTATATTTTTGCAGCCCAATGTCCTAATCATGGAACCATAAAGTTAAAACTTAAAAGGAGATGCAACTAAATAGAGGTTTAGGGGTTAGGAGAAAGGAGAAAGAGAAGCTGACAACGTTGCATACAACGCTTATGAGACAAGTTAGGTCAAAGCTAAGACTGGCCAATTGGTTAGGTGACAGCCAGAAGAGCACACAAAAGACACAGCAGGCAATTTTATCATGTTTTTGAATTACATTTACATCACTTTATTTTATTTCATTTCATTTTATTTATTTTATTTTCCTTCCAGCCAAATAATGAATGAATTTGGACAGATAAGTTTATGAATATATAAAGATATCCAAAATTAGTTATCAAAATTATTATTTTAAATATGTCATATCTTTCTGATGCTTCAAACAAGCAATATTGTTAGAATACTTTATGCAAATATGCTCAAACAACTTTTTTACTTGATAGAAAAATAGTGATGTTATAGTATGCCAAAATATTGATTAATGTGACTTTTCTTTTCTTTTCTTTTTTATTTTTTCCACCACAAACGTTGATTGTTGTTTGATTTGCTTGAGCATTTTATGACCTATTTAAAATAAAGACCCAAACATTGCATTTAAAATTAGTTCATGCATGCCAATGTCATTATGGCCTAGGGATATCTCTTCAGATCTCTCATGTAAGAGATCCTAGGTTTGAACCCCTAGCCATTGTAAATTGAAAAAAAAAAAAAAAGTTAGTTCACTTACAACATTGTTACATTTTCTAAACATTACACATTCAAGACCTTTAATGTATTTTCCCCATTGAAATCTAATTTCAGTTAATTGTTATAAAACATTGATCATGCCACATGCAATTGAAATATCATAATGCTATTAATATATGTAGGGAAAGGATCTTCCAGCTCCTGCAACACAAGCTTGAACATCAAGTCCGGGAAACAAATAAACTTGCTTATGCACTAGCAAATTTTTCTGGTTGATGAATGAAGATGAAGTGGTTTTGGATCATCCCCTAGCAGCTCTAAAAACTATACGGCTAGGTGATCTAGTAGGATATGGAAATGCAAGAAATGTTACTATACTAAGGTAATTTAAGGAACTAAAGCTTGGTTTTTTTTTTTTTTTTTATCTATGTTTGGCTGGACCTAGCTTATTTTATTTGTTATGCATGATACATATAAGGGTTCTCATGTATCTATGACTTATACTTAATTACTATTTTGTTTAAAAAAAAAAAAATCTACACTTCCCATTAATTCTGGATGCTCCTATTGCTTGGAATCTCGTTTTATGCAATCCAAATTTATTAGAATATAGATTCTAATCTGTGCCCAAGTGTAAAATAGCCTTAATGAAATTGATGATCATTGATGGGATCCATCCTAGGAACAATCCTAAGTCTATCTACCCTTATTTTTTGCACATTTTTGTGGACAGTGATTTTATTGATAATATATGTTTTCAATCACATTATGTAAATTGAAGATGATATATATAAATGGAATAAATTAATATACACAAATATTGCTAAAATGACCCCTATATAGAAAAATAAGATATATACAGTAATATACCCTCTCAATCTCATGACATAGTACTCAATATGAGATTGGAATGGTGATCAAGATATACAGATGGAGAGATTCTTGGTGAGAATGTTGGTATGCTAGAAACATGGAGGAATGTAATGAACAAGAACATGAGCCTGAATAACTGTGACCCTCTCTCAAACAAAGTAACAATCAATATCCACATGCTTAGTGCAACCATGATGGATTGGGTTAGCTAATAAATAAAGTGCACTACGACTATCACAATAAAAATAAAGGGACGAATGGATGGTGATGCCAACTTCACGAGTAAGGTAGTAAGTCCAAGTAGACTTAGCAACTGCAAAGGCAAAAGCATGATATTCAGCCTCAATAGAGTTGCTTAAGACTATTTGCTGCTTCTTTGATTGCTAAGAAATGAGGTTGCAACCTAAATAGATGGCATACCTATGGTTAATCAGTGAATGTCTATGTATCCAACCTTAATTGGCATTTGCAAAGGTAGTTAGAGTAGTATGGATGTGCGAGTGATGGGAAGTCCCAGTATAGGTGTCCTCTGAAATTAGTAAAGTACATATTTTGTTCCTACATATTATAGGCTATACAAAATTGCTAACAAAGGAAAGAAATAACTATTTTATATGAGTTATGCCTAAGATTATGGTAATACATTAAATGATCCTAATTAAGTAGCTTTAGCAAATTAAAGACAGTCAAGTCAACCCTCCCTCCTTACAAAGTTAATGCATGGATATCTTTCTTGCCCAACTTGTCTAGTGAGCCATGAAACACTTTGCTAGAAACAACTTTTGTCAAAATGTTTGCTGATGGTCTTTTGATTTTACAAAAGGAAATTGAACTGTCTTTGCCACAAGTATTTCTTTGATGAAATGTTGATCTACTTCAACATCTTTTGTCCTATCATGTTGAACCACGTCATATGCAATCTCCATAGCAACTTTTTTGTCACAAAATAATCTCATACTTAACTCAGATAAGTAGCCAATTTCTTTTAACAGTCTTTTAACCAGACAACTCACAAAGTCCCTTTACCATACCACGAAACCAGCCTCTACACTTGATAACACAACTACTTTTTGTTTCATACTTCTCCATGAGACTAAGTTTTCTCCAACACATGTGGATTTCTATCAGAAATGTTTCATGCCTAATCTGCATCTATATAACATCTTTTAAATGATTGCACTTTTCAAACATGAGCCCTTTTCCAGGAGATGCTTTAGATATCGCAAAATTCGAGTTATGGTATCCATATGTTCTTTACATGGATTATGCATAAACTGACTTACTAGACACACGACATAAGCAATATTGGGCATGTGTGAGACAAGAAATTTACTTCCCTATGAACCGTTGATATCTTTTTGTTGGTAGGTATCTAATCTAAACATTCTCCTAGTTTATAGTTTTGAACTAATGGAGTGTCTGTTGGCTTACAGTCAAGCAAGCTCATTTCAGCTAAAAAGTCAAGCACATACTTTCTTTATGAAAGAAACATTCCTTGACTTGAACGAGCCACCTCAATTCCTAAAAAATATTTCAAACCTCTAAGATTTTTCATTTCAAACTCAGTTGATAGATGTTTATATAGGCTCCCAATCTCATTCTCATCATTTTTTGTAATTATCATATCATCGACAAAAATTAAAAGGGTAGTGACCAACCTTCCTTGATGCTTTAAGAATAAAGTATGATCTGCATTGCTTTATTTGTACCTGCAATTCTTCATAGCTAAGCCAAACTATCCAAACCATGCTCTTGTGACTGTTTTAGTTCCTTCCTTGCTATAGTTTGGGGAATATCGATTTAGTGGCTTTCCCCAAGTATACCTAGGAGCCAATTTATATCCAACAAGAGTATATTCGTTATTATTAGAAGAGGGCTGAAGGGATTGTACCTTAGGATTATTCTTCGGAATTTGGTCAGTTGATAATGAATTAAGAGGGGACTGGAGTTGTTCTTATCCTTGTTGTTTTCTTACGTCTTCATTTCCTCTTTCTTGCCCATCTTTCATGCAATGTTGAGTATCTACCTCTTCATTTTTTCCTTCTTACCCATCTTTCATGTCATGTTGTTGAGTATTAACCTGTTCATTTCTTCTTTTTTTCCCATCTTTTATGTCATTTCTTGTCTTCTCATCTTTCTTTACTAAAGGCATATTTTCAACTCTAGTCATTTCCTCATTTGTGTCTTGAAAACATAGCCAATTCTCCCAACAAACATAGTTCATATAATTTTACTCCCCTGAAGAGAATAATGTGAATTTAGCTCTCGAAAGAAATATTTAGTTTCTAGAAATCTAACATCTATTGTGATATACATTCCCCTTGTTGCAGGATCATTGCATCAGTATCCCTTCTTATGTTGCGCATAGCCCAAAATTATGCAGGGAGTTGCACATGGATCAAGTTTAGTCCTTTGATTCTTATGAAGATGGATATAAGCCACTCATCGAAACATTCTTGGTGGAAGTATAAGGATAGACGGTAAAGGTACATAATGAGCAAGAGATTGTAATGGAGTCTTAAAGCTTAACACTTTTGAGGGCATTGGATTCATCAACTAAACTGCAGTTGTAACTGCATCTGTCCAATACCTTTGAGGTTCATCAGCTGCTATTAAAAGAGACCGTGTTGTTTCTAGAATGTATCTATCTTTCTCTCTGCAATGTTGTTCTACTATGGAGTTTGAGAGTATGTTGTTTTGTGGTACAAGCCATTCGCTTGACAATATTCCTACGTCTCTTTATTGTCATATTCTCCTCCATTATCAAAATGAAGGACTTGAAGTTCAATAGAACATTAGGTTTTAATCATAGTATAGAAAGAGCAAAAAATTCTAGGCACTTCATTTTTACTTTTCATCAAGTAGAGCCATGTCATACACATGCAATCATCAACAAAAATCATAAACCATCTAATTCCTAAAGAAATTTAAATGGGAGCTGGTCCCTAAACCTTAGAGTAGATCAACATAAATGGTGTATCCTACTTTTTTGAATTGGGTAGGAAACTCGATGACTTTTAACTAGAATGCAAGTTCTACATTTTAACTTTGTATCATCTAAATTAGAGAACAAACTTGGAAATAAATGTCTTAGGTAAGAAAATGATGGATGTTCCAACCAAAGATGCCACAACCAAATTTCTCGCTCTTTGTCACATATTCAACTAATGTTGTTGGCTTGACCAATACTAAAATCATCCATGTAGTATAACATCCCTCTTTTAGTACCAAGACTAATAATCTCGTTGGTTAGAATATCCTAAAACAAGCAAAATTTAGGATAGATTAATACACAATAGTTCAATTCTTCAGTAACTTGTTCGATAGGTAATAATCTATTTGAAAGTGCAAGAACGAGTAAAGTATTTGATAAAGAGAGCGAGGATGAAAGTTCCACTTTTCCAGCTCCTGTAACAAGGTATACCACACTATTTACATTAGTGATATTTGTCCATCTTGGTTGAATTGTTTCAGAAAAATCTTGTGTTTTGAATGTCATCTGATCACTTGCTTCTGAATCAATGATCTAATTGTTATTTCCTAATTCATTTTGTGTGAAAGAACAATTTGCTACAGCTAGTGTTTGATTCCATATATGTGATATTATAGATGTTAAGTCTATAAGTATTGATTAATCCATTGGGGAGCTTTGTGTTGAAGGGGTTTGATCTCCCATTCCTAAATTTTTAAAAATGCATCTCTCCTTCTTTAACTCTTGTGTTTGTTTTCTCGTTCTTTTTTAGCTTTATGTCAATCCCTAGAAAAAAAAAATAACACAAGTCCTAAGATTTAATGCTTTGATACCATGTAGAAATGGTATCCTATTTCATCTATTTTATTATTGAATACATGTATTGATAAAGTTATATTGTACTCACTTTTTACCATATGAATCATGCTTAATTGTTATGGATTTTATAGAAATCACAAGGAATGGGTACTTGTATGCACTTAATGTGATATTTTAGGTCTTTAAGGACTTATATTATAAGTAAAAGCAATTAAGAGAAGTTTTATGCAAAACTGGAGACATGAAGAATATAAGCTGGCCATGCAAGCATATTTGGACAATTTTGGTGTTGTTATGTAAATTCAATGTATCTCTCACATCCAAGCTCCTATTGAGATTATTTAAAATGCTGCTTAAAGCTAAGAGAGAGAACTTCAATTTTTATGTTGTGGGTGTGAATAAATTCAGAATGCATCAAGGTCAAAATGTGTCATGAAGTTGCTGCTGTTATAGTGATGACATCCATGTTTTAGAAAATGACAAAGTTTGGTAAATTGCAGATATCTTTCTCATCCAAGATCCTTTTAACATGATCCAAAATTCTATCACAAGATAAGAGAGAGATCTAAAATCTTCATGTCTTGAGTTTTGACTAATTATGAAATAACGAAGGTTAAAAATCATCTTGGAATTAGTGTATGTGCAGAGTATTACCCAGATTTGTAGCTTGACATTGTTTTAGTAAATTTAACATATTTCTCTTATCCAAGCTTCATTTGATATGATTCAAGATCCTATTGAAAGAGAAGAGACTTTCATATTGTAAGCTTCGACAAATTCCAATTGGACTAAAGTCAAAATTGCCATGATGTTTCAGTACATCAACACCGATTGAAAGCTACCATCTTTGTTGCCTCGGAAATCATTTTTACAATGAAGGCCGACTAATTTTAAAAGAAGGTCGCCGGCGTATAGAGCCAGCGTATGTCTCTTGCGACCTTCATTATATATATATATATATATATATTCTCTTGTAGGATCTTGTTGTTGAGAGAAACCTTAGGCACGAAAAAAGACATATTTTCCTTTGCTTCTAGATCTAGATTAGGGCTTAGACATTAGAAAACTTTTCTTTTTATTTTTTATTAAGGATTCCACATTGGGATTCAAGTGGAAAACATCATTTGAAATTGAATTCAAGAATAAGATTTTTTTGACAAGGTGATTTTGTTCTTTTCTTATATTTACTTCATGGATGATGTTTAACGCTTGTTTCTTTGGATTTTATCATTAGGGTTTGAGTTGTTGATTTGGATTATCTGATTGATTTTTATGTACTTGTTGACTGATCATTTGTCTGTATTCGAATTATTGATACTATTTCACTGATCATACATTTCGGACTGAATCTAGAGTGCATGATAGATTAGGATTATAATTGAAAAATTCCTTTCTAATCATTTCTGTGAATAGCTAATCAGAATTACAAATCACATAAACATATGGATTTGAATTCAATTAGGGTTTAGTAATTTATACAAACTAGTTAATTAATCACTTTCCTAGGAATAGGGAATATTGATTGGTTATTTAGGTGTGATACCCAAATTATCATAAAAGGTAAGAATTACCCTTAAAATAAATGGGAATGTCCATGTTACTAGAATTCGAATCGATAATTAGAATTAAGTAGATAATCAAATAGGAAAGTTGATATAAAAACTATAATAACCCTAAAAATCAAAAGAAATTTATAAAATTAGTATAAGAATTTAAAAATCAGACTCAAGTAAATTAAATAAACAAAAATCTTAAATAGCAAATAAGTAAAATGATGGTAAGTAGTAAATGGTAAAAGATAAATGGTAAAATAATAAATATTGAAATGGTAAATTGTAATTAAGTAAATGTAAGAATGGATAGTAAATTAGGAATTTTCCAATAACATTTACTCAAATCAATAAATAGTGTAAAATTTGACTGAATTTATCAAATAAAGTCAAATTAAAGTAGTGTAAAGACTAAAATACCTTTAATTTAACTAAAATATCCCTAAATTCATCGATAAAACACCAAAAATAGGAAACAAAGAATGTCAAGCAAGTAGAAATATCACAATCATATTGAAAAACTAGAACTCCAAATTTTGAAAAAATTTGAGGAAAATTCTAAAAAAACAACAAATTCACTAATAAAAAGAGCAAATTAACCAAACAAATATCAAATGAAGACATAAACCTCAATTAAAACTTTGTGAAAAATAGGAAAAAAATAGAAAATTCACAGGAACAAATGCCATATTTTTTTTAAATGAATAAAAATTAGAAAAATTAAAATTAGTAGATTACGTGGATGTGTAAAATTCGGTGGTAAATTTAGAAAATTAGGTGTCAAAATTAGAAAAATTAGTGAACATTTGTGAAAAATCACTGTAACTTTCAATATGGATGTGTAAAATATGTAGATTATGTGGTAAATTTTGCATGAAATAAAATTGACACTTGGTAACTTTAAATAATTAAACAAATCCTGGGATTTTTGCTATAAATATCAGCTGGAACTTGTGAAATTCACTGCATCCACATTCGAATTCATAAGATCGCCAAAATTTAAAGCTAAGATTCTGAGAGGGAGAGAAGCCTATCCGATAACCCTAGAGGAGGAGGATAAGCCGTCTCATGGTGGTGCTGCTGAAGAGTAGCTAAATTTCAACGAAGCCAAATGGTGATATCAAATCTTTTTCTTTCGACTTCAAAAACTTATAGTAAGTACAATATAATATCAGCTACAGCAATAATTTTTTCAGAAATTTTCATACAATTTTAATAATTTTAAACATTTGTACAATTATAAATATTATAATGCCAAAAATACTGAAATATGAATTATTAATATAAAATGCATAAACAATTCTTAAAAATGACCAAACCATTATATCATTACTATATGATATTCACACTACCATTAACTTCAATTACAATTTTTTACATAATTTTCTTAAGCACTTACGCTAATTTAGAAACTATACTCAATAAATAAGAAAAATTACAAATTATAAGAGCTATACTAATATTTATAATCTACATTAACTTTAGTTAAATAAATATATTAGCATCAATTATGATTATATAAATACATGCATAACCCAAAAAAAGGAGATAGAGTTAGGTATAAGTTTAACCATACTAAAACTATAAAGGTGATAGAGTTAAATTTATATTTATATATCTATATCTTAAGTCATGAAATTAAAATAACTTTCCTAAATGCTCTAAGCTATGCCTTCTTATCAAACTACTTGAATTCTTTGAGGATTTTCTAAAGGAAAATGAAATTATAACATTTTTGAAATAATACCTAAATGCTTAAACTTAATCATAATCATTGTCATCTAGCAATGTTCTTGGTAATTACAAAAACTAAGTCTATTAGTTCATTATACACAAATCTATAGGTATTATTAATCTTATATTGAGTTATCATAAAAACGAGAATAGAGCCATTATAACTTTAAATAAACTTATAATAAACTTTTGAAGCAACCAAATATTTTGACAAATAATCATACTGTAACTACAATTAGAATAAAGTCCTACATTATAATACTAATTCGTCTCCTCAAAATCATTCTTTTAGGTATTACTCCACAACAATCTATTCCACACCCAAAACCCATTTTGTTAAGTGGTTCAGCTTCACAGCTATCCTTAAAGAATCCTTAAGTTGATATATTGAGTGTGAATGGTAGTTTAGCAAATAGATGCATGTGATTGATTAAATGTTTGATTGTATTATAATTGCTTGGTATGGTGTGATAAATTGAGTGATCACCTAAGTAAATCTGGTACTTTAAGAATTTATTTGGACCTTAATAAAACAAGATGCATTATACGAGACATCAAACATCCTGCGTCCTCAAAACCAATCGTTCAGGTAAGAATGGAATTTCTTCTTCTAACCTTCATTAAACTAAGTAACAGGAGAGGAGGTTGCAGGAGAGGCTATAAGCTATCCATGGATAATTGTAAATGGTTTTTGGACGACAGCAGTCCATTGCACATTCCTGGTTTAATGGAAAATGTATATGTGTTTAAACTCCTCGAAACCCATATCAGAATAGGGTTGATTTCTCTAATCTCGTGACAAACCGATCAACATCATGTGGATGGCATAATGATTGATCATGCATACATTTAATAAACATGTTTGCTAATTTCTTTGAAATATATCGCAAGTTTTAGACCACTTGCTAAGCACGTGGAATTTTGCTCACCACCTTATAGATTGTTTTGCAAGGAATCCTTAAGAAATCAATACCAAATGCCTAAAATCATACCTATAAGTACCAAGACTCAATTTTGGGTCTGTTTGGATTGTCTGTTTTTCATCTGTATCTGTATCTTTTTTAAAATGATATGTGTAAATATATCCGATTTGCATCTAAATTTTTATCTATATTTGTTCTATTTGATCTTTTGATGAGAACTGTCAACTTTTTTTTATCTTTATCTATTTCTTGATAAATAATTTGTTAGAAAAAAGTTTGAAAAAGTGTCTGTATCTGCCGGAAAAAAGCCAAAACAAACAGACCCTTTAACTCCCATTTTCGTAAGTATCTTTTTAACTATGGTATTATTTAGTGGGCCTAGTATTGTCAAATGAATATGGACTATATGTTTACCAAACTCTATAAACACTTGATAATTATGATGAGACTGTTACGACTTAAATTTTCAGTAAGTGACATTAGGGTAATTGTTGTCTTTAGAACGAGAAGTTTTTATCTGGTGCTTCATTGATTTAAAAGCTAAACTCATCATCAATTTGGATTTGCAAGTGTATTTTTGGTTATAGCATACATTTAAATTAATTTTCAAAACTGTTTGCTCTTAACCTAAATCAATTATAGGTGTTGGAAATCCCTATTTTTTTTTTTTGTAGATTAGTTCTATCTAAAAATATAAAAATATTTTCTTTTTTATTTTTCCTAGCTACAATTAAAACTAATACAGTTGAGAATTGATTCTCACTCCCTATGGACACGACTCAGTATTCACAAAATATTTTATTACTACACATGCACCTAGTATGCTAGCCGGTAAATATCTACGCATTTAAAGGAATTTTAAAGGAGATTAAAAAGAGTTTTAAAAAGTATAAATAGAAAAAGCATGATAAGTCTTTTGCACCATTGTCAAGGATCAAACCAGTAGGTTTAATCAGTTTTTGGTGCCGTTGCTGGAGAGTGATTGGTGCTAACTTTAGTTTTTAGGACTTTGTAGACTAGTACTTTTATCATAAAAACATAAAAATAATTTTGAAAAATTGTAAAAAAAACAAAAATTATATATATATTCTTTTTTATTTTTCAATACTAGTCTTCAGCCCATCTACACATTCTACTCGCTGTTCTTTTTCTCTTTTTAGGTGCTTGAAGTTTTTGTTGAATACCAAGATAGATGATCAACAAGTACCAGTCTTCCCATTTTGCTGTACTCCAGAGCTCATATTAGAGTTATTATCATTTAAGCAGTATGAGGGAGAGCCTTTGTCAAATGCTCGAGGAAGATACCATAGTTTGATGTGAGAATGCCCTTATCATGATTCAATTTCTTGGATTCAATTGTTTGTGTTCATCAGAGGATTAAGAGCCCATGGTAAGATGATGATAGAGTCAAATGCTAGGGAGCAATTTACAGAAATGTCAGCGGAAATGGCAATTGGATTGATTAAAGAATTGATAGGAAGCCAGAACAACGATCCATATATTTCACCTCCAGTGGTGTATATGTGGTGTAATGGTTTACATGAAAGCTCTCAATGTTAAGGTGATAGGCCAGAATTAGATCTCAGGTTTCAATTCAAGAATATCACCACACTTGTGAGACTCCAAGATAAGAAACTGTTGTTAATTCTTCTTCTATCCTTACATCCCAAGATCTAGGTAAAGAGAAAACTATTGAAGAGATTGTAAGGGGCTTAGAGAAAAAATGGGAAGAAAAATTTGAGAAACGACAAGCTATTATAGAAAAATTGGAGACTCAGGTAGCAAGTTTGACTGAATTTTTATCTTCTATTTTTAAACCTGTTCATTCAAGTGAAGATTGCAAAGCAATCTAGTAATGGAAAGGAAAAACAAGCCCCAATTGATTCTAAAAAGCATGAAGAGGTTTAAAAAAATGAAGAAAAGCCAGCCTGGGAATTAGCTACTAAAAAGCTTGCAAATCTAACCATAAAAGGGTTTGAGAAGTTAGGTAAGAAAATTGAAGGTATTATAAAGCCATCTACCCCAATTAATCAAGTAGATGAAATTAAAGCAAAGACAAGCAAACAGGTTGAGAAAGAAGAGACTTTTGGTTTCTACATCAAAGCAAATGGAAGATGCGGTACAATAAGAGCACAATCCTATAGTCATTAAGCCCACTATTAGATTAGATGTGCCATCAATTCCTTCTTTAGGAACAATAAGGAAGACAAAAGAAGAAGAGGCGTACGAGAAATTCCTAAAGTTGTTTAAGAAGTTGGAAGTTAATATTTCCTTAGCTGATCTTTTGGAAGAATCACCTCAATACAAGTGCTTTTTGAAAGAAGTGATGAGCAAGGAAAAGAAAATGAATGGGAGAGAGACAATCATGTTAACTCAGGCATGTATAGAAGTATCGAAGGATGCACTGCCCTTTAAATTGAATGATCTAGGGAAATTCACTTTAGATTATACTATAGGAGATAGTCGATTTAAGAATACATTTTCTGATTTAGGTGCAAGTATCAAATTGATACCTTTCTCTATGGCTATGAAATTAGGATTGGGATACAATTAAGAAAACTGAGATGACAATATAATTGGCTTATCGCTCTATTAAAAGACCAAGAGGGGTAATTAAGAATGTGCTTTTCAAAGTAGATAAGTTCATATTTCCTGTGGACTTTGTATTGGATATAGAAGAAGTTTTAGAAATTCCCTTCATCCTTAGGTACCCATTCATGGCTACTGTTAGGGCTGTAATAAATGTGAAAAACAGTAAAATGGTGCTGAGGATTGGAAATAGAGAATTAAAGGTAAATTTTATGAAGTGATGGAAAAAGAACCCTAAATCTACCAAGGCTGACATAACAATTGAAAATTCAAGAGTAGAAGCTTGCAAGAAAAGGAAAGATGACAAAAAAGACTAGTAAATTTGATTATCCTTGAAGAAGAAAGTCAGAAAGTCAGGCTAAGATTATAAAATAAGTGCTAAGTGGTAGGCAACCACCATTTTCCTTTTTATAAATATTTCTTTTTGCTTTTTTTTTTTTTTGTCTTTTGTTTGTTGCTTTGATATGTGTGTCCTATTTGTGAAGATGAGAGAACAATTAGGAGCTAAAGAGTAAAACGATAGACCACAAGAGAATAGACTTTCAAAGATGGACATAATTGGAAACCTTCTGTATTACTGTATCGGTTAGAACTCAAATTGCATTAAATTTTTAAAAGCAAGGTACCAGTTTCCTTTTCTCTTTTATCTTTATTTTTTTCTTGTTTTGAGTTGAATGAGGATGGTGATATAGAAAATGAAGTGGAGTATATCTATCTGCTGATGGCTGGATAATTGGGTTGATTGAATATCTATGACATTTGAATCTGAATTGTATTGACCCCATACTTTGAATTTATTTTTTCCTAAAGCGTTATATGGCAATTTTAGGCCAAAATTTTTTCAAAATTTTTACGAAATCTAGAGATTGCACAAAAAATTTGTTGATAGCATCTATGAATCTATAAAGAATGTGAAATTGAATTGCTTAAGTGCCTTACTTACCTGCTGTTGTAATTAGAATACTTAGTTGAAATGAAGTAGTAAAATCTTTAAGGAAAAAATTTACCTTGTATTTAGCTTTGGAATTAAAAGTTTGAGCAGGTCAAGTCCTTATGTGAAAAATAAACAGGTTCACTTATAAAAAAAATTTAGATTGTATATACTCTATTGAGTCATTTTGATAACTTTTCAACACTTGGTGAAAAAGGTAGATTAAACTCTTTACTTAGTGATCCTTTATATAAAAAAAAAAAAAAAATCTTAAATTTGTGTAGCATTCAAAAGAAAAGAAAAAAACAAGCATGACCTTTGCTCCATTGACTTAGGTAATTAAGTTATGAGTATCCGAACATGAATGTTGGAGCAAGGAAGAGTCCATAGGAGTCCCTTTAAAACCTAGTCACTTGGTTGATAAGCTCCAGATGTGCCGACACAATGAACTCGCTATAATGAGAAGGGAGGAAAGACAAAAGTTCAATTCATGAACTTTAAAAAAAAAACATAAATGCTTATAGGAAACAAAAGAATATGAATGCAAAAGTACCAAATGAAATAAGACTTATAATAAAGACGGAGAAATTCTAAGGAAGGAATAGATACCATATGCTTTCACTTTATGCTACTAGGATTATATGCTTGCTAAATGTCCAGTGAAGTTTAATAGGGTATTTTTCCTTACTAGATTGTGTATTTACTTTTGGAAAAAGGTTCTTTTCCTAAACACTGGGATTAAATTTTGTTTTGTCTAGATTAGATACTCAAGTTTGATTGTAGTAATCTAATTACATGTACCCAGTTTGGTTAGAGCAATAGGCACCAAAATTGCAAGTCATGAACCATAAAAGAAAAGATGCTTGAATCTATGAAAGGAAAAATTTTTCCTCTCAGTGACAGATTTATCTTTGGTTTTGTTTATTTTTCTTGAGGACAAGCAAAAGTTCAAGTGTGGGGAAGTTGATAAAGTCATATTATACTCACTTTTTATCAAATGAATCATGCTTAATTATTATTATAGAAATCACAAGGAATTGGTATTTATATGCACTTAATGTGATATTTTAGGTCTTCAAGGACTTATTTACTAGTAGAAGCAATTGGGAGAAATTTTATGCAAAATTGGAGATAAGAAGAATATAGGTCGGCCATACAAGCATATCAGGATAGTTTTGGTGCTGTTTCGTAAATCCGGCGTATCTCTCTCATCTGAGCTCCTACTGAGATAAATTCAAAATGCATCAGGGTCAAAATGTGTTGTGAAGTTGCTGCTATTACAATGATGACGTCTAAGTTTTAGAAAACAACAAAGTTTCGTAAATTGTAGATATCTTTCTCATCCAAGATCCTTTTCACATGATTCAAAATTCTATGGAAATATAAGACAGGGATCTACAATCTTCATGTTTTGAGTTTTGACTAATTATGAAATAATGAAGGCTAAAATTGTCTTGAAGTTACTACATGTGTAGAATATCACCTTAATTTGTAGCTCAACATTGTTTTAGTAAATTTGACATATTCTCTCATTCAAGTTTTGTTTGATATGATTCAAGATGTTATTGAAGAGAAGAAAAAGATCAAAAACTTTTAAATTTTTGAAAAATTCCAATTGGATTAAAGTTGAAAATTGCCATGAATTTTCCATACATCAATACTGATTGAAAGTTGCCAGCTTTGTTGCCTTGGAAATCATTTTTGCAATGAAGGCCAGCAAATTTTAAAAGAAGGCCGTCGGCATACAGAGCTAACCTATGTCTCTTGCGACCTTTCATATATATATATATATATATATATTCTCTAGTTGGATCTTATTGTTGAGAAAAACCCTAGGCACGGAAAAAGACATATTTTCATTTGCTCCTAAATCTAAATTAGGGCTTGGACACTAGAAAATTTTTCTTTTATTTTTGATTGAGGATTCCACAAAGGGATTTAAGTGGAAAACATCATTTGAAATTTAATTCAAGAATAGGATTTTCTTAACAAGGTGATTTTGTTTTTTTCTTATATTCACTTTATGGATGACGTTTAAAGCTTGTTTCTTTTGATCTTATCATTAGGGTTTTGAGTTGTTGATCTTAATTGTCTAATTGAATTTTATCTGCTATTGATTGATCATTTGTCTACATTCGAATTTTTGGTGCTATTTCACCGATCATACATTTTGGATTGAATCTGGAGTGCATGATAGATTAGGATATAATTGAAAAATTCCTTTCTAATCGTTTCTGTGAATAGCTAATCAGGATTAAAAATTACATAAACATATGGATTTGAATTTGATTAAGGCTTAATAATTTATATAGATTAGTCAATTAATCACTTTCCTAGGAATAGGGAATAATGATTGGTTTATTAGGATAATTGCTTTCTTTGGAAAAAGGAGTTGTTATCTAATGCTTGATTGATTTAAAAACTAAACTCATCATCAATTTAGATTTGCAAGTGTATTTCTGGTCATAGCATACATTCGATTTATTTTCAAATCTATTGGCTCTTAACCTAAATCAATTAAAAGTGTTGGAAATCCTTATTTCTTTGTAGATTAGTTCTATCTAAATTCTAAAAATATTTCATTTGATTTTGCCTAGTTACAATTAGGACTAATACAATTGAATGCTAGTCATCAAAATTTTATTACCGCACATGCACCTAGTGCATTGTCCAGTAAATATCTTTGCATTTAAAGGAAATTTAAAAGAGACTAACAAGAGTTTTAAAAGCATGGATAGAAAAAGCATGATCACGATGTTTTTATAGATTATACAAAACTGCTAATGATGGGAAAAAATAACTATTTTACATCAGTTATGCCTAAGATTATGGTAATATATTAAATGATCCTCATTAAGTAACTTTAGCAAATTAAAGATAGTCAAGTCAACAAGTGTGGGGTACTGTGGTGCACTAGTGGTCTCATGGTAAGTAGTGGGGTTTGGCAATGATGGAGAACCAAGTATACTAAGATGACTCATAAAGGATAAGGGAATTTTAACTATTTTGGATAAATGCATGGGATAAGACTTGGGAAGGTCAAATAATAACTAAGATTGACACAAGTGTATACCTTAAGCTATAGGGTGACTTGAATACAGAGAAAGAAGTGAAGGGGACTAAGGTGTTTTATGGAAAATCGATGTACGTGTACAAAAATATAATGGTTAAGTAGTTGTAGGCTTCTGCCAATGAAAATAATGTCATCTACATAAAGAAAAAGGGCCCATGTGTTAGGACCCTTAATGACAATAACTATGATGTGTCGGCATTACTTTAATGGAACCTTAGATGTAACAAAAAACATTGAAGCGATGGAATCATATTTAAGAGCTTGCTTTAAGCCATAGAGTAACTGTTTCAATTGACACATAAAATCAAATAGCAAGGATGAACAAAATAAGGTGGTTGTTTCATGAATATTGTTTTGGTGAGATGACCATGAAGAAAGACATTCTTAATATCTAGTTGATGAATATCCTAGTGGGAAGACACACCATGACAAAAGATGAAGCAAATACTAATAAGCTTGATGGTAGGACTAAAGGTCTCGGAGTAGTTAATACCATCACGTTGGGTGAATCCTTAGGCAACAAGACGTGTTTTGTGGCACTCAACATGCCCCTCAGCATTGTATTTGAGGTGAAATGTCCAAGTATCACCTACGACGTTTTGGTGTGATTGTGGAGGAACAAGAGTCTAAGTTTTATTTTTAAAGAGGGATTTAGATTCTTCTCTCATTGTTGCTACCCATATAGGGTCACAAAGAGCAAAAGTATAGTAACAAGTAACGCATGAGCATGAATATAAAAAATAGTGCAAGATTTGGTGATTTCATACTTGGAGTGGGTATGTATGTGATAGGTGGGTAGGAGAGAGTAGGGTGGAGTGGGAGAAGGTAAGAGAATTAAGGTAAAGGGATGTGGATAGAAGATGGCCAAGTTGGTCCTAGTGTAGGAGGTCGAAAACAAGGATAAACACGTATGATTTTGGCATGTGAACTAGTGTGTTTATGGCCAACTCCAAACCTACTAAGTAATTCAAGTTATGGATTTGGAATTTCTAACCTTTGACCATGTAGGTCCTCATTAAGTCGGTTCCATAACCTTGTTGAGATCTACTAATAATAGAGTGCGTTTAAGGTGTTGGTGTATACAAAAGTCAACTCTTTTTTGTGAATGGATGTCATGACCATAGTAGCTTTATTCTTCTACCTTCGAGCATATTTTTCAAAAGTCTCATCAATTTTTTGTTTTTTCTGCTAAGGTTAGACATAAATGATGTTACTTCTACAATAAATTTATACTAATTCTAAAATACATAGGCTAGATTGTCTTAAGTATTGATTTCATTTAGATCTAATCATGCTATCAAATGAAAACTAGTTCCATGATGTTGTCTTAAGATGTTTAGACCATCAAAGAGTCATACCTCATATAACATTCTCATCCTACAGAGATATATACCGATGTTCAGCATACGATAATAGGTTTTAGTGTACATCTTCAATTCAAGAACTTTAAACTCCTCAAGATATTTTTGTTCTCTATATATCTATAAATTGGTCAACCTCATTTTCTTTTTAAATTCCAAAATCAATTGGAAGTGGTGGTTTTGGTTATAGGTTATGTTGCTAGTGTTGCCTGAAGACATAAAGAAAGACTATCATGGTTTCTACAGTTTTGCATATATATATATATATATAGAGAGAGAGAGAGAGAGAGAGTTGTAGCTTAAGAGATTATAGGTCAAATTGAACTTGAAAGACAATCAGAGCTCTATAAGCTCGCATTTATAGGAAACCATACATTAATGCTTGTAGTAATTGAATGAACAAAGGGAAAGCTCAATTAAATATTTGTTTTCTAGAAAGACATATTTTTAGTATCAAGCCCTTGACATTTTAGTTGCTCAAATATATTAAGCTCTTAGAAGAAGGAGCTCATTTAAAGCTTTAATCTTCATCAATGGTAGAGTGCATTAAGGAAGACAACTAATAGTGCCTCCCCAAATAAAATATGCATTCTCAAAACACATCTTCGATGTCATTACGGACAAATTATTTCCTTTCACATAAAAAGGGATTGAATTGGAGATAATATGCAAATACATGCCTTAAGAAAAGAACAATCTAACCCATATTATTTATATCATCCAATAATATTACATTTAAATTTTCTTTGTTTGCCAATGACATTGTAACCTAGCGGCATCTCTCTTGGTATCTCAAGTGAAAAGTACCAAGTTTGAATACCTCTGGTTTGATATAATAGCATATATATATATATATATATATATTTGGCATGGGCCAATTAAGCCTGAATGAGATATTGTGGTAATAATTAGCCTAAGCCCATTGATCCTTTAAGCTTAACACTGTCATGTCATGTGTGCATTGAAAGAATGAACTTTTAAATTAGACTAAATATGATTAAAAAAAATTGTCATTGGAACCTTGATTTTAACCTATTTTGTTCAATTTAAAACTAATAAAGCTCATTATAAACTCAAATGTCACTTAAATTGCTCTTTCATTTTTTGGAAATTATGGATCTGGGCTTCAACGAATTTTTATTATTTTGACAAAATAAAGCTCTACTTGCCTAAAAAACCCAGTTTATATGTGATAATATATATAATAAGACTTTAAACTTGGTTTTAGCCAAAAACATACAAAATTTAAATTTATTTTATTTTTTCTCTCAATTTTATTGGATTTTTTCAAGGTTTTCTTTCCTTTCGAGATATTTTCTTTATTTTTAATCATATTTTTATTTTAAGTCAAACCTTTATCATACTTTGAGAGTTTCTTTCATTATATATACTTTTATTTTTTTACATTTATTTATTTTTTATTGAAAAGGATAAAAAAGGTATCTATAATGCAAAACATGCATATGTTATAATTAATTAGTGAAGAGTAAGATGACGATTCAGAATACAACCAATCTTTCATTTAATTATGCTCTGCTATATTTCCTATGGTTTACATTTTCTTTCAAAATAACATTCCTCTTATTACAAAAAAATAGTAAATTTTCAAGCTTCATTAATGTGAGAATCTAATATAGTTATATTAGGTTGGTGTATGATGGTGAGCTTTAGAAACAACCAAAACATGGAAATCAATGTCGGTTATGAACAAGTTCCAGTATTTATTTGTCATTTAATATAATAATAACTTATTTTCCTCAAAATTTATTGAATTGCATATAATTTTTTTTTTTTTTTTTGTCATTATGATGGGGAAGGGGGAATCAAACCCGTGCCTACAACACCATTAGCTTATTGACTTGCATAATTTAGTCTCACAGTTATGCTGCACTATGTTCATTTACTACAAATTACACCTATTAAAAGAGACAATATGATTGTGGACCAATGGCCATTTTAACTAAGGATAGACCTCAATAATAGACAACATGGATGGAATCTTAATGATATTATAGTGTGAAAAGCCTGCTTCCTTAAACAATTTGCTCCACTCAAGCTCTATCCTTTCTTTTCCACCTGGTAATAATGTTGCCATAATGATATCATAAGCAAAGGAAGCATCGTCAAATGAGGTGTTGCTTTCCGGTTGTCGTATAATATCTGCTATTATGATCTTTCCTATTGTTTGTGGAATTGATTTAGGCAATTACGAAGAATCTCCAAACATTCGTTGTCACTCCAATCATGTAAAACCATCTGCATGGAAAAAAAGGAAAAAAAGAAGAAGAAGAAGAAGAATATATGATACATTATGGTCATAAATCTATACTAATAAAGTAGGAGAAAATTTTGTGGAAAAAGAATAGAACAATTTTTTTTCACTAAATCATTTCTCAAATATTTTGGAAGTTTTCATGATACTAGGTACAATGACAAAACAAGCTAAACCTAAATATATTATGTATATCGAATCTAACTATATATTTAAGTTTTTCAATTCTATGTTAAAATAATTAGATGCATCCTACTAAGTGGGAAAAAGTAAAGTTGTTTTCCTTTTCTTTTTTATGAGTTGACAATAAGTATAATGACAAGTTTTGGGATTGGTCATGCAGTTGTTAAACCTTTTCATTACTCTCTTCGCCATTATACCTTTAATATGCGGATATGCCCTTATAATCTCAAAAATTGTCTTGCCAATCCCACCACCCACGTCAACCAATGAGTTTAATTTGCTAAACCCCTTTTCACATCCTTGGATAATCGTCTCAATTGCCGCTCTTGAATAACCTATGAAAGATCATCCCATTGATTAGTATAAATGATTAGTAGTTTTCAAGAAGTATTTAGTTGTTCTTTCTTTTCCTTTCAATAAAAAAAAAAAAAAAAACCTTTCTTTGAAGGGATAATGTTAAATATGGTACCAAAAATTAAGTGAACAATGCAATTAAATACTGAATTTTAAAAATTGTCAATTTAAATCTGAAAAAATTTTAAATTGATCAATTTAATACCTAAAAAACTTGACGGAAGTATTGTTTAGCTTACACGAAAGTTCTTTCAAGTGCTAAATTGATCAATTTCAAAATTCACAGGTTAAGGCTCATGCATGAAAGGCTCAAGCTCTCCAAACATCCCCAAGCTTTACTAAAATGTACTTTAAAAAAAATAATGAAATGCGTATTATGTTTATATTTAAAGAGCTAATATTAGAATCACAATAATATAGCTAAGTCTATCACACTTAGCCTAGTGTTATCTTGCTTTTCTAAGTTGTGTGTACTAATGTCATTTTGGAGTTGGTTGGTTTTGATCCTCTTTTTTGTTTCTTTTATTAACATTTTTATCATTATTAATGAAGGAGGATTCAATTTCATCTTCTTTAAGTATATACAATTTTTCATTTGTAGTTATACCATAATTTATTTTTACATTGTTAATAGTATAAAAATTTTATTTGTATTGCATATAATATTAGTAAATAACTGTATTTACATTAAAATTGATACATATTATAGTATTGCTAAGAAAACAATTTCACAATGTTATCATAAAACAAAATTAAATGACTTATATTTTTGTATCTTGTTGCTTCTTTAATTTTACTTGTAGTTTTTTATCAGCAAATGTCACATTTAGGAAATCAACTTACAATTTATGCAATTAACTACCAAAAGTTTAAAATTGTCAATTTACTACATTTCACTTTTCAACTTCACAATAGATAGTTCGTTACAAAAAATGGGTAAAGTTAAGGTAGTTAATTAAAAAAAATGGGTAAAGTTAAGATAACTAATTGCATAATTTGGAAAAATTCATGTAGTTAATTGAAAAAATGGGCAAAGTTTGGGTAATTAATTGTAAAAATAAACAAAATTTAAGTACGAAATATGACAATTACCCTTTTTTATTTCAAAATTCTTATGATGTATTTTTGTTAACAAAACTAATATAAGTTTTATGTAGTAAATTAACTTATACATTTGGCTGGAACAACAAGATGAATTGCTTTTTCTTTCAAAAGTTTACCATTTTTCCCAAGTATTTTTTTCAAAAGTTTAAGGTTCTCTTCATATTGACTAAGGTAATCCTACCATCCTAATTCATATTCTTCATCTCTTTACCTCGGGATAAGTGGGCACAACATTGGTAAGGTATGAACCCATTATGTACCTACCTTTAATGTATAGGTTCCTAAACTATAGACTCAAACTTATTGTATAGCAAGGTAAATGTCACATATAGTATCTAAACTTTATCAATTTATGCAATTAACTACCTCAATTTAAAAGATTAATATACTATCTACAAACTTTTTAGTTCAATCATAGTATATAGATAAGGTAGATACATATAAAACTAAGTAAAATTCAGGTAGCTAATTGAAAATTTTAACAAGATTAAGATAGTTAATTGCAACAATAAGCAAAGTTGTTGTAGTAAATTAACACTATAAACTTCAAGTAGTTAATTATACAAATTGATAAAATTTAGATACCAAATGTGACATTCACTCTTTATAGTATCTTAAAACCACTTAAGAAGCTATATCTTGTAAATGTTGCCTGATACAAGATACCTTATAGAACTTGTAAAATATTTAGTATTTTTCCATACATTTTGATTTTATTTCATATCGAAAAGATAAAAGGAAAACCTATGGAATTGAAGACTTAGGAAAGAAGGAAAAAGAAAAGGAAACTTAAAAGTGCAAGAGAAAAGTGACTTTTCTAACCTAAGATTAACACGCACAATTTATCAAATTGTGAGGAATAAAATAAAATAACAAAAAATATACCTAGTAGAGAAATGTGTAAGAAGAGAAAGAAAAGAAAACAGTGAAAGACAAGTTTTGGTTTAGCTATTCGTGTCATATTTGATATGCTTAAAAGGATTCAAAATGAAACCATGATTTCGAGTTCCACTCCATTTCCCATGTTTGGATGCACTTTTAAGAGTTGGAATCGCAACACTTTGAATCAACAATTCCTACTTTGAAAGAGAATTCAATTCCACCTTCTCAAAATGGAGTCGCAATTCCATTTCCCTTTATTAATTATATAAAATTTAATTATCCTTTTATTCTATCATATTTCTAATTTACATTTAGTGCTAGAGATTTTTGAAATATATGATTAATGGTCATTTCATTTGGTGTAAACTTTTAAATATAGGAATGAATTTGCCATTTTAGAACTCATTCCAATCTATATCAAAGGACTCCCCGTTTGTCAACATGACACTATGGTTTTCACATACTCATATAAATGAAACAAGATATTAATAATTAACCAATCATGTAAAATTAAAGAGATTTAATAGAAAACTAATCTAAACGTCGATATACCAGATGAATTTTGCACAATATTCATACCTCTTTTGATTCATTTCATCAAATGTTGATACCTCTTTTCAACCATTCAAAACGTTGATATCTTAAATGAATTACTTTCAAACATTGATACATTTATGTATAATTTACCCTATCCAATTTAGTTACTTTGCTTCACGACCACCACTTATTCAAAAAGGTATCACCAATTACATTTCTTGATATTGTTATTTAAATCTATAACAATTCGTGTCAATAGATATTAACTTATTAAGTAAAAATGTTTCTTGCAAAATAAATTGCATGCATGGCATAACTTATCTTCAAGTTTCATGCCACTATTCTTCACATTCTCAAAGGGCTCTAGTTTGTGAAATGTGATTAGTGTTATCTATAATGGAAAAATTATCAAATTTGATACTTAAACTTTGCAAAAAAAAAAAAAAATTTAATTTGGTATTCAGACTTTAAAGTGGTCAATTAATACTTAATCAAACATTCCTTAAATATTTTTATTACCTCACTAATTGTACTTGGTTGTATTAAGAGAAGTAATAAAAACTCAATAATAGGTTGTCTCTAGTTAGTAAAAATAACCATAAAAAAATTGATTATATGTGAACTTGACTACTCTTAAGATTTAAATACTAAATTAAATTATTGTAAAAAATTCTTGTATCAAATTTTATATTTACCCTAAATTAAATTTCTAATACGTAAGTTGTCAGGCAAAACTTCTTATGTAAATGCACAATTAGAACAAATGCCATGTCATATTCACTCAATACAAATGTGTATCAAATATGCCAAAAAATAAAAAAGAAAAAAGAAAACCCCTATTATAATAAACAGTAGTTTGTTGGGAAAATTTAAAAAAAAAATGATCGAATTTCTCTGTTTTTGCAAGATTTATTTTTTTCAAGCATAAATAACCACAAAAAGAGTTCAGCTCTTTAGTTTAAAAAAAGTTTGATTAAGAACTTATTTGTTTTGATGAAAAATTTTTTAGGAAAATATATTTCATATTTTTATGCATGCACAATACTAAAAATGTTTTCCCTTATTTTGGAAAATAAGGTCTCATTAATAACTTATTTTTTGGAAAATAACTTATGAATTATTTGTAGATGATTAAATCTTATTATAAAGGCTTTAAGCCTAATTTTCATTTGGATTTAACTCTCCAGGCTAAAATGACAAAGCTTAAAGCGTTAGACCCAACTCATTTTGGATGATCATGAGGGAAGGCTTGGAGTAGGTCCGTTGAAACTAACCTGCTCAATTCCAACATTTCTTAAATTGGCTCGCACACATTATAAATGAAGGCTTTAATGGGCCTAGGTCCACAAGAGAGCCCACATCTATATCCATTATGAGAGAGACTCATCATAGCAGTTGGTTGTTTGTCTCATCTAATGGATTACATCCACGCTAGATTCTCTCTAAGTACCACTAGTCCCCACCTCAATAGGATAAAGGAAATATGGGATAAATGTCATAATGCTATCAGATTTCTATCTTATTGAATCAAGCACCTATCTTAATCAAGAACGGTTATCGATTCATCATATATAGCGGGGTTGATGCTTCTTAGCTCCTTAACTGTCACACATGTTTAGAGCCATTGAGACTGCCTAGCTCTTCCTCCTGTACAATTCTCTCTCGACTATCCTTGCACGTATTATCTTGATAGGTCATGTGTAGTGCAATAGTCACATGGCACATACATGATCATCTTAATCAGATTCTTACCCACACGTTATTAAAATTAGGTCATTTTCCTATCAATTTATGAACTTTGTGTACTAATCATTTACTGCTAATGATATTCATTATTCATTTTTTTTATTTTTTTATTTAGGTAGATTTATTTCTTATTATATTATTTTTGAGGAGAACCTTTTCAAGATAAAACGCAACCCATTAACAAATAGTTTTCCTCAAAAGATATAGAGCCTAAATGTAAGATATAACAAATTTAATAAAGCATAAAATTATATCAATGCATCCACTTACATGCCATTGTATCATTGAATTTATCGTTGAAATCAGGATTTCGAGCAGCAAAATCCCAAGCCTCGGAACCCAGTGCTATCTTAAACGCACTGCCTTTTGTCCAACCATCTTTAATGGATTCATCTAGTTAGAAATATGGTGCAAAGTACTCCAGATCCATCAAATTAATGCCGAGCAAATATTCAATTTAGTGTCATCATGCAAAAACCATCTAGATATTGGCGATCGACAGTATAAGGTTTCCGTTTCTTCACTGTCCAATTCTCTTGTGGTAATGGAAAAGACCTTCTTACGGACTAAAAGTCTCATTACAGCACTAAGAGCATTAACGTTAGGGAAGGGTGAAGCCATGCTCGAAGCTATTTGCGACAACGTCAATTGCCCACCCTGAGATTCAATTATGTCGGGTATACGGAGATCAACTACACATTTCAAAGCCATTGAGTCAACCAATGCATGAATAAGCTTAAATGCCTCTACTTGGCCTCTAAGCATTGTTTCACCATCAAAGGACTCCATTGTATGTGTGTGTGTGTGTTTTCAATGTTTGTGATATCGTGCTGTGCTTGTGTCTCAATGTGTGAAGCAACTCCTCGTATTTATAGGGTTTTAGTTGCTTCACTTATTAAACCAACAACGACGTCAGTTCATACGCAAGTCTTTTGATTTGTGGAGATAGGCATTCATTTCCAAATATTTAACCAACAATGATGTAAGTGCATATGCAAATCTTTTGATTTGTGTGGAGAAAGGCATTCATTTTCAGCTTTACTTACATTAGATGCCGGTGTTTTCCTTTTTACTTGATAAATAATAAGTATATGGTTGAAAAATTACACTAGCTACTGTAGAAGGTCCTTGTTACCATGAAACGAACAATCATAATATATTGTTGATATGTTATGTTTGAATTATCTAATTTTTATTTATATTTTATTTATATCTAATCTATATCTATATCTTTATCTATTTGATCTGTTTAAGTAAAAATATCTTGTTTTCATCTGTATATGTTATTAACGAATAATTTGTTTTAAAATGATAAAAATAAGATGTTCCAAAAAATGAGATGTTAAAATGATCTGAAAATGACGAATCAAACAAAGCCTAACCTCAGACTGGAATCTCCTCTTCAGTATTAGGTAGCACTTGAAATAATTATGAATTGAAAAGAAAAGAATAAAAAAAAGAAAGAAAAATTTAATGAAAAAAAAAAAAGCAACGTTAATTGTTGAGAATAGTAAATATAAGGTTGAAAAATTACAGTAGCTATTGTAGAAAATCGTTGTCCATACGAATTAGTTCAATACAATCGGTGATCTGAGTAACCAAATAGATTTGTGTTGCTTTCTCTTGGATTCTTATGATGATGAGGTGTTGTATGATGTCATACCAAAATTCTGTGTGAGACCCTTCAATCACATATATTCAATGGACTTGGATTTAAAATATTTACTGTTAATTTACTTTAATATAATGTTTTGTTACTTACAAAGACTTACGGCTTATTCATTATGAAATCATTAAATAGTTATTCATTAGTTAAATTTATAAATATAATTTAATGTCAAAATTGATTGTTTTTCCTTAAAATATTTTCATTTAAATAAAAAAAATTAATATTAGCTGCAAGAAAATTTACCTTTAGAAACAGAAATTATGTGATGAAAATTAGAAAAAGTTATATCTCTATAAATAAAATCAGTAACGATGACTTAGCGACAGATTTTTATGGGTATAGTGATAGAAATTATGTTTTTCAAATCTAATTTTCTTGTAGTGATGATAGGTCTTTTATTTCTTTGCCATAGTAATTCCATTATAGTTTTATCAAAGTATAGTAAACCTACAACATTATGAAACATTGGAGGATTCCACTAAATCATTTGCTAAAAGTCAAAGAGGCAATATAAGTATAGAGGGTGTAAATCACCATCCACAAAACCCAGATAAATCGTTAAGTCTAGTTATGTAATGTTTAGGAGAAACGTTCGGTTAAGAATACGGTAAATAAAGAGATTAAAATAAGAGCAAGATTCCAATATAAGAATTGTGGAATAGAGATAGCAGAAGATGAGTGGAGACTAGAGATGTCAATTGCTTTGAGTGTCTTATATTTTTGCAGCCCAATATCCTAATCATGAAACCATAATGTTAAAAAGATACACAACTAAATAGAGGTTATCGGGTGAGAAGGAGGAGCAAGAGGAGCTTACAACGTTGCATGCAACGCTCATGAGACAAGTTAGGTCAAAGCCGAGACTGGCCAATTGGTTAGGATGACAGCTAGGAGAGCACACAAAAGACACAATAGATAGTTTTTATCATGTTTTTGAAATACATTGACATCGCTTTATTTTATTTCATTTTATTTTATTTTTCCTTCCAGCCAAATATTGAATGAGTTTGGATAGGCAAGGTGATTAATGTGACTTTCTTCCTTTTCTTTTTCACTTTTTCTGCCACAAACGTTGATTATTGTTTGATTTGCTTGAGCATTTTATGACCTATTTAAAATAAAGATCAAAACAATAGGTTTAAAATTAGTTCATGCACGCCATTGGCATTGTGGCCTAGTGATATCTCTCCAAATCTCTTATGTGAGAGATCCTAGGTTTGAACCCCCTAGCCATTATAATTGGTAAGAAAAAAAAATAGTTCACTCACAATGTTGTTGCATTTTCTAGACATTACACATTCAAGATCTCTAATGTATTTACCCTATCGAAATCTAATTTCAATTATTGTTATAAAACTTTGATCATGCCACATGTAATTGAAATATCATAATGCTATCCATATATGCAGGAAAAAGATGTTGTAGCTCCAGCAACACAAGCTAGAACATGAAGTCCGAGAAACAAATAAACTTACTAATGCACTAGCAAATTGTGCCGTATTGATGAATGAAGACGAAGTGCTTTTGAATCATCCTCTAGCAGCTGTATAGACTATATGGCTAGGTGATCTAGTAAGATATGAAAATGTAAGAAATGTTACTATGCTAAGGTAGTTTAAGGAACTAAAGCCTGGCTTTTTTTATTTTCAATCTATGTTTGGCTGGACCAAGCATATTTTATTTGTTATGCATGATATATATAAGGGTTCTCACGTGTCTATGACTTATGCTTAATTAATATTTTGTTTCCACAAAAAAAAAAAAAGAAAAAAAAGTCTACACTTCCCACTAACTTCAAATGCTCTTATTGCTAGGAATCCCATTTTATTCAATCTAAATTTATCAAAATGTAGATTCTCATCTTTGCCCAAGTGTAAAAGAGCCATAATGAAATTGATGATCATTGGCGGGATCCATCTTAGGAACAATCCTAAGTATGTCTACCCTTATTATTTAGATGATTTTTGTGAATAGTGATTTTATTAATAATATATGTTTTTAATTACATTATGTAAATCAAAGATGATATATATAAATATAATAAATTAAACTACACAAATATTACAAAAATAACCCCTATATAGAAAAATAAGATATATATAATAATATACCCCCTCAATCTCATGACACAGTATTCAATATGAGATTGGAATGGTGATCAAGATATACAGATGTAGAGAGATTCTTGGTGAGAATGTTGGCATTCTAGAAACATGTAAGAATGTAACGAACAAGAACTTGAACAACGCAAACCTTTCTTGAACAAAGTAACTATCAATATCCACATGCTTAGTGCAATCATGATGGATTGGATTAGCTAATAAATAAAGTACACAAAGATTGTCACAATAAAGAATAAAGCGATGATGGATGCAGATGCCAACTTCACAAGCAAGGTGGCAAGTCCAAGTAAACTTAGCAACTACAATGGTAAAAAAAAAAGAGCACGGTATTTAGCCCTATAAAAGTTGCTTGAGATTGTGGCTACTTCTTTGATGAATAGGAAATGAGGTTACAACCCAAATAGATGGCATAGCATATGGTTGATTGATGAAGGTCTATGCATCCAACTTAATTAGCATTTCCAAGTGTGGGTAGAGTAGTATGGGATGTGCAAGTGATGGGAAATCTTAGTGTCTTAGAAATTAACACAATACATGTTTTGCTACCTACATATGATTGGTTGTGGGATGCTGCATGTATTGGCTCAATTGATTTACTGCAAATTGATGTCAAGGCTGGTAATTGTTATAGAAATGGTATTCTTTTTCATGCATTTCATTGTTGAACACATGTTTTTTTTTTTTTATAATCTATGCAAAACTACTAACAAAGGAAAGAAATAACTATTTTACATGAGTTATGCCTAAGATTATGGTAATAGATTAAATGATCCTAATTAAGTAACTTTAGCAAATTAAAAACAGTCAAGTCAAAATCCCCCCTCCAGTTGGTGTATGGATATTTTTCATGCCCAACTTGTCTAGTGAATTATGGAATACTTTGCTAGAAACAACTTTTATGAGAATGTATGCTAGTTAGTCTTCTGATTTTACAAAAGGAAATTGAACTATCTTTGTCAAAAGTTTTTCTTTGGTAAAATGTTGATCTACTTCAACATGTTTTGTCCTGTCATGTTGAACTGGGTTATGTACAATCTTGGGAGCTGTGTTGTTACAAAGCAATCTCATACTTGACTCAAATGAGTAACCAATTTCTTTTAACAGCTATTTTAACTAAAGCAGCTTACAAAGTCCCTTTATCATACCATGAAACTCAGCTTCTGCATTGGATAACACAATTATTTTTTGTTTCTTACTTCTCCATGAGCTAAGTTGCCTCCAACAAAAGTAAAGTACCCACATGTAGACTTTCTATCATAAATGCTTCCTGCCCAATCTGCACTGGATAACACAATTATTTTTTGTTTCTTACTTCTCCATGAGCTAAGTTGCCTCCAACAAAAGTAAAGTACCCCACATGTAGACTTTCTATCATAAATGCTTCCTGCCCAATCTGCATTTGTATAGCCATCAATTTAAATGATTGCACTTTTTAAACACGAGCCCTTTTCCTGGAGATGCTTTTAGATACCACAAAATTCAAGTTACAGCATCCATATGTTCTTTACTTAGATTATGCATAAATTGACTTACTAAACTCACAACATAAGAAATATCTAGGTGTGTGTGAGACAAGTAAATTAACTTCCCTATGAGTTGTTGATATCTTTCTTTATTGGCGGGTATCTGATCTAAATATTCTCCTAGTTTGCAAGTGTCTACCACTTACAGTCAAGCATGCCTGTTTCAACTAAAAGGTCAAGCACATACTTTCTTTGCAAAAGAATATTCCTTGCTTGATTTAGCCACCTCAATTCATAAAAAATCTTTCAAGCTCCAAGATTTTTGATTTCAAACTCGGTTGTTAGATGGTGATGTAGGTTCGCAATTCCTTTTCATATTTCTTGTAATTATCATACCATCGACATAAATTAAAAGGGTAGTGACCAACCTTCATTGATGCTTGAATAAAGTATGATCTAAATTGCTTGTGTTATACCTGCACTTCTTCATAGCCAAGCTAAATCATCCAAACCATGCCTTGGTGACTATTTTAAGTCGTATAATGCCTTTTGCAACTTGCATACTACCCTAGATTGTGGTGCAACAAAGCCAAGTGGGACATCCATGGAAACTTCTTCCTCAAGGTCTTCATGAAGGAATGCATCGTTAACATCATAATGATGAAGTGGCCAATCCAAATTGGTGGCAATTGATAGTAAAACTCTGACTATATTTAATTTCGCCACTAGTGAAAATGTTTCTTGGTAGTCAATGCCATATGATTGTGTGTATCCTTTTGTGACGAGCCTTGCCTTATATCAATCTATTGTTCCATCTACCTTATATTTATAGAGAACATCCATTTACATCCTACTATCTTCTTGCCTTTCAGCAGTGTTGTGAGCTTCCATGTATTGTTCTTTTGTAGTGTTGCCATTTCTTTGGTTATTGCATGGGTCCATTTGAGGTCATTCAAAGCCTCGTGAATTTTATTTGGGATGTGCTCAGAAGATAGCTTATGCACAAATGTCTTGAGTGGCTGTGACATTTTATCAATGCTAACATAATTGGCAATTGGATATTTAGTTCCTTCTTTCTTATAGTTTGGGGAATATCAATTTGGTGGCTTTCCCTTATTGTACTTAGGAGGCAATTTATATCCAACAAGAGTATCTTCATTATTATTAGAAGAGTGATTAAGGGACTATACCTTAGGATTATTTTTAGGAGTTTTGTTAGTTGATATTGAATTAAGAGGGGACTAGGGCTGTTCTTGTCCTTGTTAAGCCTTTACCTCTTCATTTCCTCCTTGCCCATCTTTCACGCCATGTTGAGTATCTACCTCTTCATTTCATCCTTCTTGCCTATCTTTCATGTCATGTTTTTAGTATCAACCTCTTCATTCTCCTTCTTGCCTGTCTTTCATGTCATTTCTTGTTTTCTCATCTTGCTTTTACTAGAGGTATATCTTCAAATCTAGTCATTTCCTCATTTGTGTCTTGAAAACATGGCCAATTCTCCTAACAGACATAGTTCATATTATTCTACTCCCCTTTAAGAGAATAATGTGAATTAGGCTATCGAAAGAAATATTCAATTTCTAGAATGTAACATCCATTTTGATACACATTCTCTTTATTGTAGGATCATCGGATCGATATGCCTTCTTATGTTGCGTATTGCCCAAAAATATGCAACAAATTGCACATTGATCAAGTTTGGTGCTTTGATTATTGTGAAGATGGACATAAGCCACACATCTAAATATTCTTGATGGAAGTGTAAGGATGGATGATAAAGGTACATAATGAGCAAGAGATTACAATGGAGTCTTGAAGTTTAACACTCTAGAGGGCATTTGATTCATCAAGTAAACTGCAGTTGTAACTGCATCTGTCCAATACCTTTGAGGTGCATTAGCTGCTATTAAGAGAAACCGAGTTGTTTCTAGAATGTGTCTATTCTTTCTCTATGCAATGTTGTTTTGCTGTGGAGTTTTTAAAGCATGTTGTTTCATGGTAAAAGCCATTCATTTGAAAATATTCTTGCAATTCTTTATTGTCATATTCTCTTCCATTATCAAAATGAAGGACTTGAAGTTTAGCAGAAAATTGAGTCTTAATCATAATATGGACTGAGAGAAAAATTCCAGCCACCTCATTTTTACTTTTTATCAAGTAAAGCCATGTCATACGCGTGCAATCATCGACAAAAATCACAAATCATCTAATTCCTAAAGAAATTGAAATGGGAGCTAGTTCCCAAACATCAGAGTGGATCAACATAAATGGTGTATCACAATTTTTTGAATTTATTGTATCATGTAAATTAGAGAACAAACTTGGAAATAAATGTCTTAGGAAGGAAAACGATGGATGTCCCAACCAAAGATGCCATTACCAAATTTCTCGCTTTTTGTCACACATTCGACTAACGTTGTTGGCTTAACCAATACTGAAATCATCCATGTAGTACAGTCCCCTTCTTTTAGTACCATGACCAATAATCTCCTTGTTGAGAATATCCTAGAACAAGCAAAATTTAGGATAGATTAATACACAACAGTTCAATTTTTTAGTAACTTATCTGATAGATAATAATCTATTTGAAAGTGCTAGAATAAGTAAAGTATTTGATAAAGAGAGTGAGGATGAAAGTTCCACTTTTCCAGCCCCTGTAACAAGGTATTTCACACCATTTCCATTAGTGATATATGTCCATCTTGGTTGAGTTGTTTCAGAAAAATCTTATGGATCGAATGTCATGTGATCACTTGCTCTCAAATCAATGATCCAATGCCTATTACCTGATTCATTTTATGCAAAAGAACAATTTGCTGCAGCTGGTGTTTGATTCCATATTTGTGATATTATAGATATTAAGTCTACAACTATTGATGAATCTGTTTGGGAGCTTTATGTTGAAGGGGTCTGATCTCCCATTCCCAAATTTTTAGGAATATATGTCTCTTTCCTACCTCTCATGTTTGTTTTTTTGTTTATTTATCTTTCTGTCAATCCATAGAAAAAAAATCATGCAGGTCTTAAGATCTAATGCTTTGATACCATGTAGAAATGGTATTCTTATTCATACATTTCATTATTGGATACATATCTGTTTTTATATGTTGTACAAAACAGTTAACAAAGAAAAGAAATAATTATTTTACATGAGTTATGCCTAATATTATGGTAATACATTAAATAATCCTAATAAAGTAACTTTAACAAATTAAAGACAGTCAAATCAATAGCAAATAAGATAATCAAGTCAACAATTGTGAGGTACTATGGTGCACTAGTGGTCTCATGGTAAGTAGTCAGGTTTAGTAACAATGGAGAACCAAGTATACTGAGATGACTCTTAAAGGATAAGGGGATTTTAATTGTTTTAGATAAATGCATGTGATGATGCTTAGGATGGTTAAATATGAACTAAGATTGACACAAGTGTATACTTAAGCTATAGGGTGACTTGAGTACAGAGAAAGAAGTGAAGGGGACCAAGGTCTTTTATGGCAAATTGGCGTGCAAGTATAGCAATACAATGGTTAAGGAGTTGTAGGCTTCTACCAATGAAATTAATGTCATCTACATAGAGAAAAAAGGCCCATGTGTTAGGACCCTTGATGAGAATAAATATTGATGTGTCGGCATTACATTAATGGAACTTTAGATGTAACAAAAAACACTAAAGCGATACTATCATATTCAAGGAGCTTACTTTAAGCCATTGAGTGACTTGTTCAATTGACACACATAATCAAATAGCAAGGATGAACAAAATTAGGAGGTTGTTTCATGAATATTGTTTCAGTGAGATGACCATGAAGAAAGATATTCTTAACATCTAGTTGACGAATATCCTAGTGCGAAGACACACCATGAGATAAGATGAAGCGAATATTGGTAGGCTTGATGGCAGGACTAAAGGTGTAATGCCCTAACATGAAGACATTATAACCCGCCACGTGTCCTTTTCTTTATAAGAACATGCCAAGACTAAACAATACTATACCATAAGTAAACATTAATAATTAACTGCAATACTCACATTAAAGGGGTACCTGTTTATAAATATCTCAAAGGAGTCAATCTCCTAATCAATCTAATCAGTTTAAACCAAAGCTAACTATAAATCATAAACTTAAAACATAAATGAGTTCTCATAACTTAGTCTTAATTCATAAAACAAGAAATCCTTAAAAGATAGAAAGTTCCATAAGCCATCAACTCAGTCTTAAAGCTATCCAGATGGTCTAAATATCAACAGGAATACCAAGTCCACTATCATCATCCCCATCATCCACAAATATGTCAAAATCGGATAGATCATAATAAACTGCATCTGCATCTATCCCTGAAAAATGAAAAGAATGAGCCAAAAAGCCCAGTACGCCAAACTACACACAAATGCATATGCACACACAACATATATAATCAAATGTAAATATTTCTAATGCAACAAACATCATTTCTTATCTTATACTAGCCGGCAATCAACACAATTTAGAATCATATGTTTCTAGTTCCAAATCTGGAGTAACTCATAACTCCATAAAAATAAACATATAAAAAAAATATAATTATATATATCTTAGTCTCAGAGAACCATCCACACACCACAGCCTCTGCCAAAACCAAATCTACTAGAATCATTTCTATACATGTCCACTCGGGATAGCGTCACATATAGATCATCAGGGTGCTAAGTTCGTATCATGCTTTGTGTGGTCTTTACTAACCAAAGCTAAACACAGGTAGCAAAACAATTTAATATATCATATAGAATTAAATTGATTTGATATTCTAACCTTACACACATACAATAAGCAAATCTAAACCTACAAGCACATACAACAAACAAGGTAAGGTCATACTTGAATCAAATTCTAGAAAACAGGCTCTAAATCACCAAAATCACCTTTAGAATCAAACCTTATTTCACCAGAACCTAACAATATGAACATATAGATTTTAAAATAATATTTTCACTACGTGATCATAATTCAAACTCCATCTAATGCCTAATCTCAACAAAATCATAGATTCACACCTTTCTCCTTTAATCAAAATATCAAATTCCTCCATAATAACAAATTACCTCAAGATCTTCTTAAACCCTAGAATTTCATTCAATGACAGAAATTCAGAAATCAACATAACTCATAGCCATAATATCTTAAAGATTATAAATATAGAAAACTTACCTAAATTTGATCCTCAATCTTTCTTAAACACCAAATCTTCTATAGAATAGATTTCTCCATCAACTCCTATAAACCCTAAAGTTCCATTTCACATTATTCATAGCAAAGCAATAAAATATCATCAATTTATATTGACAAGATTAGGGATATACAAAACTTACCTAATATTGATCTCAAAATCTCCTTTAATCAATGGAACCAAATCTCTCAACCTGATGGAGAGATTCTTCAATTCCAAAAGAAAAACCCTAAGAAAAATCTATATTCTATGAAATCCTAAAGCAAAGACGAGGATTCAATTACCTGATCTAGGCTTCAAAATCCCTTTGGCGGCTAGGAACTCTTAGAGAAAGGATATCAAGGTTTAGGGTTTTGTTTTAAAGAAGAAAAAAAGAAGGAATATATAAAGGATTCGTGTCTTTTCATCTCCTGCACAACACATACACTAACAATTTCTAAAACGTACGCTGGCAGTGTAGCTTGAAGGTCGGCAGCATAAACTGAAAAGCTGACGGAGTGGAAGCGGTATAGAACTCTTAGGTCATTTTCCTTTCAACATACACCGGCACCTACGCCGGCGACGTAAACTTCAAATTTGGCCGCGTACGCGATTCTGATCATTTTTTACACTTCAACACTGCCTCAACGCTGGTGGAGCCACAGAAACGTACATCTGTGGTGCTCCTTTCTATGCCAATAGCATTGAGCCGGTGTTTAATATGAAACTTTTTATTTTCCATCATGTTTCTATCATGTGATCAAAATATCACTATATTTAGATTTTTTTTCCATATTAACCTTATAATTTTATCTCATTGGACACTTTTATCCTTCTTTATACATTATTCACTTATATATTACATTTCTCCCCGCCTAAAAAGAACTTTCGTTCTTAAAAGTTACCTGGGTTATCAAAAAGTTTTGGATATTTAGTCTTCATTTCTTCCTCTAACTCCCATGTAGCTTCATTTTCTGATTGATTTATCCATTGCACCTTTACATACTTGATCACTTTTCTTCTCAATACCTTTTCTTTAATATCTAGAATCTTCACTGGCTTTTCAATTGTAGATAGATTTGTTTGCACTTCCAATGGTTCTAAAGCTATAATCTCAACAAGATCTTTAACATGCTTTCTAAGCATAGATACATGGAACACATTATGCATTCCTTCCAAGTTAGGTGGTAAAGTAATCCATACGCCGCATTGCCTATCTTTTCTAAAATCTCATATGGTCCTACATATTTAGGATTTAACTTGCCTCTTAAGCTAAATCTAACAACACTCTTTGTTGGTGATATCTTTAACGAAACGTGCTCCCCTACTTGAAATGCTAACGGTCTTCTTCACTTGTCAGCAAAACTTTTCTAACATCTCTGAGTAGCTTGCAACCTTTGTCTGATCAACTTGACTTTATCATTAGTATCATGTACTAATTCTAGTCCCAAAATTTGTTTGTCACCAACTTCATCCTAATGGATTGGTGATCTGCACTTCCTACCATACAAAGCTTCATATAGAGGCCTTCCAATTGATGCTTGATAGTTGTTATTGTATGCAAACTCTACTAATGGCAAGTGCTCATCCCAACTACTTTTAAAATCTAGTGCAAGTGCCTCAACATGTCCTCTAGGATCTAATTAGTCCTCTCAAATTGTCCATCTGTCTAAGGATGACAAGCTGTGCTAAAAACTACTTTAGTACCCAAAGCTTGATGTAAGCTCTTCCAAAATCTTCCAACAAACCTAGTGTCCTAATCTAATACTATGGAGACTAGTATTCCATGAAGTCTCACTATGTCCTTAATATACAACTTTGCTAACCGCTCCAACTTGTATCTAGTTTTAATCAGTATAAAGTAAGCTACTTTAGTGAGTCGGTCAATAATCACCCATACCGAATCTAACTTTTCTCTGGTCTTGGTAGAGTAGTAACAAAGTCCATTGTTATGTGCTCCCATTTCCATTGAGGAATTGGTAAAGGCTTCAACTCTCCTACTGGTCTCCTATGCTCAATATTGATCAATTGGCATGTATAGCACTTGGAAACATACTCTACTATATCTTTCTTCATGTTATTCCACCAATATAATTTCTTCAAATCTTGATATATCTTATTTCCTCTAGGATGTATGGAATAACTAGAATAGTGTGCTTCTTTCAGCAATTCCTTCTTAGGTTCTTCTTGCCCTAGCATACATAACCTTCCCTTGTATCTCATAACACCTTCTTCATCAACATGAAACTCAAATGCTCTACCAATTCCCATTCGTTTCTTTATCTCAGGACTGATTGGATCTCCTACTTATGCCACTTTGATCCTTTCAACTAGAGTAGGCTGAATCTATAGATTTGCCAATCTCTCACCTACTTGTTTGGTGACTATCTCCAGCTCCAAGTTCCTCATATCATCTATTAGATGTCGTTCATATGTGATCATAGTTGCAAGATTTTCTATTAGCCTCCTACTTATGGCATCTGCTACCACATTTGCTTTCCTAGGATGGTATTGGATGTTTATATCATAATCCTTTATAAGCTCCAGCCATCTTCTTTGTCTCATAGTCAACTCCCTTTGAGTAAAGATGTACTTCAAGCTCTTATGATCAGTATATACCTTACATCACTCCCGATATAGATAGTGTCTCCAAATCTTTAAATCGTACACAACCTCTACTAATTCCAGATCATGCGTAGGATAGTTCTTCTCATAAGACTTTAACTGTTTAAAAGCGTATGCTATCACCCTGCCTTCTTACATCAACACACATCCTAATCCTTGTATAAAGGCATCATTGTAAATAGCATACTCCTCACCACTTATTGGTAAGCTAGCACTGGAGCAGAAGCTAACTTGTTCTTCAACTGCTAAAAACTATTTTCATAGTTCTTACTCCATTCATACTTTACTCCCTTCTGCGTTAGTCTGGTCAATGAGCTTGCCATCTTGGAAAAATATTCCACAAATCTTCTATAATATCCTGCCATTCGTAGAAAACTTCTTATTTCTAACACATTCTTAGGTTTTAGCCATTCCACAGCAGCCTTCACTTTCTCAGGGTCTACTAATATTCCATCTTCACTTACTACATGTCCTAAGAAAGAAACTTTTTCTAACCAGAACTCACACTTAGTGAATTTGGCATACAACTTCTCATTATGTAATCTGGTCATAACCAACATTAGTGTGCTTCTTTCGATTTAGAATACACTAGCACATCATCAATAAGCACCACCACAAATGTATTCAAATAGTCTTTGAAGACTCTATTCATGAGATCCATAAATACTGCTGGTGCATTAGTAAGACTGAAAGGCATGACAACAAATTCATAGTATCCATACCTAGTCCTAAACATTGTCTTATGAATATCCTCTGCTCTAACCCTCAGCTGGTGATATCTGATCTCAAGTCAATCTTGGAGAAAAGCTTCGCTCCAACCAGCTAATCAAACAATCATCTATTCTTGGAAAATGGTACTTGTTCTTGATAGTCACATGATTCAACTTCTTATAGTCTATGCATAACAGCATACTACCATCGTTCTGCTTCATCAACAAAACCAGAGGTCCCCAAGGTGAAACACTAAGTCTAATAAACTTCTTTTTCAACAAATCATCTAATTGCACTTTAAACTCTATAAGTTCTATAGGAGCCATGCAATATGGACTTTTGGAAATTGGTGTAGTACCCAGTACCAAGTCCATACAGAATTCCCACCTCTCTCTAGTGGTAATCCTGACAAATCTTCTGGAAAAACTTTCTAGGTACACACATATAATGGGCATATGAGAAGGATCTTTCTTTGGTTTATCCTCTATCACCATAGCTGCCAAAGATGATCTTTACCACATCTCATATGTAGGCGAATTTAGAGGTGTTTGCACTTCAAGTTTATAAACAAACTTATCTCTATCCTCCAAAATAAACTCTATTACTAGATTTTGACAATCTATTACAGCTTAATATTTCACCAACCAATCTACTCCCAGTATTACATCAAAATCTAGCATATCCAACGCTACGAGATTTGCAGTTAAATGTCTACCTCTTATCTCTATATCCACATTCCTACAAATCTTATTCAATACAGATCCACTTCCCAAAGGTGTACTAACATAAAAACTTTTAGACATATACTCAATAAGTACTCCAAAACCAAATACAAACATCTCAGATATGTAAGAAAAACTCATACTAGTATCAAACAATGCATATACACTATGCAAGGGTATAAGTAACGTACCCGCAATAGTGTCAACACTAGCAATAGTGCCTTATATCCTTGATCAAAATTCTGAAGTTTACCAAACTGAGCTCTTAAGACAACTTGTTTTCTAGGTTCCTTACAATGAACTGCCCTATGACCTCTTTGTCCACACTTGAAGCTAAAAACTTGAGGAAGAACTTTTTCTGTGTAGACGTTGGGGTTGTGTCCTACCTTGCCACAAGAGAAGTAAACAGTCTCAATCCATTCGCAATCCTTTAAGTTGCGGGGTCCAAAGCATCTACTACACTTCTTATCAATATTCTAGACAACTGATCTAAAAGGCTGTGTCACATGTCTCTTCCCTCTATCCTGATTCAAAACACTAGAAGCTGGTCACTTCCCCAAATAAACCTGACTCCTCTAAGGTTCATGGCTTTTCATTCTATATAAGCCTTGCTTCACATTGTGGGCTTTATTGACCACAGTTGAGTAGTTGGTCAAGTCCATTAGATTCATTTAATACTACATCTCAGGTTCTAACCTAGTAATGAACTTGCTCACTTTAGCTGCTTCACTTTCCTTCAAAGAATCAAGAAGAAATCTCATCAGTCGGTGTAACTCGACTTCATACTCCTCTACGGACATCTTACCATAATGCTGGGTATAATATTCCTAGAGCATCTTTTGCTTCATACTATCAGGGAAGAACTCCCTATAGAATGCTTGCTAGAACGTTTGTTAAGTAACTTCCCCATCCATATGGCACTTGGCGCTCAACCACCAATTATTTACCTTTCCAGTTAGCAAGTAGGAGGCGTATTCCACTTTCTTGTTCTCTGGTATGTCCAGAGCACAAATGTTTTATCTACTTCTTCCATCCAGAGTTAAGCATCCAATGTTTTCCCTAGGCATAGGCTCAATCTGTATACCGGTCTACAAATCTATTGAGGCTCAGCATCTATTGAAGCTCAGTAATCTGCTTGTCTAGCCCCGTTTCCTCCATTTCCATTGTTCCTCTGATTTTCTTGTCTCCAGGCCTTAGCATTAACCTGTATCAATTCCACATCATGCCTCATGGTTTGGTGTTGATGTGCCACCATCCCATAAAGTATTCACTGCTGCATCAATTAGGCCACATCATAGGCGTTGTTGTCCTGCAGGTAGAGGTGCTTGTTGTCCTATTGGTAAAGGTGCTTGTTGCCCTATAGGTGGAGGTGGCAATAAAACTTGAGGCACTTGATTCAAAGGTGGCTAATTCAATGGTGATTCTTCCTCCTAACCAGTTTTGGAGGAACCAGCATCGGAGGCTCTTCTTCTTGGAGGCATGCTAAGAGATTAAACATGGAATATAAGAACAAGATATAATATAACATCAACACAAGCTAATAAGAGCATAACATAAATACTAAGCAAACCCAACCCATTTACTACCCCACTCATCAATGCTCACCGTCCTAAGGAGTTAATAACTTAGATCTATTATGATCAAGACCTATTGTTCTAATACTAATTAAGTTATAATGCCCTAACATAAAGACATTAACCTACCATGTGTCTTCTCTTTACAGAACATGCCAAGCTAAACAATAATATACATAAGTAAACATTAATAATTAACTCCAATACTCACATCAAAGGTGTACCTATTTATAAATATGTCAAAGGAGTAAATCTCCTAATTAATCTAATCAGTTTAAACCAAAGCTAACTATAAATCATAAACTTAAAAAGGAGTTTTCATAACTTTGTCTTAATTCATAAAACAAGAAATCTCTTAAAGATAGAAAGTTCCATAAGCCATCAACTCAGTCTCAAAGCTATCCAGGTGGTCCAAATATCAGTAGAATATCCAGTCCACTATCATCATCCCCATCATCCACAAATATGTCAAACCGCATCGATCATAATAAACCGTATCTGCACCTGTTCTAAAAAATGAAAGAAATGAGCTAAAAAGCCCAGTACGCTAACTACACATAAATGCATATGCATATACAATATATATAATCAAATGTAACTATTTCTAATGCAACAAATATAATTTCTTATCTTATATTAGCCACAAGCAAACAAATTCAGAACCATATGCGCTAGTGTCAAATTTGGAATAACTCATGACTCCATAAACAAATATAAAAAAATAGAGAATTATATATATATATTGGTTTGAAGAATCATCCACACACCGTGGCCTTTGCAAAACCTAATCTACCAGAATCATTTCTATGCACAGTCCACTCGAGATAGACTCACACAAAGATCATCAGGGTACCTCGTTAGTATCATCTGTGTGGTCTTTACTAACCAAAGTCAAACACAAGTAGCAAAACAATTTAATATGTAATAGAATTAAATTGATTTGATATTCTAACCTTACACATACAATAAGCAAATCTAAATCTAAGTACATACAACAATAAGGTAAGGTCATACCTGAATCAAATTCAGAAAACAGAACTCTAAATCATCAAAATCACCTTTAGAATCAAACCCTATTTCACCAAAACCTAATAATATGAACATATAGATTTTAAAATAATATTTTAGTACATGATCTTAATTCGAACTCCAACTAATCCTAAATCTCAACAAAATAAAAAATTCACACCTTTCTCCTTTAATCAAAATATCAAATTTCCATAATAACAAATCCTCAAGATCTTTCCTAAACCCTAGAATTTCATTTAATGACAGAAATTCAGAAATCAACACAACTCATAATCATAATATCTTAAGATTATAAATATATCAAACTTACCTAAATTTGATCCTTAATCTTTCTTAAACTCCAAATCTCTAATAGAATAGATTTCTCCAACAACTCTCCAAACCCTAAAATTCCATTTCACATTGATCATGGAAAAGCCATAAAATATCATCAATTTATATTGACAAGATTAAGGATAACAAAAACTTACCTAATATTGATCTCAAAATCTTCTTTAATCAATAGAATCAGATCTCCAAACCCTGATGGAGAGATTCTCCAATTCTACCTTAATTTCAAAGAAAACTCTAAGAAAAACGATATTCTATGAAATCCTAAAGCAAAGATGAGGATTCAATTACCGATATAGGCTTTAGAATCCCTTTGGCAGCTAAGAACTCTTAGAGAAAGGATCTCTAGGTTTAGGGTTTTGTTTTGAAGAAGAAAAAAAGAAGGAATATATAAAGGATTCGTGTCTTTTCATCTCCTGCACAACAAATACACCGACAGTTTCTAAAATGTATGCTGGCGATGTAGCTTGAAGGCTAGCGGTATAAATTGAAAAGCTGGTGGCGTGGAAGAAGTGTAGAACTCTCGAGCCATTTTCCCTTCAACGTACACTGGCACCTACACTAGCGGTGTAAACTTCAAATTTGATAACGTACACGATTCTGAGCATTTTTTCACACTTCAACACTACCTCAATGCTGGTGGAGCCACAAAAACATACGTCGGTGGTGCTCCTTTCTACACCGGTGGCATTGAGCCAGTGTTCAATATGAAACTTTTCCTTTCTTTATACATTCTTCATTTGTACATTACAAAAGGTCTCGGAGTAGTTAATACCATCACATTGGGTGAATTGTTGGGCAACAAAACATGCTCTGTGGCACTCAACCTGCCCCTCAACATTGTATTTGAGGTGAAATTTCCAAGTATTGCCTACAACAATTTGGTGTGATTGCGGGTCAACAAGAGTCTAAGTTTTTTTTTCAAAGAGGGATTTAGATTCTTCTCTCATTGTTGCTAACATATAGGCTCACGAAGAGTAGAAGTAGAATGACAAGTAAGGCATGAGCAAGAGATTAAGAATAGTGCGAGCTTTGGTGATTTCATACGTAGAGTGGTATGCATGTGTGGGTGGGTAGGATAAGGAGGGTAGAGTGGGAGAAGGTAAGAGAGTTAAGGTAGAGGGGATGTGGGAAGAAGATGCGTAGGCTGGTCCTAGTGGTGTAGAAGGTCCAAAACAATGATAAACACATATGATTTTGGCATGTGAACTAGTAGATTTATGACCACTCCAAGTTGCTAGGCAATTCTAGTTATGGATTTGGAATTTCTAACCTTTGACCCCATTGGTCTCATCATGTCAGTTCCACACTTTGTTGAGATCTACTAATAATAGAATGCATTTAAGGTGTTGTGTATACAAAAGTCAACTCTTTTTTGTGAATGGATGTCATGACCATTGTTGCTTTATTCTTCTACCTTTGAGCATATTTTTCGGAAGTCTCACCAAATTTTTTGTCGTTTTGCTAAGGTTAGACATAAATGGTGTTATCTCCACACTAAATTTATACTGATTATAAAAAAATAGGCTAGCTTGTCTTAAGTATTGATTTCATTTAGATCTAATCATGATATCAAATGAAAACTAGTCCCATGATGTTACCTTAGGAAGTTTAGACCATTAAAGAGTCATACCTCATATAACATTCTCATCTTAGAAATACACACTGATGTTCAACATAAGATAATAGGTTTTAGCATACACCTTTAATTCAAGAACTTTAAACTCCTTAGGGTATTTTTGTTCTCTATATATTATTAAATTGGTCAACTCTTTTTTTTTTTTTAAATTCCAAAATCAATTGGAAGTGGTGGTTTTGGTCATGGGTCATAGTTTTGCTTGAAGAAATAGAGAAAGACTAACATGGTTCTACAGTTCCATATATATAAATATATGTATATATATATATATATAGAGAGAGAGAGAGAAGAGTTGTGACTTAAAAGATTATAGGTCAAATCGAACTTGAAAGACAATGAGAGCTTTATAAGCCGCATTTATAGGAAACCATGCATTAATGCATGTAGTAATTGAATGATCAAAGGGAAAGCTCAATTAAATTTATGTAACTTTTGAGTGGTAAATTCGTTTAGTTTTTTTTTTTTAGAAGGGATTATTTTTAGTATCAAGCCCTTGACATTTTAATTGCTCAAATATATTAAGCTCTTAGAAGAAGGAGCTTTTTTAAAGTCTAACATTCATCAATGGCAAAGTGCATTAAGGAAGACAATTGATAGTGCCTCCCAAAATAAATATACATTCTCAAATGACAACTTCGATGTAATTGAGGAAAAATTATTTCCTTTCACATAAAAAGGGATTGAATTGGAGATGTAATGGATGCAAATATATGCCCTAAGAAGTGAATAGACTACCCATACTACTTATATCATGCAACAATATTACATTTAAATTCTTTGTTTGCCAATGATATTGTAGCCTAGTGGCATCTTCTTTGGACTCTCAAGCGAGAAGTACAATTTTGAATCTCCCTCTCCAATATAATGGAATATATATATATATATATATATATATATAGACACATATATTTGGCATAGGCCAATTATGCCTAAATGAGATATTGGGATAATAATTGGCCTAAGCCCATTGATCGCTAAGCTTGATACTGTCATGTCATGTGTGCATTGGAAAAATGAACTTTGAAATTAACTAAATATGATTTTAAAAAAATTCTCATTGGGAACTTGATTTTAACCTATCTTGTTCAATTTAAAACTAAATAAAGCTTGCTATAAACTCACATGTCACTTAAATTGCTCTTTCATTTTCTAGAAATGATTGATCTAGACTTCATTGAGTTTTTATTATTTTGACAAAATAAAGCTCTACTTGCCTATGTATGATAACATATATAATAAAATTTTAAACTTGGTTTTGGCCAAAGATATACAAAATTTATATTTATTTTATTTTTTCCTCTCAGTTTTATTGGACTTTTGCAAGATTTTCTTTACTTTCGAGATATTTTCTTTATTTTCAATCATATTTTTATTTTAAGTCAGAACCTTTGTCATACTTTGAGAGTTTTCTTTCATTTTATATAATTTTGATTTTTTTAATTTATATATTTTTTTTATTAAAAAGGATAAAAAGAGGTATTTATAATACAAAACATAAATATTGTTATAATTAATTTGTGAAGAGTAACAATTCAAAATAAAACCAATGTTCTATTTAATTATCCTCTGCTATATTTCCTATCCTTTACATTTTCATTCAAAATAACACTCCTCTCATAACAAATAAAGATAGTTCAAGCTTTACTAATGTTAGAATCTAATATAGTTATATTAGGTTGGTGTATGATGGTGAGCTTTAGAAACAACCAAAATATCGAAACCAAAGTCGGTTATGAACAAGATCCAATATTTTTATTTGTCATTAAATATAATAATAACTTATTTTCATCAAAATTTATTGACTTGCATAATTTTTTTTCCATTACAATGGGAGACGGGGGAATCGAAACCGGTACCTCTCATTTGAGAGTCCAGAGAGATGCCATTAGGCTACAATGCCATTGGCTTATTGACTTACATAATTTAATACAACAATTATGCTGCGAACCAATTAAAAAAGAGAATATGATTGTGGCTAATGACCATTTTGACTAGGGATAGACCTCAATAATGGACAACATGGATGGAATCTTAATGATATTATAGTGTGAAAAGCCTGCTTCCTTAAACAATTTGCTCCAGTCAAGCTCCGTCCTTTCTTTGCCACCTGGTAATAATGTTGCCATAATGATATCAGAAGCAAAGGAAGCATCGTCAAGCAAGGTGTTGCTTTCAGGTTGTAGTACCATATCTGCTATTATGATCTTTCCTGTTGTTTGTGGAATCGATTGTAGGCAATTACGAAGAATTTTCACACAGTCTTTGTCACTCCAATCATGTAAAATCATCTGTTTGAAAAAAAAAAAAGAAGAAGAAGAATATATGATACATTATGATCATACATCTATACTAATAAAGCAATTGAAAATTTTGAGGAAATGTAAGAGAACAAATTTTTTTTCACTGAATCATTTCTCAAATATTTAGGATGTTTTGAAGATACTAGGTACAATGAAAATACAAGCTAAACCTCAATATATTATGTATATTAAATCTATCTATATATATTAAAGTTTTTCAATTATATGTCAAAATAATTAGATGCATCCCACTAAGTGGGAAAAAACAGAGTTTTTTCTTTTTAAATGAGTTGGTAATAAAAATTATGACAAGTTTTGGGATTAGTCATGTTGTTGTTAAATCTTTTCATTACTTTCTTCGCCATTAACCCTTTAAAAAATGGGACCAACATTGAGGAATTGCTAAAAGTTGAAAGACTACTTTCTCCTTTGTTTATTTCATGGGATAAATTTCTTGAATGTATTCATGTCATGTGTACTTTTGAAATGTATAGGATACTTTACCTTTAGGTGGATATAAAATTTGGTGAATACAACAAAAGCAACAATTTGGAGGCATAATATTGATCATTATTTGATACTTGAAAAATAAATATCTTGCTACATCACACATTTTTACATGAACTTCAAAGCTCATTGACCCTCATTTGTGGACAAGACTAACCATAATTAAATTCTACCAGGTTGAACAGGAGGGGTTAGTCAACCTAGGTTTCACAACATTGGTGAGTGTTGCGAAATTTCAATCTATGGTTGCATAGTGATATCTTAAGATTTTGTATGTATTATCAACATTGCACGCTGAGTGTTCATTGATATGTTTGAAAGAACTCTAGGCCCTAATTTATAGATTCAAAAGCCTAGAGTGAACGCAATAAAATACCATCACCACATTCATTTAGCCCACATTGTATATTACTTAACATTTGAATGTTATGATTTAATGTTGCAAGAGTGATGTGGATAGCTATAGAATGATGGATTTTGTTAGATTCATCATCTACACATGGAAACATTGTTAATGGTAATTTCAGGCCAAGATATGATAGGGTTCGATTAAGAAGTTCAAAATGAGGGTTGATGTCAACTATTGTCAATTCGTAAGTAAGATATGTGGATATATCAGAGTAAGTCCAAGTATTGGATGTATTAAAGTAATACAAAACACCCTTAATAATATTCCACCACACGACTTTATTGAGTCGCTCCCATAAGAACAAGAGCCATGGCATCATCAAAGGGACCCTTCCATGCAAACACAAGTTACACACACTTTCAAGAGAAGTACCAAAAAAAAAAAAAAAAAGGATACATTTGTAGATGTTTTAAGCTTACCATGTATATTGTAAAACAATTTTTTTTTCTCCTCACTTGACATTCATCTTTCATTTTGAGATAAATTTAATGTTTATACATTTGCTATTACAATTTGAGCTAGATTGTAAATTTTTTTTTTTTATATTTTGCTTGAAGTTTTTCAATTTCGTGCCTGAGCTTTTGGTTAAAAAGGCATATTTTGTCAGTGAAGTTTCGGATGATCAGCTTGGTCTTAATGTTTTTAATGTGATTATGATAAATTAATAGTGATATGGTGTAAAATTAGATCATTATATTGATCCTTTCTATTTTTGTAGGGCCTACACTACATTAAATGTGGCCGTAGGCTGGCATCCTTTCTTCTTCTTTATTAAAATATTCACCTAAAGCGCATTCAGTGCACACACTTTCTTAGTAAAATGAGGGCATGTTAACAAGATGAGCCTTCAATAGTGCATAGTGTAAGAAAAAAAATCTAGTGCTAGGTTTAGATGGTTGAACTTTTGACTCTTATGTGAGTTTTAAATGGTGTAAGAGAAAAATATAATTTTATATGAAATTTAATAGTAACGTGGTTTCAGTGAACTAACTCATTGCTTATGATGGAATTAAGGAAGGAAAAAGACTAACGTGAAAACTATGCTTGTGTTGAAAAATTCTACTATGTATTATGATTCCTATTATAAAGGTATAGTCAAGTCACATGTAATTTTCTATTTAAGATCTGAAATCAAATTAATAATGAGAATGGTTAGCCTTATTCATTTGAAACATGAAAAAAAAAATGATATGCCGAATTTATAAACTTGAAGCAAGAAAAAAAATTAAATATCCAACCTTCAGGAAAATTGCATCAGCACTTGGAATGGTTTCAAACATGTTTCCTCCTACTTGAGTAATCCCTTCATTCGTAGGTGCTGTGTCAATAACATGGGGTAAATCAAAGTTTATACCTTTAATATGCGGATATGCCTTGTAATCTCAGAAATTGTCTTGCCAATCCCACCGCCCACATCAACCAATGAGTTTAATTTTCTAAACCCTTTTCATATCCTTGGATGATCGACACAATCATCACGCTTGAATAACCTATGAAAGATTGTCCCATGGATAAGTATAAATGATTAGTAATTTCAAGAAGTATTTAGTTGTCCTTCTTTTCCCTTCAATTAAAAAAAAAATCTTTCTTTGAAGGATAATGTTATGAATAGTACCTAAAATTTGGTAAAAAATACAATTAGATACTGAACTTTGAAATTGATCAATTTAGTATTTGAAAAGTGTAAAATTGATCAATTTAGTACCTAAAAATTTTATGGAAGCATTGTTGGCTTGCACAAAATTTCTTTAAGGTGTTAAATTGATTAATTTGAAAGTACAAGTACTAAATTGATCAATGTCAAAGTTCAGGTACCTAATTACATATTTTGTCAAAATTCAGGTACCACTTGTGATATTAACCCTTCTTTTGAAAAACATGATCTAGAGACAAATTCAAGTTAAGGGTTATGCATGAGAGGTTCAAGTTCTCCAGATATCCCCAAGCTTTACAAAAATGTACTTGAAAAAATAATGAAATGCATATTATGTTATATTTAAAGAGCAAATATTATAATGTCTATCACAATAGATATAACTAAGTCTATCACACCTAGCCTAGTGTTATATTACTAATTTATGTATACTAATGTCTTTTTGGAGTCGGTTGGTTTTGATCCTCTTTTTGTTTCTTTTATTAACATTTTTTTCAATCATTATTAATGAAGGACAATTCAAGTTCATCTTCTTTCAGTACGTACTATTTTTTATTTGTAGTTATACCATAATTCATTTTTACATTGTTAATAGTATAAAAATTTTATTTGTATTGCATAAAAGATTAGTAAATAATGTACTTACATTACCAAGTTAAGGTAGTTGATCGAAACAATAAGCAAAGTTGTTGTAGTAAATTGGAACTTATAAACTTTAAATAGTTAATTGTACAAATTGATAAAATTCAGATACCAAATGTGACATGCACCCTTTATAGTATCCTAAAACCACTTTAGAAGCAAATCTTGTACAGGCTGCTTGATATAAGATACCTTATAGAACTTGTAAATTATTTAGTATCTTTCCATACATTTTAATTTTATTTCATACCAAAAAGAAAAAAGGAAAACCTATGGAATTGAAGAATTGGGAAAGAAGGAGAAAGAAAAGGAAACCTAATAGTGTAGGAGAAATGTGACTTTTCTAACTAAGATAACACTTACTATTTATGAAATTGTGAAGAATAAAATAAAATAACAAAAACTATACCTAGGAGAGAAATGTGTAAGAAGAGAAAGAAAAGGAAACTGTGAGAGACAACTTTAAGTTTAGCTATTCATGTCATGTTTGATACTGGAAATGATCGAAATGAAACTATGACTTTGAGTTCCACTCGTTTCCCATGTTTGGATGAACTTTTAAGAGTTGGAATCGCATCACTTTGAATCAACAATTCCTACTTTGAAAAGAATTCAATTCCATCTTCTCAAAATGAAGTCGCCATTCCATTCCCTCTTTATTGATTATATATAATTTAATTACCCTTTCTTCTATCATGTATTTATAATTTATATTTAGTGCTAGAGAAATTTTTGAAATATATAATCTATGGTCATTTCATTTCATGTAAACTTTTAAACATAGGAATGAATTTACCATTTTGGAACTCATTCCAATCTATTTCAAAGGGCTTCCATTTGTCAACATGACAATAGGGTTTTCATATACTCATATAAATTAAATAAGGTATTAATAATTGACTATTGATAGAAAATTAAAGAGATTTAATTGAAAACTAATCTAAACATCGATACGCCAAATGAATTTTGCACAATATTAATACCTCATTTGATTCATTTCGTCAAATATTGATACTTTTTTTCAACCATTCAAAATGTTGATACCTTAAATGAACTTACTCTTAAATATTGATATATTTATGTATAATTTACCCTATCAGGTTAGTTACTTAGCTTTAGTGACCACCACTTATTCAAAAAGCTATCATCGATTACAATTCTAGATATTGTTATTTAAATCTATAACAATTAGTGTCAATAGATATTATCTAATTAAGTAAAAATATTTCTCGCAAAATAAATTTGCATGCATGGTACATAACTTATCTCTAAGTGTCATGCCACTATTCTTCACATTCTCGAAGGATTCTAATTTGTGAAATGTGATTGGTGTAATCCACAATGGAAAAATAATCAAATTTGATACGTAAACTTTGCACAAAAATTTAACTTGGTATTCTTACTTTAAAGTGAACAATTAATACTTAACCAAACTTTCCTTAAATATTTGTATTACCTCACTAATTGTACTTGACTGTTATTAAGGAAGTAATAAAAACTCAATAATAGGATGTCTCTAGTTAGTAAAAACAACCATAAAAATTTGATTATATATGAACTTGACGACTTTAAGATTCAAGTACTAAATCAAATTATTGTAAAAAATTCGTGCATCAAATTTGATATTTACCTTATATTGAATTTGTCATACATAAGTTGCCGAGCAAAGTTTCTTATGCAAATGCACAATGAGAACAAATGCCATGTCGGATTCACTCAATATAAATGTGTATTTTCTTGGGAAAAAAAATATTGTTCGAATTTCTTTGCTTTTGCAAGATATATTTTCTTCAAGCATAAGTAACCACAAAAAGAGTTCGACTCTTTGGTTACAAAAAAGAAAAAGAAAAAAATTGTTCAATTAAGAACTTTTTTTCTTTTAATGAAAATATTTTGAGAAAAATATTTTTTTCATATTTTTATGCATGCTTAAACAAGTGGGACAATTACTAAAAAATGTTTTCCTTTGTTTAGAAAAATAGGGTCTCATTAAAAAAAATTTTTTGGAACATAACTTATGGATTATTTGTAGGTGATTAAATCTTATGATAAAGGCTTTAAGCCTAATTTTCATTTGGATTTAACTCTCTATGCTAAAATGATAAGGTTCAAAGAGTTAGACCCAGCTCATTTTGGATTAACATGGGAGAAGTGTCATAGAAGGCTAAGAGTAGGGTCAGTTGGAATTAACCTGCTTAATTCCAAAATATTTTAAATTGGCTCGCACACATTATAAATGAAGGCTTTAATGGGCATGGGTCCATAAGGAGCCCACATCTATATCCATTATGAGAATGACCCATCATAGTCATTAGTCGTTTGTCTTATCTGATAGATGACATCTACAGTTAGATTCTCTATAAATATCACTAGCCCACACCTCATTTAAATAAAGGAAATATGGGATAAATATTGTAGTGCTATCGGATTTCCATCTTATTGAATTAAACACCTATCTTAATCAATAACAGTTATCGATTTATCATATACAATGAGGTTGATACTTCTTAGCTCACTTACCTATTATACATATATCAGAGTCTATTGAGACTACCTACTTTTCCTCCCTATACGATTCTCTCTTGACCATCCGTGGATGTATTATCTCCCTAGGTCACGCTTAGCATGATAGTCATGCGGATCTTAGTCGGATCCTTATCAACACATTATTAAAGTTAGGTCATTTTCCTATCAATTTATGGATTTTATGCACTAATCATTTACTACTAATGATATTTATTATTAATTTTGTAATATTTCTTATTTAGGTAGATTTATTTCTTATTATGAAAAGTGTTTTATTATAGAAGAAACAAATAAAGGAGAACTATTTTGACTATATTACTTTTGACGAAAACCTTTTCAAGGAAAAATGCAATCTATTAACAAATAGTTTTCCTCAAAAGATATGGAGCCTAGGTATAAGATATAACACACTAAATAAAGCATAAAAATTATATGAATGCGTCCACTTACTTGCCATTACATCATTGAATCTATTGTTGAAATCAGGATTTCGAGCTGCAAAATCCCAAGCCTCGGAACCCAGTGCTATCTTAAACGCACTGCCTTTTGTCCAACCATCTTTAATGGATTCACCTAGGTAGAAATCTGGTGCAAAGGACTCCGGATCCATCAAATTTAATGCCGAGCAAATATTCAACTTAGTGTCATCATGCAAAAACCATCTAGATATTGGCGATAGAGAGTATAAGGTTTCCGTTTCTTCACAGTCCAATTCTCTTGTGGTTATGGAAAAGACCTTCTTATGGACTAAAAGTCTCATTACAGCACTAAGAGCATTAACGTTAGGGGAGGGTGAAGCAATGCTCGAAGCTATTTGCGACAACGTCAATTTCCCACCCTGAGATTCAATTATGTCGGGTAGACGGAGATCAACTACACATTTCAAAGCCATTGAGTCAACAAATGCATGAATAAGCTTAAATGCCTCTACTTGGCCTCTAAGCATTGTTTCACCATCAAAGGACTCTATGTGTGTGTGTTTTCAATGTTTGTGACATCGTGCTGTGCTTGTGTCTCAATGTGTGAAGCAACTCCTCGTATTTATAGGGGCTTTGTTGCTTTACTAGTGGACTAACAATGATATCAATGCATACGTAGAGTCTTTTGATTCGTGTAGAGAACAGTAATTCATTTTGAATTTTCCTTAGTGTAGACGAATAGTCAGATTATATTCCACGTGTAAAGTAAACTTTGACTGGATCTTGATATTACATGAATGAAGCGACGCCTTTGTAATAGGTGATCTAAATAACGAAACAGATTTGTGTTGCTTTCTTTTGGATAATTGTGATTATGAGATCTTATATAATGTAAAATCTATAAATGAATGCTATATCAATTGGGAAAACCACATCATAATGTAATTTGTGTACAAGCCCTTCAATCACATATATTAGATAGTGCAGGGATTATCTATCATGGCAACATTATCCATGAAAGATGTGTCATCTATAAAAATGGTACTGCAGGTTCGAAACAGTTTCATATGCAGTCCTACATGCGGGTCTCACTTTCATATGTGGCATATCACTCCATTCACTATGAAAGAAAGATATAATATGTATAAAAAATTACCTATAGCCAAATTTATAAACGGGATTGGATTTGAAATATTTAGTATAGTGGAGCCACAACAATCCAGAAGTTTGGAGGATGTTACCAATCCCCAGTAGTTATAATAAACAGTAGTATGCTGGGAAAATGCAAAAAAGAGATAAGAAAATGTTCACCTAACGTGATCAAATTTCTTTGGTGTGAAAGACATTTTACTTAGGCGAGGATAAGCATAAAAAGTAGGCCGACTAAATATAAAATGGAAAAATGTCAGCTTTGATACGTAAACTTTAAAATAGTCAATTTATTATCTAATTAAACTTTTAATTATAATTTTTACTATTCTACTAATACTATTTATCATGCTTCTTGACATAGAAGAAACAACCTATCTATCCCGCCTTAAAATTGAAGGATGTGAGTAATCCGCCACATACTCATACCTGTATGCGTAAGATAAGGCTTAGAACAAATAAAATCATCATATACCAAATAATCCATAAGAATTTGAAATATTATATGTCATTATTAATGTCAACGTATTACATCTTCATAATTTTAAATGATTCAACACTAAAATAGAGTAACAATATTTAACTAAAACAACCCTTTATTTTATGTCTTGAAACTCTAAAGCAAACGCCCGATCCTACAAGCTGAGGTCATCATCATAACACACAAGCTTCTCTCGTATCTGAAAAAGAAAATTCCTCAAAGGGGTGAGTCAAAACCCAGTACAAAGCAATGCAAACACACACGGTATGTATATGTAACCCTATACTAATGCAACAAGCATTAATTTAAATATATAATTTAAGTGCAACAAGCAACATAGGAGTACTCATACTCTGTTCCAATACTACCGCAATAGTATTGGGGGTTAATGAGAACAGTTGGTCTCTCACCCCAAAAAGAAAAACAAAAAGTAGGTTCGTCTAAGGTTTATAGTCGTTATCTAGACACCACCATCATAGTGCATCTATATCGTATAATTTGATGAGTCCCACTCCTCCTAACAATGCTTTATATAACTTCTCTTTGTTTACATTATCGTTACGCCCGATTCCAATCCCCTCCTCAACTACCCATCTAGCCAAAACAAGATGGCCTAAGCGCTTAATTACCATGTCAAGATCTAAGACCTTAGCAAGGGTGTCACTCTTCGACTAGATACAACCAAACAGTAGGCATTACACTTTATTAGCTAGCTTTATGCATTAGTCAGGTTATTAAAAATTTTTATCCTAGCAAACAACAAATATGTCATTGCGTACTTGGAGTAGTAGATCCTTCACAATGAAAGTCTTGAATCTAATTGTGAGTACTATCTTATTGGTGTTGTTTGTCCGACTTTTTTGAATTTCTCCAATCCTCAAACAGATCAATCTAAACTCACCTTTAGATATAATCCTTTCCACCACCAAAAGTTGTATGAAACATCAATCTTTCTAGAAAAGTTTGTCGATCCTCTTCAAAGGTTTCAAAAATGTTAAACCTAGTTCTAAGAAATTTTCTCAAGGTTCCTCTATTAGTTATAGGTTTTTGGGAATTATAGAGCAAAGAAGGTTTGGAGAACCAAAGCATATGGAGGTTTTCATCTAAGATTTTAAAAAGATATGTCGTAGATTAAAATATATATCTATAGTTCTACAGGGTTTCCTAAGACATTATTTATATTTATTAATGTGTCATTGATTTTAATTATTTGTTTAGATAGGTTTTTCTTTTCATTTTCCTTTTTTTTTTTTTTGGCTAGTGTTTAGATAGGTTGTTATGGATTAATATTAGATGATGTATATATACATGTCATTATTATTGCCATTTGGTATAATTATTTTTTTATTATAAAAATTCTATGATATAAATAGGAAGAGTGATCATTTGGTAGTCTTAAAAAGAAATATCAGTGTTTTTTTATGTCTTATCTTAATTATATTGGACTTCGTATCATCTTAATTAAAATAAAATAATTATTGAGATATCCTAATAGACACCATATATATCCAATAGAGCAACACCGTAATCAATCCTTTACAATAATAATAAAATTAAAACTTGTTGTAACTAAGAGAATAAATTTAATGTCTAGATTTTTATCTTAAATTGATTTTGAAATCCTATTCCTTTTAAAATCATATACCTATCACCAAGATGATGATAACTTGATAAAAAATTTACTCTTTGTTTACAACAATTTTTTTTTTTTCTTATTGCTATGATGTAGTTTTCCTTCTAAAGCAAGATAAATTAAAATTATAACAAAATATAACCTAATAATAACATATTAAGATGATTGAATGTCCATTATTTCAAAATAGATTTATGGGCATTTCACTCTTCCTCTCTCAAAAGAACTTTCGTCCTCGAAAGTTGTATAAACTTTGGAGCAACTCTAAATTCTTAGTCCTTATGTCTTCCTAAAACTTCCATGTACTTTGATTTTATTTTATATATTATTGCTTTTTTTGGTTCTATGCACGATTGATTTCTTATCCCTTTTAGATATTGCTCTTTTTATATACAAGAATATGTCCCACTGTTGGTTTATGCATACACACACACATACATACATACATATATATACTCATTCTAACTCTCTCAAACATATGACTTGTTATATATTGTTCACTATTACCTAGAGATCTCCCTTTTTATATCAACATTCAATGTTTAATCAAACTTTTAATAGTAATTTTTACTAATCTACTAACTTGACTTTTCCTGTTTATCGCATCGTCGAACAATTTCACATAGGAAGTCGTCAAACACACTTTCTTATGAAATTCGTCTAATTAAATCGAATTATTGGAACAAATGCCATGTCGAGATTCACTCAAAACAAATATCTGTTACTTATGTCAGAAAATAATAATAATAATAACAACCTAATAGACCCTTATTATAATGAGTATAATTGGTCTCACAAATCTCTGCGATTTTTCTTTCTTTTTTTTTTTTTTTCCTTTTCAATTGCTAGTGCAGAGAGGGATTTGGGGTAGTAAAACAACCTGTTACAAGAAGGGAGGAAAAAAAAAAGTTTGCTTCAACTAAGATCCTTATGGCCCAAAATAATAATAAAAAAAAAAAAAGAAAAAACCCTAAGATCCTTACAGTCGAGTACCGAATCCTCTAACAAGATGGGAAAAATGAAAAAAGATTTAAAAAAAAAAAAAGGATATAAGAAATGTTCATTTGAGGTGGTCAAATTTCTTTGGGTGCGTAGATAAGCACAAAAAGTGGATCGACAAAATATAAAACTGGAAAATCTCAAATTTAGTATTTAAATTATAAAATAGTTAATTCAATGTTTAATCAAACTTTTAATAGTAATTTTTACTATTCTACTAACACTATCTATCATATTTTGTGATGTGAAAGAAGTAACCTATTAGTACTAGACAGCATTAAAAGAAGCAGAATTTATATTATCTCATTATTAATTTTGATGGGACCAGTCCCGTCAATTATCTAATGGTTAACTATCTAATGGCTTACATCATATCTAACTGTGATCAAACCACTAAAATAATTAATATTTCAATTACTATATTTATTTTAATGATTAAACAGTTGATTGGACAATTTCATTGATAAGGCCTTAAAAAAAAAATAGTACAAATTCAATAATGAGGTCCATTTCAAATTAGCAAACAAAATAAACAATATTAAAAAGATAATAAAAATAAATATAAAAAGTCATATCGTACTAAATTGATCATTTCAAAATTTAAATATCAAATTAAACTTTTATATAAATTCAAGTATTTGCCCTAAAAAATCTAACGCATTAAATAAGGCATCTAGATGTAGTCAATGCATGCACTTAAGCGCATGTCATCTCTAGACGAATAGTCAGATTTTATGTTCGTTGTATAAATTAAACTTGGACTGGAATCTCCTCCAGTATTAGCCAGCACGTGCTTTGTATGGTTTGTGACCAAGCTTGATATCATATGAGTAAAGCGACGCCTTTGTTTTGGCGTCTTTTTGCGGCCAAAAACGGCTTTGGATAATTACGAGGATAAGATCTTGTATGTTGTAATATCTATGGATGAATGCCATATCAGTTAGGATCACCAATCTTTAATAATAGTATCTATTGAGGATATATCATCTATAAAGATGGTATCATAGGTCTGCAACAGTTCAGCATGTAGTCCTATATACAATATATTTCTTTTATATGTTGTACATTTTCAATAAAAATTATTAAATTTTGACAAAAAGATCAATCAAATATATGAATCTTTTAAATATTTAATTTTATACCCCAATTGAATCTTTCGTGCCTTAAACACCACCTCATCCAATCATTGTTTAACACGTGTAAGTTTTTTGAAGAGGTAATAAGAATGTAAGGTAGTGTTTAAGATACGAAAAGTTCAATTGAAGTATAAAATTGAATATTTAAAAATTTTATGTATCTAATTGATCTTTTGATTAAAGTTCAAGTAACAGATGGGACATTTATCCTTTTTTTTTTTTTTTTGAAGCTAGTCATGCCTCAAAATAATGATATTTAAATTTATATTACACTTATTCTATCTTTATGGGTTTTGTTTCTTATTGTTGAGTTGAGTGAGCTAATGCTGAAGAGCAAATCATTTTCCTTTTTTTTTTCCCCTAATAAATTAAAGTAACAATTGATTTAAATTTAGGCTTGGTTATTACTTGGGTATATATAATATTTGATTATATTTATATTACTTGATGAGCACATTATAGACTGTGTGCGCTTTAATGGAGAACAACCAAACCCATGTAACTAACTAAAGCGGATATTAAGTGCCAGAACTTCTTGTTGATGTGAGCTCTCGAGGAGGATCCCTCATTGTCCCTAATTTAACTTTTACAAACTTTTATATGTTAATTAATGGTACGTACAAAGCAAACGATAAATAGTAAAATTAAAAATAAAGAATTGAATTAAAACAAAAGTTTAATTTGATATCCAAATTTTCATGTAATCAATTTAACAACTAAAGATTTATGGCTATTTTTATTACCTTATTGATACTATTTGCTTCATTTTCTAACATTAAAGAAATAACCTATTAATACTTGATGGTGTTAAGGAATATTAGCAAATATTTAATGATACATTTTATTTTTTTTGTGTCTGCAAAAAGAGTAAAGATTGTTAACAGATGGTAAAAATAGCTACTACAAAATTGATTGAATATTAAATTAATTATTGTAAAGTTTAGGCGTTAAGTTAAATTTTGGTGTAAACTTCATATACCAAATTTGGCATCCACTCTAAAAAAAATATTAGGGAAAGAAGAAAATAGTAAACAACAATTTTATAATATCTATCTTTCTATATTCTTATTCCTCCTTCCTTTTTTTTTTAACTGTAAAATCTATATAAATCCTACGCGTACTATTAAAAAATATCATATATCATGAGCATTTATAATTTATAATAATAAGCTTTACACAGTTCCGTTTATGCACATGTCTCTTACGTAAAACTAATCCGCTTGTGTTGGGAAGGTCGGTCGAGCATTGAAGATCGCGGTTATCAGGACTATAAAATAATCGATTCGATTGAATATAATTTGGTAAGTTTTAAAGTTTGAGTTTGAAAATTTCAGCTTAGAATTGAATTTAACTTCGTCTTAATTTTACTTTCCTAAATTCAATTTGACTAAATGGATTCTTTTTTTTTCTTTTAACTAAGATAATATGGATATTTAAATTGGATTTGACTGTGGCTAACATGTGAGCTTGATTAAAGTTTAATTAAGGCTTAAGTTCATGAGCTAATTAAGGTAAATATTATGAAGCTTAAATTTGATTTCATAAATTCCTTAAGTAGCTTCTTTTATTAGTCATTAAATTATTCAAGTAGTTTATATTCCAACTCAAATCATCATTGACTATTTATTACTCTAGTTAAGATTTTCATAGTTTGTTGATTTGATTATTAACCATTATCCTCCTATTTAGATGGAATAGGATCGACTTTAGCGTCCAAATAACTTAGTTAGAGTAATCAAAAGCTTTATTCATGAAGTTTCATATTCATCAAGTGTAGTGATAGGATGACAATATTAAAGCAGATCAAAGATGTTTTTGAATCCTATATTGAAATTCAACTTTAAAGGAGAGAGTGTATCATTGTTTGTGTTTTAAGTTTAAATGGAGGATGATAGGTCTTATCTTTGGAAATAAAAGTTAAATGATAAATGTGTTACTTTTTTCGCTTTTTTTTCGCTTATTTAAAATTGATAAAGGAGTCAAGAAATTGCTTTTACGAGGGACCAACCCCTGCCCATATCAATCATAAGTGCATGGCCATTTTTATTTTTATTTTAACTTTATGTAACACAAGGAAAATTCATCAAGTCAAAAGTGTCACTCGAATCTTCATTTAAGATTATAAAGCTTTCAAAATGACTAATTGGAAAGCATGCATATCATTTAAGCCTTTAATGATTAATTGAGTAGCCTCACTATGGACCATAAGTCAATTTCAGTTCTAAATTCTCAATTTAAATAACATGTACAACTATTCTATATGGATATCATAGAGTGAATTCAATAAATTAAAGTTAACTCACAAGTAAGATGGTGATATCCAATATAACTTTAATTGAGTTATTTGGTGATTTCATCTCAAAATTTTGAAAAAAATTTTCAAATTTTTACCATTTCATTATTTTCCTATAATTGTATTTACTCAATTCTTAATTAATTATTAGTCTCAACCCTTAGCCATGCTTAATCTCTTCCGTAGTGCCTTCCCCCAGGCTTAAATAAAACATTATCCTCAATGTTTGAAACATGATGAATGAAATAAGGGAATATCAACAATTAAAAGTGTAATATACGGAAATAAAGATGAAAATATAATGAATTATGAATCATGAGATGATATAGGATGAGTTTAAGGTCAAAACAAGTAAGTTGTAAAGGTTTAAGATTGATTGTAGAATGAATATTAAAGTTCGGATTTCTGCATTTTTTACAGATGTTACGCCGCCTTTTGGAGAATCTACGCCGCTGACGTGAGACGGCGTAGGAAGAGAACAGTAGCGTTTTTCTTAACGCTAGGTAGAATACCGCCGGTATACACTAAGGTTTCTTTTAAGGCCGGCGAGGAACGCCGCCGGCATAGGGTATGGATTTGTTGGTGTATGTAGTAGGATTGAAATTCTTAGAATTCAAAGCCCCGATGAACGCCGCCAGTGCTTGTATAAATTTTGCCAGCGTAAGGTGTACACCAGCAAGATTTAAACACACGCCGCCGGTGTAGGGCTGACGTATGACCAAATTCTATAAATACGAGATGCGAAAAACAATTTTTCGACATAAATTTTTATTCATTTTCTTCTTGCGACAAAAAGGGTTTTGGAGTATTCTTGGAGATCTAGGCTTCGAGAATCATCCAGAGTGTGTTTTTGATCCAAAGTAAGTGATTTTAACCTTCTCTCATGGATTAAATACGAATTTGTATGAGTTTGCTTAGGGTTTTATTGTGTTCTTGAAGGAAAAACATGGGAAAGACTTAAATCTTGGATTAAATCTGTCTCGGTTGGATAATGAGTGAGTTTTGTGATTAAAACAATGTTCTCATATCAGATTTATACGATTTTCATGCAAGTACTAAGGATTTTGTGATTTGTTTGCATGAAGGAAAACCCTAGATTTGGTTGGGATCCGAATTTGTGGATATGAGTCTGGTTTTGGTGATCCAAATCAGTAAGTTTCGTATTTTTGTTGATGAGTTTAAACAATGTATGCTTATATGATCTTTATATGTTCTTGTCTTGAGGATATTTGTGGAGTTTGATCGGAGTAGACGGTGCAGATGGTGGAGATTTCTTTTGAGGTTAGGATTTCAGGAAGTTTCATGTCTGTTAGAAAATGTTGATAATGTGTTCATATCTATTGATGATATATATATATATATATATATATGTTGTACAGGATATTTGGAGTTTGTGGAATTGTTGTTAGTGTGGATATAGGAGTTTATGGAGTTCGGTTGTCTTTGTTGTTGTTGGTATCGGATTTTGAGGATTTGATTTATATTCCTGAAATTGAGAAAGGTACGACCAATCCTTACTTGTTGTTTTTGCTTATAAATTAGTATTTTTTGAATGGTTGTAGGAACAGAATTTCATAATAAATCTAATTATAATCGGTTTAATAATTGTCTGTTTGGTTGTGCTTGGCTTTGACCAGTAAAGATTTCGCAGATAGTGATTGGTGAGGCACCCTGATGATCTTGGTGTGAGGTTGTTCCTAGTGGAATCATGCCTTGATATAATTTTTGTAGAATTAGGTGTTTTGGATTCGAGGTGTTTGGGGAGTACCCACTCATCCATATATGAATATGGTTGTTATTTTCAAAGAGTTGTTTTTTTTTTCAATGGGTCTGAGTAACTCCGAGTTCGGGATTGGAGTATACCTAATACTGGACTATGTCATTTTGTTGGCTTAAGAAAGATAATAATACTACTATTTGCATTAGTTTAAGCTGCATGAATTATCTGCCTGTTGTATGTGCATATGCATTTGTTTTCGAATTGCAGTTATCATACTGGGCGTCGCCGCTCATTCTTTTGAAATTCAAGTACATGTGAAGAAGATATAGTATATGATCTTTCTGGATATGAGTTATTCTTTGATAGTGGGGATGGCAATAGTGGACCCGACTACCCAACAGAGAGCTAGTCTTCAGATATCAGGATTTCTAAAGAAAAAATATGTTTAAATCATTTGGAGTTGTAGTTGGATGTTTTTGTTGGCTTTAAATGAAAAGATTTTAATGTAAATAGTTTTTAATTTCTGTTGAATTTTGTTGGCTGATGTCAACTTGTAGACATTGACACGGGGCGGTTCTGAAACGTAAACCGCCACAAACCGTCCCCGGCAGTTCCGTATCCGGTAACCGCCCCGTTGGGGACAGTTACGAACCATCGAAGGACCCACCGGAACCGGTAGGTCATAGCAGTTCGTCTACGCAGAACCGGTGGTTCCACTGGTTTCGGCCCGCCTTAAAAAAAACACACACACACACGCAGAATGGACTCTCGGACCATGCCCCGGTCATTATTCAGTTGAATCACTCCATGTAGCACATCCATAAACCTTTAAGGTTTATTAATACATAGTCTAATCATCCCTCCTTTCTCCAAACAGTGGAGCAAGCGTGGAATATTAGAGTCGATCAGGCTCGACGATCGAGAGAAGCAAAACAAAATCAGAATTTGGCCAAAAAGGAAGCAAGGCTATGGATACCATGACCGATCACCATCGAAAATTTAAGACATCAACCAGGCGAATGGAAGTCTCGCCTTGTCCTTCTGAGATAGGAGTTGAGAGCTTCAGGTAGCACCACATCCCTAAGCACACTAGAATAGGTAGCACAAGTCATTGCAAGACTCCAATCTTTCGATCCAGCAATGAAGAAAGAAAGGTCTTTGTCCCGAAGAAAAGAATGGCATTTACTGCTACAGACACCGACTCTATCTTAACGACTGGTAAAGCCCTCTCTCTAGGATATGGCACATCACTGCTCGGAGAGGAATTCTTTCTTCTCTTACCCGCAGGCATCTACGTCTAAGCTCTCAAGGACTCGGATTAGTTAACAGGGGTTGTAGGGCGCGTGGGGCAGGGGAGGAATGGGTGGGGTTAGGGGGCCGGTCTCAAAAAAAAAAAAAAAAAAAAAAAAAAAACTAGTTCACTATTCACATGGAACCGGAACCGTCAGACCGAGGTTCCATGGAACCGTGACCCGGCTCTGGCGGTTCCGGTTCGGGTCTGAAACATATCCGAACCGTGCCGATGTCTATCAACTTGGATTTTATGCTTGAATTAGGAGTTTCATATTTTATGAGGTATATGTTTTTAGTTTCGAACAGGTTTCGTATCCTATGTGATGCCCTATGTGGGTTTACAGGTGATAAATATATTATTGTAGATATTAGAGCCTTTGCGTGTCCTATATAAGAGAGGATACGAAGTAGGTTATAATGCCTTATCTTAGGGTGTTACAAAAAGTGCAAGGAAAGTTTTAATGATCAGGAGTTCAAGAAACTTCTCTGTTTAGAATTGTGGTTGAGATTATGTTTGAGACCGCAAATTCGGTTGCTTCTTGATTTAACTTGTTTAAGACTAAGGTAAACAAGGCAAAACATTTGTAGTAATTGCGGGCTCTGTTGGAGACGTAGTTGAAATTGTGAAAACTTTTTTAAGTGAATCATGATCTAAATTACATTGTATTTGCACTTTATTTACTTAAAAGGACCCTACATTAAATCAATTTTATTTTGCCACAAGGAATTTTGATTATTTCATAAAGAATAAAGAATTTACGAATAAAGAATACAAGAATTAAACTAACTATAAAGAATAAAGATTAAAGAGCTAGATTAAGACAAAGAATGTGATTGTTTAGAAGAATCAGAAAAAGAATTAATAAGCATTTTTATTTAGTTCTCTTTCATTTCTTACTAGTCTCTCCTTTATCATATTTTTCTTTTATTTCTTTCCCTCATCTTACCATAATGCTGGGTATAATATTCCTGGAGCATCTTTTGTCATACTATCAGGGAAGAACTATAGGGTTTTTATACAATTTTTCATAAAATTTGTAGCGGAAAATTAAAAACCCTAAAATCGGAATCCAAGTGCTTTGATTAAATTTGATAACAAGAGGAATAAATTCTTGATTTACCTCGCAATTTCATCAGAGATTTGAAATCAAACTCTTGCGATCCGGATCTACAAGACACCACGATTTCGTTGTGCCTCTATGTAGTCCACACGAACAAGCCACCCAAAAAGGAATCAATTCTTGCGTGCTAGCGCAGTCTAAAACCTTTCTAGATTGATGAGGAAGATCTGAGTTTTTCTCTCTCTTTTAGGGTTACAGAGTTTCTCTACCGTCTAATGTGACAGTGAAAATCGTAACCTAATGAGACACTATCACACCTATTTATATTATGTCAGTATTTTGCACTGAAATAATGCTCCTATTCTTACTAGGGTTGGTAATGATAGTAAATTATTATTCATAATAATAATTTATTTATTCTTCCCATTGGATTTTTTAAAAATAAATCACTAATTGGTGATTGGCCTCTAGTACATGAAATAACAATACTTAGTAATTGGCCTAGGGCACAATCACTAACAAGAACTCCCTGTAGAATGCTTGCTAGAACATTTGCTAAGTAACTTCCCCATCCATATGGCACTTGGCGCTCAACCACCAATTATTTGCCCTTCCAGTTACAAGTAGGAGGCGTATTCCACTTTCTTGTTCTCTGGTATGTCCAGAGCAGCAAATGTTTTCTCTACTTCTTCCATCCAGAGTTAAGCATCCAATGGTTTCCCTAGCATAGCTCAATCTCATATACCCGGTCTACAAATCTGTTGAGGCTCAGCACATCTATTGAAGCTCAGCACATCTGCTTGTCTAGCCCGTTTCCTCCATTTCCATTGTTCCTCTAATTTTCTTGTCTCCAGGCCTTAGCATTAACCTGTGTCAATTCCACATCATGCCTATGGTTTGGTGTTGATGTGCCACCTCCCAGAAAGTATTCACCGCCTGCATCAATTAGGCCACATCTATAGGCGTTTGTTGTCCTGCAGGTAGAGGTGCTTGTTGTCCTATAGGTAAAGGTGCTTGTTGCCCTATAGGTGGAGGTGGCAATAAAACTTTAGGCACTTGATTCAAAGGTGGCTAATTCAATGGTGATTCTTCCTCCTGACAGTTTTGGAGGAACAGCATTGGAGGTTCTTCTTCTTGGAGGCATGCTAAGAGATTAACCATAGAATATAAGAACAGGATATAATATAACATCAACACAAGCTAATAAGATCATAACATAAATACTAAGCAAACCAACCTTGTTACTACCCCACTCATCAATGTTCACGTCCTAAGGAGTTAATAACTTAGATCTATTATGATCAAGACCTATTTTCTAATACTAATTAATTATAATGCCCTAACATAAAGACATTACAACCTGCCATGTGTCCTTCTCTTTACAAGAACATGACAAGTCTAAACAATAATATACTACAAGTAAACATTAATAATTAACTCCAATACTCACATCAAAGGTGTACCTATTTATAAATATGTCAAAGGAGTAAATCTCCTAATTAATCTAATCAGTTTAAACCAAAGCTAACTATAAATCATAAACTTAAAACATAAAGGAGTTTTCATAACTTTGTCTTGATTCATAAAACAAGAAATCTCTTAAAAGATAGAAAGTTCCATAAGCCATCAACTCAGTCTCAAAGCTATCCAAGTGGTCGAAATATCAGTAAGAATATCCAATCCACTATCATCATCCCCATCATCCACAAATATGTCAAAACCGCATTGATCATAATAAACCGTATCTGCACCTGTTCCTAAAAAATGAAAGAAATGAGCTAAAAAGCCCAGTACGCTAAACTACACATAAATACATATGCACATACAACATATATAATCAAATGTAACTATTTCTAATGTAATAAATATAATTTCTTATCTTATATTAGTCAACAAGAAACACAATTCAGAACCATATGCATCTAATGTCAAATTTGGAATAACTCATGACTCCATAAAACTAAACATATAAAAAAAATAGATAATTATATATATATATATATTGGTTTCGAAGAATCATCCACACACCGTGGCCTTTGCCAAAACTAATCTACCAGAATCATTTCTATGCACGAGTCCACTCGAGACAGCCTCACACAAAGATCATCAGGGTACCTCGTTAGTATCACACTCTGTGTGGTCTTTACTAACCAAAGTCAAACACAAGTAGCAAAACAATTTAATATGTCATATAGAATTAAATTGATTTGATATTCTAACCTTACACACATACAACAAGCAAATCTAAACCTACAAGTACATACAACAAATAAGGTAAGGTCATACCTGAATCAAATTCTAGAAAACAGAACTCTAAATCATCAAAATCACCTTTAGAATCAAACCCTATTTCACCAAAACCTAATAATATGAACATATAGATTTTAAAAATATTTTTAGCACATGATCTTAATTCGAACTCCAACTAATCCCTAAACTCAACAAAATAAAAAATTCACACCTTTCTCCTTTAATCAAAATATCAAATTCCTTCATAATAACAAATTACCTCAAGATCTTCCTAAACCCTAGAATTTCATTCAATGACAGAAATTCAGAAATCAACACAACTCATAATCATAATATCTTAAGATTATAAATATATCAAACTTACCTAAATTTGATCCTCAATCTTTCTTAAACTCCAAATCTCCAATAGAATAAATTTCTCCAACAACTCCTCCAAACCCTAAAATTCCATTTCACATTGATCATGGAAAAGCCATAAAAATCATCAATTCATATTGACAAGATTAAGAATATACAAAACTTACCTAATATTGATCTCAAAATCTTCTTTAATCAATAGAATCAGATCTCCAAACCTGATAGAGAGATTCTCCAATTCCACCTTCAATTTTAAAAGAAAAACTCTAACAAAAACTGATATTCTATGAAATCCTAAAGCAAAGATGAGGATTCAATTACCTGATATAGGCTTTAGAATCCCTTTGGCAGCTAAGAACTCTTAGAGAAAGGATATCCAGGTTTAGGGTTTTGTTTTGAAGAAGAAACAAAGAAGGAATATATAAAGGATTCTTGTCTTTTCATCTCCTGCATAAGACATACACCGACAGTTTCTAAAATGTACGCGGACGATGTAGCTTGAAGGCTGGCAGTGTAAATTGAAAAGATGGAGGCATGGAAGTAGTGTAGAACTGTTGAGCCATTTTCCTTTCAACGTACACTGGCACCTACACTAGCAGCGTAAACTTCAAATTTGATAGCATACACGATTCTAAGCATTTTTCACACTTCAACACTATCGCAACGCTGGTGGAGCCGCAAAAATGTACGCCGGTGGTGCTCCTTTCTACACCGGTAGCATTGAGTCTGTGTTCAATATGAAACTTTTCCTTTCTTTATACATTGTTCATTTGTATATTACAAAAGGTTTCGGAGTAGTTAATACCATCACATTGAGTGAATTGTTGGGCAACAAAACATGCTCTGTGGTGCTCAACCTGCCCCTCAACATTGTATTTGAGGTGAAATTTCCAAGTATTGCCTACGACAATTTAGTGTGATTGCGGATCAACAAAAGTCTAAGTTTTATTTTCAAAGAGGGATTTAGATTCTTCTCTCATTTTGCTAGCCATATAGGCTCACGAAGAGCAGAAGTAGAATGACAAGTAAGGCATGAGCATAGAGATTAAGAATAGTGCGAGCTTTGGTGATTTCATACGTAGAGTGGGTATGCATGTGATGGGTGGGTAGGATAGAGGAGGGTAGAGTAGGAGAAGGTAAGAGAGTTAAGGTAGAGGGGATGTGGGAAGAAGATGCGTAGGCTGGTCCTAGTGGTGTAGAAGGTCCAAAACAATGATAAACGCATATGATTTTGGCATGTGAACTAGTAGATTTATGACCATCTCCAAAGTTGCTAGGCAATTCTAGTCATGGATTTGGAATTTCTAACCTTTGACCCCATTGGTCTTCATCATGTCAGTTCCACACTCTTGTTGAGATCTACTCATAATAGAATGCATTTAATGTGTCGGTGTATACAAAAGTCAACTCTTTTTTGTGAATGGATGTCATGACCATTGTTGGTTTATTCTTCTACCTTTGAGCATATTTTTCGGAAGTCTCACCAATTTTTTGTCGTTTTGCTAAGGTTAGACATAAATGGTGTTATCTCACTAAATTTATACTGATTATAAAAAATAGGCTAGCTTGTCTTAAGTATTGATTTCATTTAGATCTAATCATGATATCAAATGAAAACTAGTCCCATGATGTTACCTTAGGAAGTTTAGACCATTAAAGAGTCATACCTCATATAACATTCTCATCTTACAGAAATACACACTGATGTTCAACATAAGATAATAGGTTTTAGCATACACCTTTAATTCAAGAACTTTAAACTCCTTAGGATATTTTTGTTCTCTATATATTATTAAATTGGTCAACTCTTTTTTTTTTTTTAAATTCCAAAATCAATTGGAAGTGGTGGTTTTGGTCATGGGTCACTAGTTTTGCTTGAAGAAATAGAGAAAGACTAAGATGGTTCTACAGTTCTGCATATATATAAATATATGTGCATATATAGAGAGGGAAAGAGAGAAAGAGTTGTGGCTTAAAAGATTATAGGTCAAATCGAACTTGAAAGACAATGAGAGCTTTATAAGCCCGCATTTATAGGAAACCATGCATTAATGCATGTAGTAATTGAATGATCAAAGGGAAAGCTCAATTAAATTTATGTAACTTTTGAGTGGTAAATTCGTTTAGTTTTGTTTTTTTTTAGAAGGGATTATTTTTAGTTTCAAGCCCTTGACATTTTAATTGCTCAAATATATTAAGCTCTTAGAAGAAGGAGCTTTTTTAAAGTCTTAACATTCATCAATGGCAAAGTGCATTAAGGAAGACAATTGATAGTGCCTCCCAAAATAAAATATACATTCTCAAATGACAACTTCGATGTAATTGAGGAAAAATTATTTCCTTTCACATAAAAAGGGATTGAATTGGAGATGTAATGGATGCAAATATATGCCCTAAGAAGTGAATAGACTACTCATACTATTTATATCATGCAACAATATTACATTTAAATTCTCTTTGTTTGCCAATGATATTGTAGCCTAGTGGCATCTTCTTTGGACTCTCAAGCGAAAAGTACCAATTTTGAATCTCCCTTCTCCAATATAATGGAAAATAAATATATATATAGACACATATATTTGGCATAGGCCAATTATGCCTAAATGAGATATTGGGATAATAATTAGCCTAAGCCCATTGATCTGCTGAGCTTGATACTGTCATGTCATGTGTGCATTGGAAAAATGAACTTTGAAATTAAACTAAATATGATTCAAAAAAATTTCTCATTGGGAACTTGATTTTAACCTATCTTGTTCAATTTAAAACTAAATAAAGCTCGTTATCAACTCACATGTCACTTAAATTACTCTTTCATTTTCTAGAAATGATTGATCTAGACTTCATTGAGTTTTTATTATTTTGACAAAATAAAGCTCTACTTGCCTAAAAAACCCAATTTATGTATGATAACATATATAATAAAATTTTAAACTTGGTTTTGGCCAAAAATATACAAAATTTATGTTTATTTTATTTTTTCCTCTCAGTTTTATTGGACTTTTTCAAGGTTTTCTTTACTTTTGAGATATTTTCTTTATTTTCAATCATATTTTTATTTTAAGTCAAAACCTTTGTCATACTTTGAGAGTTTCATATTTTTATTTTAAGTCAAAACCTTTGTCATACTTTGAGAGTCATCTTTCATTTTATATAATTTTGATTTTTTTAATTTATGTATTTTTTTATTAAAAAGGATAAAAAAGAGGTATTTATAATACAAAACATAAATATTGTTATAATTAATTAGTGAAGAGTAACAATTCAGAATAAAACCAATATTCTATTTAATTATCCTTTGCTATATTTCCTATCCTTTACATTTTCATTCAAAATAACACTCCTCTCGTAATAAATAAAGATAGTTCAAGCTTTACTAATGTTAGAATCTAATATAGTTATATTAGGTTGGTGTATGATGGTGAGCTTTAGAAACAACCAATATCGAAACCAAAGTCGGTTATGAACAAGATCCAGTATTTTTATTTGTCATTAAATATAATAATAACTTATTTTCATCAAAATTTATTGACTTGCATAATTTTTTTTTCCATTACAATGGGAGATGGAGGAATCGAAACCGGTACCTCTCATTTGAGAGTCCAGAGAGATGCCATTAGGCTACAATGCCATTGGCTTATTGACTTACATAATTTAATACAACAATTATGCTGCGAACCAATTAAAAAAGAGAATATGATTATGGCTAATGACCATTTTGACTATGGATAGACCTCAATAATGGACAACATGGATGGAATCTTAATGATATTATAGTGTGAAAAGCCTGCTTCCTTAAATAATTTGCTCCAGTCAAGCTCCGTCCTTTCTTTGCCACCTGGTAATAATGTTGCCATAATGATATCAGAAGCAAAAGAAGCATCGTCAAGCAAGGTGTTGCTTTCAGGTTGTAGTACCATATCTGCTATTATGACCTTTCTTGTTGTTTGTGGAATCGATTGTAGGCAATTACGAAGAATTTTCACACAGTCTTTGTCACTCCAATCATGTAAAATCATCTGTTTGAAAAAAAAAAGAAGAAGAAGAAGAATATATGATACATTATGATCATACATCTATACTAATAAAGCAATTGAAAATTTTGAGGAAATGTAAGAGAACAAATTTTTTTTCACTGAATCATTTCTCAAATATTTAGGATGTTTTGAAGATACTAGGTACAATGAAAATACAAGCTAAACCTCAATATATTATGTATATTGAATCTATCTATATATTAAAGTTTTTCAATTATATGTCAAAATAATTAGATATGGGAAAAAACAAAGTTTTTTTTTTAAATGAGTTGGTAATAAGAATTATGACAAGTTTTGTGATTAGTCATGTTGCTGTTAAATCTCTTCATTACTTTCTTCGCCATTAACCTTTAAAAAAATGGGACCAACATTGAGGAATTGCTAAAAGTTGAAAGAGTACTTTCTCCTTTGTTTATTTCATGGGATAGATTTCTTGAATGTATTCATGTCATGTGTACTTTGAAATGTATGGGATACTTTACCTTTGGTGGATATAAAATTTGGTGAATACAACAAAAGCAACAATTTGGAGGCACAATATTGATCATTATTTGATACTTGAAAAATAAATATCTTGCTACATCACACATTTTTACATGAACTTCAAAGCTCATTGACCCTCATTTGTGGACAAGACTAACCATAATTAAATTCTACCAGGTTAAACAGGAGGGGGTTAGTTAACCTAGGTTTCACAACATTGGTGTGTGTTGCGAAATTTCAATCTGTATGGTTGCATAGTGATATCTTAAGATTTTGCATGTATTATCAACATTGCACGCTGAGTGTTCATTGATATGTTTGAAAGAACTCTAGGCCCTAATTTATAGATTCAAAAGCCTAGAGCGAACAGCAATAAAATACCATCACCACATTCATTTAGCCCACATTGTATATTACTTAACATTTGAATGTTATGATTTAATGTTGCAAGAGTGATGTGGATAGCTATAGAATGATGGATTTTGTTAGATTCATCATCTACAAACATGGAAACATTGTTAATGGTAATTTCAGGCCAAGATATGATAGGGTTCTGATTAAGAAGTTCAAAATGAGGGTTGATGTCAACTATTGTCAATTCATAAGTAAGATATGTGGATATATCAGAGTAAGTCCAAGTATTGGATGTATTAAAGTAATACAAAAACACCCTTAATAGTATTCCTCCACACGACTTTATTGAGTCGCTCCCATAAGAACAAGAGCCATGGCATCATCAAAGGATCGCCCTTCCATGCAAACACAAGTTACACACACTTTCAAGAGAAGTACCAAAAAAAAAAAAAGAAAAGGATACATTTGTAGATGTTTTAAGCTACCATGTATATGTAAAACAATTTTTTTTCCTCCTCACTTGACATTCATCTTTCATTTTGAGATCAAATTTAATGTTTATACATTTGCTATTACAATTTGAGATAGATTGTAAATTTTTTTTTTTTATATTTTTGCTTGAAGTTTTTCAATTTCGTGCTGAGCTTTGGTTAACAAAGGCATATTTTGTCAGTGAAGTTTCGGATGATCAGCTTGGTCTTAATGTTTTTAATGTGATTATGATAAATTAATAGTGATATGGTGTAAAATTAGATCATTATATTGATCCTTTCTATTTTTGTGCAGGGCCTACACTACATTAAATGTGGCCATAGGCTGGGCATCCTTCATGTTCTTTATTAAAATATTCACCTAAAGCACATTCAGTGCATGCACTTTCTTAGTAAAATGAGGGCATGTTAACAAGATGAGCCTTCAATAGTGCATAGTGTAAGAAAAAAAAATTTAGTGCTAGTTTAGATGGTTGAACTTTTGACTCTTATGTGAGTTTTAAATGTGTAAAGAAAAATATAATGTTATATGAAATTTAATAGTAACGTGGTTTCAGTGAACTAACTCATTGCTTATGATGGAATTAAGGAAGGAAAAAGACTAATGTGAAAACTATGCTTGTGTTGAAAAATTCTACTACGCGTTACAATTCCTATTATAAAGTTATAGTCAAGTCACATGTAATTTTCTTTATTTAAGATCTAAAATCAAACTAATAAGGAAGAATGGTTAGCCTTATTCATTTGAAACATGAAAAAAAAATGATATGCCGAATTTATAAACTTGAAGCAAGAAAAAAAATTAAATATCTAACCTTCAGGAAAATTGCATCAGCACTTGGACATGGTTTCAAACATGTTTCCTCCTACTTGAGTAATCCCTTCATTCGTAGGTGCTGTGTCAATAACATGGGGTAAATCAAAGTTTATACCTTTAATATGGATATGCCCTTGTAACTCCGAGAAATTGTCTTGCCAATCTCACCGCCCACATCAACCAATGAGTTTAATTTTCTAAACCCCTTTTCATATCCTTGGATGATCGACACAATCATCACGCTTGAATAACCTATGAAAGATTGTCCCATGGATAAGTAAAATGATTAGTAATTTCAAGAAGTATTTTAGTTGTCCTTCTTTTCCCTTCAATTAAAAGAAAATCTTTTTTTGAAGGATAATGTTAGATAGTACCTAAAATTTGGTTAAAAAATACAATTAGATACCGAACTTTGAAATTGATCGATTTAGTATTTGAAAAGTTGTAAAATTGATCAATTTAGTACCTAAAAAAATTGATGGAAGCATTGTTGGCTTGCACAAAAATTTCTTTAAGGTGTTAATTGATTAATTTGAAAGTACAAGTACTAAATTGATCAATGTCAAAGTTCAGGTACCTAATTACATATTTTGTCAAAATTCAGGTACCACTTGTGATATTAACCCTTCTTTTGAAAACATGATCTAGAGACAAATTCAAGTTAAGGGTTATGCATGAGAGGTTCAAGTTCTCAGATATCCCCAAGCTTTACAAAATGTACTTGAAAAAAATAATGAATGCATATTATGTTTATATTTAAAGAGCAAATATTATAATGTCTATCACAATAGATATAACTAAGTCTACCACACCTAGCCTAGTGTGTTATATTTTTTACTTTTTATGTATACTAATGTCTTTTTGGAGTCGATTGGTTTTGATCCTCCTTTTTTTCTTTTATTAACATTTTTTTCAATCATTATTAATGAAGGACAATTCAAGTTCTCTTCTTCAGTACGTACTATTCTTTATTTGTAGTTATACCATAATTCATTTTTACATTGTTAATAGTATAAAAATTTTATTTGTATTGCATAAAAGATTAGTAAATTAATTGTACTTACATTACCAGGTAAGGTAGTTGATCGAAACAATAAGCACAGTTGTAGAATTGGAACTTATAAACTTCAAGTAGTTAATTGTAGAAATTGATAAAATTCAAACACCAAATGTGACATTCACCCTTTATGAATCTAAACCACTTTAGAAGCAAATCTTGTAAAGCTTGCTTGATACAAGATACCTTATAGAACTTGTAAATTATTTAGTTCTTTCCATACATTTTAATTTTATTTCATACCAAAGAAAAAAGGAAAACCTATGGATTTGAAGAATTGGAGAGAAGAAGGAGAAAGAAAAGGAAACCTAATAATGTAGGAGAAATGTGACTTTTCTAACCTAAGAATAACACTTACCTATTTATGAAATTGTGAAGAATAAAATAAAATAACAAAAACCATACCTAGGAGCGAAATGTGTAAGAAGAGAAAGAAAAGGAAACTGTGAGAGACAACTTTAAGTTTAGCTATTCATGTCATGTTTGATACATGGAAATTATCCGAAATGAAACTATGACTTTGAGTTCCACTCTGTTTCCATGTTTGATGAACTTTTAAGAGTGGAATTGCGACACTTTGATGAACAATTCCTACTTTGAAAGAGAATTCAATTCCATCTTCTCAAAATGAAGTCGCACTTCCACCCTCTTGATTGATATATATAATTACTACTTTATTCTATCATGTATTATAATTTATATTTAGTGCTAGAGAGAAATTTTTGAAATATATAATCTATGGTCATTTCATGTAAACTTTTAAACATAGGAATGAATTTGCCATTTTGGAACTCATTCCAATCTATTTCAAAGGGCTGCCATTTGTCAACATGACACTAGGGTTTTCATATACTCATACAAATTAAATAAGGTATTAATAATTGACCATTGATAGAAAATTAAAGTGATCTAATTGAAAACTAATCTAAACGTCGATACGCCAAATGAATTTTGCACAATATTAATACCTCGTTTGATTCATTTCGTCAAATATGATACTTTTTCTCAACCATTCAAACGTTGATACCTTAATGAACTTACTCTTAAACATTGATATATTTATGTATAATTTACCCTAACAGATTAGTTACTTAGCTTCAGTGACCACCATTATTCAAAAAGCTATCACACGATTACAATTCTAGATATTGTTATTTAAATCTATAACAATTAGTGCAATATATGTATCTAATTAAGTAAAAATATTTCTCGCAAAATAAATTTGCATGCATGGTACATAACTTATCTTTAAGTGTCATGCACTATTCTTCACATTCTCGAAGGATTCTAATTTGTGAAATGTGATTGGTGAATCCACAATGGAAAAATTATCAAATTTGGTATTAAACTTGCACAAAAATTTAACTGGTATTCTAACTTTAAAGTGACAATTAATACTTAACCAAACTTTCCTTAAATATTTGTATTACCTCACTAATTGTACTTGACTGTTATTAAGGAAGTAAAAAAACTCAATAATAGGATGTCTCTAATTAGTAAAACCAACCAAAAATTTGATTATCTATGAACTTGTGACTTTAAGATTCAAGTACTAAATCAAATTATTGTAAAAAATTCGTGTATCAAATTTGATATTTACCTTATATTGAATTTGTCATACATAAGTTGTCGAGCAAAGTTCTTATGCAAATGCACAATGAGAACAATGCCATGTCGGATTCACTCAATACAAATGTGTATTTCTTGGGAAAAAAAAAATTGTTCGAATTTCTTTGCTTTTGCAAGATTATTTTCTTTAAGATAAGTAACACAAAAAGAGTTCGACTCTTTGGTTACAAAAAAAAAAAACAAAGAAAAAAAATTGTTCAATTAAGAACTTTTTTCTTTTGATGAAAATATTTTGAAAAATATTTTTTTCATATTTTTATGCATGCTTAAACAAGTGTGGGCCAATTATTAAAAAATGTTTTCCCTTGTTTAGAAAAATAGGGTCTCATTAAAAAAATTTTTTGGAAAAAATACTATGGATTATTTGTAGGTGATTAAATCTTATGATAAAGGCTTTAAGCCTAATTTTCATTGGATTTAACTCTCTTCTAAAATGATAAGGTTCAAAGAGTTAGGCTAGCTCATTTTGGATTAACATGGGAGAAGTGTCATAGAAGGCTAAGAGTAGGGTTGGTTGGAATTAACCTGCTAATTCCAACATTTTTAAATTTTTGCACACATTATAAATGAAGGCTTTAATGGGCTGGGTCCAAGGAGCCCACATCTATATCCACTATGAAGTGATCATCATAGTCATTAGTCGTCTGTGTTATTTGATAGATGACATCTACGGTTAGATTCTCTATAATACCACTAGCCCCACCTCATTTGGATAAAGGAAATATGGGATAAATACGTGTGTTATCGGATTTCCATCTTATTGAATCAAACACCTGTCTTAATCAATAACAGTTATCGATTTATCATATACAATGAGGTTGATACTTCTTAGCTTACTTACTATTATACATATATTAGAGTCTGTTGAGACTATCTACTTTTCCCTATACGATTCTCTCTTGACCATCCTTGGACGTATTATCTCCCTAGGTCATGCTTAGCATGATAGTCATGCAGATCTTAGTCGGATCCTTATCGACACATTATTAAAGTTATGTCATTTTCCTATCAATTTATAGATTTTATGCACTAATCATTTACTACTAATGATATTTATTATTAATTTTGTAATATTTCTTATTTCGGTAGATTATTTTTATTATGAAAAGTTTTTATACTTCCTTAATAACAGTCAGTACATTAGTGAGGTATACAAATATTAAGGAAAGTTGGTTAAGTATTAATTGATCACTTTAAGTCAGATACCAACGTGAAATTTTTGTTTGCAAGTTTAAATACCAAATTTGATAATTTTTCCATTGTGGATTAACCAATACATTTCACAAATTAGAATCCTTCGAGAATGTGAAGAATAGTGGCATGACACTTAAAGATAAGTTATGTACCATGCATGCAAATTTATTTTGCGAGAAAATTTTTACTTAATTAGATAATATCTATTGACACTAATTGTTATAGATTTAAATAACAATATCTAGAATTGTAATCGGTGATAGCTTTTTGAATAAGTGGTGGTCACTGAAGCTAAGTAACTAATCTGTTAGGGTAAATTATACATAAATATATCAATGTTTAAGAGTAAGTTCATTTAAGGTATCAACGTTTTGAATGGTTGAAAAAGTATCAATATTTGACGAAATGAATCAAACGAGGTATTAATATTGTGCAAAATTCATTTGGCGTATCTCGACGTTTAGATTAGTTTTCAATTAGATCTTTAATTTTCTATCAATGGTCAATTATTAATACCTTATTTAATTTGTATGAGTATATGAAAACCCTAGTGTCATGTTGACAAATGGAAGCCCTTTGAAATAGATTGGAATGAGTTCCAAAATGGCAAATTCATTCCTATGTTTAAAAGTTTACATGAAATGACCATAGATTATATATTTCAAAAATTTCTCTAGCACTAAATATAAATTATAAATACATGATAGAATAAAGAGTAATTAAATTATATATAATCAATAAAGAGGGAATGGAATGGCGACTTCATTTTGAGAAGATGGAATTGAATTCTCTTTCAAAGTAGGAATTGTTCATTCAAAGTGATCGCAATTCCAACTCTTAAAAGTTCATCCAAACATGGGAAACAGAGTGGAACTCAAAGTCATAGTTTCATTTCGGATAATTTCCATGTATCAAACATGACATGAATAGCTAAACTTAAAGTTGTCTCTCACAGTTTCCTTTTCTTTCTCTTCTTACACATTTCGCTCCTAGGTATGGTTTTTGTTATTTTATTTTATTCTTCACAATTTCATAAATAGTAAGTGTTATTCTTAGGTTAGAAAAGTCACATTTCTCCTACATTATTAGGTTTCCTTTTCTTTCTCCTTCTTTCCCAATTCTTCAAATCCATAGGTTTTCCTTTTTTCTTTTTGGTATGAAATAAAATTAAAATGTATGGAAAGATACTAAATAATTTACAAGTTCTATAAGGTATCTTGTATCAAGCAGTCTTTACAAGATTTGCTTCTAAAGTGGTTTTAGGATACTATAAAGGGTGAATGTCACATTTGGTGTTTGAATTTTATCAATTTCTACAATTAACTACTTGAAGTTTATAAGTTCCAATTTACTACAACAACTGTGCTTATTGTTTCGATCAACTACCTTAACTTGGTAATGTAAGTACAATTATTTACTAATCTTTTATGCAATACAAATAAAATTTTTATACTATTAACAATGTAAAAATGAATTATGGTATAACTACAAATAAAATAGTACGTACTGAAAGAAGATGAACTTGAATTGTCCTTCATTAATAATGATTGAAAAAAATGTTAATAAAAGAAACAAAAAGGAGGATCAAAACCAATCGACTCCAAAAAGACATTAGTATACATAAATTAGAAAAGTAATATAACACTAGGCTAGGTGTGGTAGACTTAGTTATATCTATTGTGATAGACATTATAATATTTGCTCTTTAAATATAACATAATATGCATTTCATTATTTTTTCAAGTACATTTTTGTAAAGCTTGGGGATATCTGGAGAACTTGAACCTCTCATGCATAACCCTTAACTTGAATTTGTCTCTAGATCATGTTTTTCAAAAGAAGGGTTAATATCACAAGTGGTACCTGAATTTTGACAAAATATGTAATTAGGTACCTGAACTTTGACATTGATCAATTTAGTACTTGTACTTTCAAATTAATCAATTTAACACCTTAAAGAAATTTTTGTGCAAGCCAACAATGCTTCCATCAAATTTTTTAGGTACTAAATTGATAATTTTACAACTTTTCAAATACTAAATCGATCAATTTCAAAGTTCGTATCTAATTGTTTTTTTACCAAATTTTAGGTACTATTCATAACATTATCCCTTCAAAAAAGATTTTTTTTTAATTGAAGGGAAAAGAAGGACAACTAAATACTTCTTGAAATTACTAATCATTTATACTTATCCATGGGACAATCTTTCATAGGTTATTCAAGCGTGATGATTGTGTCGATCATCCAAGGATATGAAAAGGGGTTTAGAAAATTAAACTCATTGGTTGATGTGGGCGGTGGGATTGGCAAGACAATTTTCGGAGATTACAAGGGCATATCCGCATATTAAAGGTATAAACTTTGATTTACCCCATGTTATTGACACAGCACCTACGAATGAAGGGATTACTCAAGTAGGAGGAAACATGTTTGAAACCATTCCAAGTGCTGATGCAATTTTCCTGAAGGTTAGATATTTAATTTTTTTTCTTGCTTCAAGTTTATAAATTCGGCATATCATTTTTTTTTCATGTTTCAAATAAATAAGGCTAACCATTCTTCTTATTATTTGATTTTAGATCTTAAATAAAGAAAATTACATGTGACTTGACTATAACTTTATAATAGGAATTGTAACACGTAGTAGAATTTTTCAACACAAGCATAGTTTTCACATTAGTCTTTTTCCTTCCTTAATTCCATCATAAGCAATAAGTTAGTTCACTGAAACCACGTTACTATTAAATTTCATATAACATTATATTTTTCTCTTACATCATTTAAAACTCACATAAGAGTCAAAAGTTCAACCATCTAAACCTAGCACTAATTTTTTTTTTCTTACACTCTGCACTATTGAAGGCTCATCTTGTTAACATGCCTTCATTTTACTAAGAAAGTGCATGCACTGAATGTGCTTTAGGTGAATATTTTAATAAAGAACATGAAGGATGCCTAGCCTACGGCCACATTTAATGTAGTGTAGGCCCTACACAAAAATAGAAAGGATCAATATAATGATCTAATTTTACACCATATCACTATTAATTTATCATAATCACATTAAAAACATTAAGACCAAGCTGATCATCCGAAACTTCACTGACAAAATATGCCTTTGTTAACCAAAGCTCAGGCACGAAATTGAAAAACTTCAAGCAAAAATATAAAAAAAAAAAATTTACAATCTATCTCAAATTGTAATAGCAAATGTATAAACATTAAATTTGATCTCAAAATGAAAGATGAATGTCAAGTGAGGAGGAAAAAAAATTGTTTTACGATATACATGGTAAGCTTAAAACATCTACAAATGTATCCTTTTTCTTTTTTTTTTTGGTACTTCTCTTGAAAGTGTGTGTAACTTGTGTTTGCATGGGAGGGCGATCCCTTTGATGATGCCATGGCTCTTGTTCTTATGGGAGCGACTCAATAAAGTCGTGTGGAGGAATACTATTAAGGGTGTTTTTGTATTACTTTAATACATCCAATACTTGGACTTACTCTGATATATCCACATATCTTACTTACGAATTGACAATAGTTGACATCAACCCTCATTTTGAACTTCTTAATTAGAACCCTATCATATCTTGGCCTGAAATTACCATTAACAATGTTTCCATGTTTGTAGATGATGAATCTAACAAAATCCATCATTCTATAGCTATCCACATCACTCTTGCAACATTAAATCATAACATTCAAATGTCAAGTAATATACAATGTGAGCTAAATGAATGTGGTGATGGTATTTTATTGCTGTTCGCTCTAGGCTTTTGAATCTATAAATTAGGGCCTAGAGTTCTTTCAAACATATCAATGAACACTCAGCGTGCAATGTTGATAATACATGCAAAATCTTAAGATATCACTATGCAACCATACAGATTGAAATTTCGCAACACACACCAATGTTGTGAAACCTAGGTTAACTAACCCCCTCCTGTTTAACCTGGTAGAATTTAATTATGGTTAGTCTTGTCCACAAATGAGGGTCAATGAGCTTTGAAGTTCATGTAAAAATGTGTGATGTAGCAAGATATTTATTTTTCAAGTATCAAATAATGATCAATATTGTCCTCCAAATTGTTGCTTTTGTTGTATTCACCAAATTTTTATACACCTAAAGGTAAAGTATCCCATACATTTCAAAGTACACATGACATGAATACATTCAAGAAATTTATCCCATGAAATAAACAAAGGAGAAAGTACTCTTTCAACTTTTAGCAATTCCTCAATGTTGGTCCCATTTTTTTAAAGGTTAATGGCGAAGAAAGTAATGAAAAGATTTAACAACAACATGACTAATCAAAACTTGTCATAATTCTTATTACCAACTCATTTAAAAAAAAAACTTGTTTTTTCCCATATCTAATTATTTTGACATATAATTGAAAAACTTTAATATATAGATAGATTCAATATACATAATATATTGAGGTTTAGCTTGTATTTTCATTGTACCTAGTATCTTCAAAACATCCTAAATATTTGAGAAATGATTCAGTGAAAAAAAATTTGTTCTCTTACATTTCCTCAAAATTTTCAATTGCTTTATTAGTATAGATGTATGATCATAATGTATCATATATTCTTCTTCTTCTTCTTCTTCTTTTTTCAAACAGATGATTTTACATGATTGGAGTGACAAAGACTGTGTGAAAATTCTTCGTAATTGCCTACAATCGATTCCACAAAAAAGAAAGGTCATAATAGCAGATATGGTACTACAACCTGAAAGCAACACCTTGCTTGACGATGCTTCCTTTGCTTCGGATATCATTATGGCAACATTATTACCAGGTGGCAAAGAAAGGACGGAGCTTGACTGGAGCAAATTATTTAAGGAAGCAGGCTTTTCACACTATAATATCATTAAGATTCCATCCATGTTGTCCATTATTGAGGTCTATCCCTAGTCAAAATGGTCATTAGCCACAATCATATTCTCTTTTTTAATTGGTTCGCAGCATAATTGTTGTATTAAATTATGTAAGTCAATAAGCCAATGGCATTGTAGCCTAATGGCATCTCTCTGGACTCTCAAATGAGAGGTACCGGTTTCGATTCCTCCATCTCCCATTGTAATGGAAAAAAAAATTATGCAAGTCAATAAATTTTGATGAAAATAAGTTATTATTATATTTAATGACAAATAAAAATACTGGATCTTGTTCATAACCGACTTTGGTTTCGATATTATGGTTGTTTCTAAAGCTCACCATCATACACCAACCTAATATAACTATATTAGATTCTAACATTAGTAAAGCTTGAACTATCTTTATTTGTTACGAGAGGAGTGTTATTTTGAATGAAAATGTAAAGGATAGGAAATATAGCAAAGGATAATTAAATAGAATATTTGTTTTATTCTGAATTGTTACTCTTCACTAATTAATTATAACAATATTTATGTTTTGTATTATAAATACCTCTTTTTTATCCTTTTTAATAAAAAAATACATAAATTAAAAAAATCAAAATTATATAAAATGAAAGATGACTCTCAAAGTATGACAAAGGTTTTGACTTAAAATAAAAATATGAAACTCTCAAAGTATGACAAAGGTTTTGACTTAAAATAAAAATATGATTGAAAATAAAGAAAATATCTCAAAAGTAAAGAAAACCTTGAAAAAGTCCAATAAAACTGAGAGGAAAAAATAAAATAAATATAAATTTTGTATATTTTTGGCCAAAACCAAGTTTAAAATTTTATTATATATGTTATCATACATAAATTAGGTTTTTTAGGCAAGTAGAGCTTTATTTTGTCAAAATAATAAAAACTCAATGAAGTCTAGATCAATCATTTCTAGAAAATGAAAGAGTAATTTAAGTGACATGTGAGTTGATAACGAGCTTTATTTAGTTTTAAATTGAACAAGATAGGTTAAAATCAAGTTCCCAATGAGAAATTTTTTTGAATCATATTTAGTTTAATTTCAAAGTTCATTTTTCCAATGCACACATGACATGACAGTATCAAGCTCAGCAGATCAATGGGCTTAGGCTAATTATTATCCCAATATCTCATTTAGGCATAATTGGCCTATGCCAAATATATGTGTCTATATATATATTTATTTTCCATTATATTGGAGAAGGGAGATTCAAAATTGGTACTTTCGCTTGAGAGTCCAAAGAAGATGCCACTAGGCTACAATATCATTGGCAAACAAAGAGAATTTAAATGTAATATTGTTGCATGATTAAATAGTATGGTAGTCTATTCACTTCTTAGGGCATATATTTGCATCCATTACATCTCCAATTCAATCCCTTTTTATGTGAAAGGAAATAATTTTTCCTCAATTACATCGAAGTTGTCATTTGAGAATGTATATTTTATTTTGGGAGGCACTATCAATTGTCTTCCTTAATGCACTTTGCCATTGATGAATGTTAAGACTTTAAAAAAGCTCCTTCTTCTAAGAGCTTAATATATTTGAGCAATTAAAATGTCAAGGGCTTGATACTAAAAATAATCCCTTCTAAAAAAAAAAAACTAAACGAATTTACCACTCAAAAGTTACATAAATTTAATTGAGCTTTCCCTTTGATCATTCAATTACTACATGCATTAATGCATGGTTTCCTATAAATGCGGGCTTATAAAGCTCTCATTGTCTTTCAAGTTCGATTTGACCTATAATCTTTTAAGTCACAACTCTTTCTCTCTCTCTCTATATATACACATATATTTATATATATGCGGAACTGTAGAACCATGTTAGTCTTTCTCTATTTCTTCAAGCAAAACTAGTGACCCATGACCAAAACCACCACTTCCAATTGATTTTGGAATTTAAAAAAAAAAAAAGAGTTGACCAATTTAATAATATATAGAGAACAAAAATATCCTAAGGAGTTTAAAGTTCTTGAATTAAAGGTGTATGCTAAAACCTATTATCTTATGTTGAACATCAGTGTGTATTTCTGTAAGATGAGAATGTTATATGAGGTATGACTCTTTAATGGTCTAAACTTCCTAAGGTAACATCATGGGACTAGTTTTCATTTGATATCATGATTAGATCTAAATGAAATCAATACTTAAGACAAGCTAGCCTATTTTTTATAATCAGTATAAATTTAGTGTGGAGATAACACCATTTATGTCTAGCCTTAGCAAAACGACAAAAAATTGGTGAGACTTCCGAAAAATATGCTCAAAGGTAGAAGAATAAAGCAACAATGGTCATGACATCCATTCACAAAAAAGAGTTGACTTTTGTATACACCAACACATTAAATGCATTCTATTATTAGTAGATCTCAACAAGAGTGTGGAACTGACATGATGAAGACCAATGGGGTCAAAGGTTAGAAATTCCAAATCCATAACTAGAATTGCCTAGCAACTTTGGAGATGGTCATAAATCTACTAGTTCACATGCCAAAATCATATGCGTTTATCATTGTTTTGGACCTTCTACACCACTAGGACCAGCCTACGCATCTTCTTCCCACATCCCCTCTACCTTAACTCTCTTACCTTCTCCTACTCTACCCTCCTCTATCCTACCCACCCATCACATGCATACCCACTCTACGTATGAAATCACCAAAGCTCGCACTATTCTTAATCTCTATGCTCATGCCTTACTTGTCATTCTACTTCTGCTCTTCGTGAGCCTATATGGCTAGCAACAATGAGAGAAGAATCTAAATCCCTCTTTGAAAATAAAACTTAGACTTTTGTTGATCCGCAATCACACTAAATTGTCGTAGGCAATACTTGGAAATTTCACCTCAAATACAATGTTGAGGGGCAGGTTGAGCACCACAGAGCATGTTTTGTTGCCCAACAATTCACCAATGTGATGGTATTAACTACTCCGAGACCTTTTGTAATATACAAATGAACAATGTATAAAGAAAGGAAAAGTTTCATATTGAACACAGCTCAATGCACCGGTGTAGAAAGGAGCACCACCGGCGTACATTTTTGTGGCTCCACCAGCGTTGCGATAGTGTTGAAGTGTGAAAAATGCTAGAATCGTGTATGCTATCAAATTTGAAGTTTACGCTGCTAGTGTAGGTGCCAGTGTACGTTGAAAGGAAAATGGCTCGACAGTTCTACACTGCTTCCATGCCTCCAGCTTTTCAATTTACACGCTAGCCTTCAAGCTACATCGCCGCGTACATTTTAGAAACTGTCGGTGTATGTCTTGTGCAGGAGATGAAAAGACAGAATCCTTTATATATTCCTTCTTTGTTTCTTCTTCAAAACAAAACCCTAAACCTGGATATCCTTTCTCTAAGAGTTCTTAGCTGCCAAAGGGATTCTAAAGCCTATATCAGGTAATTGAATCCTCATCTTTGCTTTAGGATTTCATAGAATATCGGTTTTTTTAGAGTTTTTCTTTTGAAATTGAAGGTAGAATTGGAGAATCTCTCTATCAGGTTTGGAGATCTGATTCTATTGATTAAAGAAGATTTTGAGATCAATATTAGGTAAGTTTTGTATATCCTTAATCTTGTCAATATGAATTGATGATTTTTATGGCTTTTCCATGATCAATGTGAAATGGAATTTTAGGGTTTGGAGGAGTTGTTGGAGAAATTTATTCTATTGGAGATTTGGAGTTTAAGAAAGATTGAGGATCAAATTTAGGTAAGTTTGATATATTTATAATCTTTAAGATATTATGATTATGAGTTGTGTTGATTTCTGAATTTCTGTCATTGAATGAAATTCTAGGGTTTAGGAAGATCTTGAGGTAATTTGTTATTATGAAGGAATTTGATATTTTGATTAAAGGAGAAAGGTGTGAATTTTTTATTTTGTTGAGTTTAGGGTTAGTTGGAGTTCGAATTAAGATCATGTGCTAAAAATATTATTTTAAAATCTATATGTTCCTATTATTAGGTTTTGGTGAAATAGGGTTTGATTCTAAAGGTGATTTTGATGATTTAGAGTTCTGTTTTCTAGAATTTGATTCAGGTATGACCTTACCTTATTTGTTGTATGTACTTGTAGGTTTAGATTTGCTTGTTGTATGTGTGTAAGGTTAGAATATCAAATCAATTTAATTCTATATGACATATTAAATTGTTTTGCTACTTGTGTTTGACTTTGGTTAGTAAAGACCACACAGAGTGTGATACTAATGAGGTACCCTGATGATCTTTGTGTGAGGCTGTCTCGAGTGGACTCGTGCATAGAAATGATTATGGTAGATTAAGTTTTGGCAAAGGCCACGGTGTGTGGATGATTCTTTGAAACCAATATATATATATAATTATCTATTTTTTTTATATCTTTAGTTTTATGGAGTCATGAGTTATTCCAAATTTGACACTAGATGCATATGGTTCTGAATTGTGTTTCTTGTTGACTAATATAAGATAAGAAATTATTTTGTTGCATTAGAAATAGTTACATTTGATTATATGTTGTATGTGCATATGCATTTATGTGTAGTTTAGCGTACTGGGCTTTTTAGCTCATTTCTTTCATTTTTTAGGAACAGGTGCAGATACGGTTTATTATGATCAATGCGGTTTTGACATATTTGTGGATGATGGGGATGATGATAGTGGATTGGATATTCTTACTGATATTTCGACCACTTGGATAGCTTTGAGATTGAGTTGATGGCTTATGGAACTTTCTATCTTTTAAGAGAATTCTTGTTTTATGAATCAAGACAAAGTTATGAAAACTCCTTTATGTTTTAAGTTTATGATTTATAGTTAGCTTTGGTTTAAACTGATTAGATTAATTAGGAGATTTACTCCTTTGACATATTTATAAATAGGTACACCTTTGATGTGAGTATTGGAGTTAATTATTAATGTTTACTTGTAGTATATTATTGTTTAGACTTGTCATGTTCTTGTAAAGAGAAGGACACATGGCAGGTTGTAATGTCTTTATGTTAGGGCATTATAAATTAATTAGTATTAGAAAAATAGGTCTTGATCATAATAGATCTAAGTTATTAACTCCTTAGGACGGTGAACATTGATGAGTGGGGTAGTAACAAGGTTAGGTTTGCTTAGTATTTATGTTATGATCTTATTAGCTTGTGTTGATGTTATATTATATCCTGTTCTTATATTCTATGGTTAATCTCTTAGCATGCCTCCAAGAAGAAGAACCTCCAATGCTCGTTCCTCCAAAACTGGTCAGGAGGAAGAATCACCATTGAATTAGCCACCTTTGAATCAAGTGCCTAAAGTTTTATTGCCACCTCCACCTATAAGGCAACAAGCACCTTTACCTGTAGGACAACAAGCACCTCTACCTGCAGGACAACAAACGCCTACAGATGTGGCCTAATTGATGTAGGCGGTGAATACTTTTCTGGGAGTGGTGGCACATCAACACCAAACCATAAGGCATGATGTGGAATTGACACAGGTTAATGCTAAGGCCTGGAGATAAGAAAATTAGAGGAACAATGGAAATGGAGGAAACGGGGCTAGACAAGCAGATATGCTGAGCTTCAATAGATGTGCTGAGCCTCAACAGATTTGTAGACCGGGTATATGAGATTGAGTCTATGCTAGGGAAACCATTGGATGCTTAACTTTGGATGGAAGAAGTAGAGAAAACATTTGCTGCTCTGGACATACCAGAGAACAAGAAAGTGGAATACGCCTCCTACTTGTTAACTAGAAGGGCAAATAATTGGTGGTTGAGCGCCAAGTGCCATATGGATGGGGAAGTTACTTAGCAAATGTTCTAGCAAGCATTCTATAGGGAGTTCTTGTCAGTGATTGTGCCCTAGGCCAATTACTATGTATTGTTATTTCATGTACTATAGGCCAATCACCAATTAGTGATTTATTTTTAAAAAATCCAATGGGAAGAATAAATAAATTATTATTATGAATAATAATTTACTATCATTACCAACCCTAGTAAGAATAGGAGCATTTTTCAGTGCAAAATACTGACATAATATAAATAGGTGTGATAGTGTCTCATTAGGTTACGATTTTCACTGTCACATTAGACGGTAGAAACTCTGTAACCCTAAAAGAAGAAAAAAAACTCAGATCTTCCTCATCAATCTAGAAAGGTTTTAGACTGCGCTAGCACGCAAGAATTGATTCCTTTTTGGTGGCTTGTTTGTGTGGACAACATAGAAGGCACAACGAAATCGTGGTGTCTTAGATCCGGATCGCAAGAGTTTGATTTCAAATCTCTAGATGTGAAATTGCGAGGTAAATCAAGAATTTATTCCTCTTGTTATCAAATTTAATCAAAGCACTTGATTCCGATTTAGGGTTTTTAATTTTCCGCTACAAATTTTATGAAAAATTGTATAAAAACCCTATAGTTCTTCCCTGATAGTATGACAAAAGATGCTCCAGGAATATTATACCCAGCATTATGGTAAGATGAGAAAGAAATAAAAGAAAATATGATAAAGGAGAGACTAGTAAGAAATGAAAGAGAACTAAATAAAAATTGCTTATTAATTCTTTTTCTGATTCTTCTAAACAATCACATTCTTTGTCTTAGTCTAGCTGTTTAATCTTTATTCTTTATAGTTAGTTTAATTCTTGTATTCTTTATTCGTAAATTCTTTATTCTTTATGAAATAATCAAAATTCCTTGTGGCAAAATAAAATTGATTTAATGTAGGGTCCTTTTAAGTAAATAAGGTGCAAATACAATGTAATTTAGATCATGATTCACTTAAAAAAGTTTTCACAATTTCAACTACGTCTCCAACAAAGCCCGCAATTACTACAAATGTTTTGCCCTGTTTACCTTAGTCTTAAACAGGTTAAATCAAGAAAGCAACCGAATTTGCGGTCTCAAACATAATCTCAACCACAATTCTAAACAGAGAAGTTTCTTGAACTCCTGATCATTAAAACTTTCCTTGCACTTTTTGTAACACCCTAAGATAAGGCATTACAACCCACTACGTATCCTCTCTTATATAGGACATACAAAGGCTCTAATACCTACAATAATATATTTATCACCTGTAAACCCACATAGGGCATCACATAGGATACGAAACCTGTTCGAAACTAAAAACATATACCTCATAAAATATGGAACTCCTAATTCAAGCATAAAATCCAAGTTGATAGACATCGGCACGGTTCGGATCTGTTTCAGACCCGAACCCGAACCGCTAGAGCCGGGATGGTCACGGTTCCATGGAACCTCGGTGCTGACGGTTCCGGTTCCATGTGAATAGTGAACTAGTTTTTTTATTTTTTTTTTTGAGACCGGCCCCCTAACCCCACCCATTCCTCCCCTGCCCCACGCGCCCTACAACCCCTGTTAACTAATCCGAGTCCTTGAGAGCTTAGACGATGCCTGCGGTAAGAGAAGAAAAATTCCTCTCCGAGCAGTGATGTGCCATATCCTAGAGAGAGGGCTTTACCAGTCGTTAAGATAGAGTCGGTGTCTGTAGCAGTAAATGCCACTTCTTTTCTTTTGGGACAAAGACCTTTCTTTCTTCATTGCTGGATCGAAAGATTGGAGTCTTGCAATGACTTGTGCTACCTATTCTAGTGTGCTTAGGGATGTGGTGCTACCTGAAGCTCTCAACTCCTATCTCAGAAGGACAAGGCGAGACTTCCATTCGCCTGGTTGATGTCTTTAAATTTTTCGATGGTGATCGGTCATGGTATCCATAGCCTTGCTTCCTTTTTGGCCAAATTCTGATTTTGTTTTGCTTCTCTCGATCGTCGAGCCTGATCGACTCTAATATTCCACGCTTGCTCCACTGTTTGGAGAAAGGAGGGATGATTAGACTATGTATTAATAAACCTTAAAGGATTATGGATGTGCTACATGGAGTGATTCAACTGAATAATGACCGGGGCATGGTCCGAGAGTCCATTCTACGTGTGTGTGTGTGTTTTTTTAAGGCGGGCCGAAACCAGTGGAACCACCGGTTCTGCGTAGACGAACTGCTAAGACCTACCGGTTCCGGTGGGTCCTTTGATGGTTCGTAACTGTTCCCAACGGGGCGGTTACCGGATACGGAACTACCGGGGATGGTTCGGGGCGGTTTATGGTTCAGAACCGCCCCGTGTCGATGTCTACAAGTTGACATCAGCCAACAAAATTCAACAGAAATGAAAAACTGTTTACATTAAAATCTTTTCATTTAAAGCCAACAAAAACACCCACCTACAACTCCAAATGATTTAAACATATTTTTTCTTTAGAAATCCTGATATCTGAAGACTAGCTCTCTGTTGGGTAGTCGGGTCCACTATTGCCATCCCCACTATCAAAGAATAACTCATATCCAGAAAGATCATATACTATATCTTCTTCACATGTAACTTGAATTTCAAAAGAAGAGCGCGACGCCCAGTATGATAACTGCAATTCGAAAACAAATGCATATGCACATACAACAGGCAGATAATTCATGCAGCTTAAACTAATGCAAATAGTAGTATTATTATCTTTCTTAAGCCAACAAAACGACATAGTCCAGTATTAGGTATACTCCAATCCAGAACTCGGAGTTACTCAGACCCCATTGAAAAAAAAAAACAACTCTTTGAAAATAACAACCATATTCATATATGGATGAGTGGGTACTCCCCAAACACCTCGAATCCAAAACACCTAATTCTACAGAAATTATATCAAGGCATGATTCCACTAGGAACAACCTCACACCAAGATCATCAGGGTGCCTCACCAGTATCACTATCTGCCAGATCTTTACTGGTCAAAGCCAAGCACAACCAAACAGACAATTATTAAACCGATTATAATTAGATTTATTATGAAATTTTGTTCCTACAACCATTCAAAAAAAATACTAATTTACAAGCAAAAACAACAAGTAAGGATTGGTCGTACCTTTCTCAATTTCAGGAATATAAATCAAATCCTCAAAATCCGATACCAACAACAACAAAGACAACCCGAACTCCATAAACTCCTATATCCACACTAACAACAATTCCACAAACTCCAAATATCCTGTTACAACATATATATATATATATATATCATCAATAGATATGAACACATTATCAACATTTTCTAACAGACATGAAACTTCTTGAAATCCTAACCTCAAAAGAAATCTCCACCATCTGCACCGTCTACTCCGATCAAACTCCACAAATATCCTCAAGGACAAGAACATATAAAGATCATATAAGCATACATTGTTTAAACTCATCAACAAAAATACGAAACTTACTGATTTGGATCACCAAAACCAGACTCACATCCACAAATTCGGATCCCAACCAAATCTAGGGTTTTCCTTCATGCAAACAAATCACAAAATCCTTAGTACTTGCATGAAAATCGTATAAATCTGATATGAGAACATTGTTTTAATCACAAAACTCACTCCTTATCCAACCGAGACAGATTTAATCCAAGATTTAAGTCTTTCCCATGTTTTTCCTTCAAGAACACAATAAAACCCTAAGCAAACTCATACAAATTCGTATTTAATCCATGAGAGAAGGTTAAAATCACTTACTTTGGATCAAAAACACACTCCGGATAATTCTCCAAGCCTAGATCTCCAAGAATACTCCAAAACCCTTTTTGTCGCAAGAAGAAAATGAATAAAAATTTATGTCGAAAAATCGTTTTTCGCATCTCGTATTTATAGAATTTGGTCATACGTCAGCCCTACACCGGTGGCGTGTGTTTAAATCTTGCTGGTGTACACCTTACGCTGGCAAAATTTATACAAGCACTGGCGGCGTTCATCGGGGCTTTGAATTCTAAGAATTTCAATCCTACTACATACACCGGCAAATCCATACTCTATGCCGGCGGCGTTCCTCGCCGGCCTTAAAAGAAACCTTAGTGTATACCGGCGGTATTCCACCCAGCGTTAAGAAAAACGCTACTGTTCCCTTCCTACGCCGTCTCTACGTCAGCGGCGTAGATTCTCCAAAAGGCGGCGTAACATCTGTAAAAAAATGCAGAAATCTGAACTTTAATATTCATTCTACAATCAATCTTAAACCTTTACAACTTACTTGTTTTGACCTTAAACTCATCCTATATCATCTCATGATTCATAATTCATTATATTTTCATCTTTATTTCCGTATATTACACTTTTAATTGTTGATATTCCCTTATTTCATTCATCAAGTTTCAAACATTGAGGATAATGTTTTATTTAAGCCTGGGGGAAGGCACTACGGAAGAGATTAAGCATGGCTAAGGGTTGAGACTAATAATTAATTAAGAATTGAGTAAATACAATTATGGGAAAATAATGAAATGGTAAAAATTTGAAAATTTTTTTCAAAATTTTGAGATGAATCATCAAATAACTCAATTAAAGTTATATTGGATATCACCATCTTACTTGTGAGTTAACTTTACTTTATTGAATTCACTCTATGATATCCATATGGAATAGTTGTACTTGTTATTTAAATTGAGAATTTAGAACTGAAATTGACTTAAGGTCCATAGTGAGGCTACTCAATTAATCATTAAAGGCTTAAATGATATGCATGCTTTCCAATTAGTCATTTTGAAAGCTTTATAATCTTTAATGAAGATTCGAGTGACACTTTTAACTTGATGAATTTTCCTTGTGTTACATAAAGTTAAAATTAAAATAAAAATGGCCATGCACTTATGATTGATATGGGCAGGGGTTGGTCCCTCATAAAAGCAATTTCTTGACTCCTTTATCAATTTTAAATAAGCGAAAAAAAAAGCAAAAAAAGTAAGGACAAAAACCCCTCCAGAAGTAAAAGAAAAGAATAATCTAAAAACCTTCCCCTCTATACCTTAACTATGCAAATAATGAATCAGAATGAAATGAAAGCACGAACAAGGAAAATGGTTCAAGGGATAAGTTAATGTGTATGCCTTCATTTTTTAGTGTAGTGCTTAGAAAGATAACTAAAGAATTGTATACTTAAAAATTTAAGGGGATAAAATTGATTGAATCTCTCTTACTTTGTCTAACCTTTTGAATAATTTTGCTTTATATTTTGATTTAAACAATGAGGGTAAAAGTTGGTCTATTTAAATAAATCTAGTAATTTTGACAAAAGTAACTTTAGCACATGATATGGTAGGATTGTATGAAGTTATTTTTGCAATAGAACATTGAGTTTAGTGGTGATTGAACTTAACTTATCTAGTTAAATTCCATTCGTAATTTATTTTCCTATTCAAAAAGCTTTACTTTTTTGTTTTGAAATTATGTTTTGCTTAAGAACAAGCAAAAACTTAAGTGTAGGGGAATTCGATAAGTCTTTTATACTATATTCCGTTCATAAGAATTTATGCTTTATTTGATCTATTTTTAAATAAATTCCTATGATTCGATGCTATTACTATGAAAATGTTGTTTTTTAGCTCCAAAGATCATAAAAAGAAGAAAAAAAGTGATTTGAATCAAAATTGGAGTAAAACAACAACAATGTTTGAAAACAGACTCAATCGTGGCTACTAAGGACCTCAACGAAGGGCAAGAAAATAAGGCAAAAGTGCAAATCGCACCCTAAACTGTGCTCTCGATTTACCTCGTGTCATCATGCAAAAACCATCTAGATATTGGCGATAGAGAGTATAAGGTTTCCGTTTCTTCACTGTCCAATTCTCTTGTGGTCATGGAAAAGACCTTCTTATGGACTAAAAGTCTCATTACAGCACTAAGAGCATTAACGTTAGGGGAGGGTGAAGCAATACTCGAAGCTATTTGCGACAACGTCAATTTCCCACCCTGAGATTCAATTATGTCGGGTATACGGAGATCAACTACACATTTCAAAGCCATTGAGTCAACAAATGCATGAATAAGCTTAAATGCCTCAACTTGGCCTCTGAGCATTGTTTCACCATCAAAGGACTTCATTTTATGTGTGTGCGTGTGTTTAAAATGTTTGTGATATCGTGCTGTGCTTGTGTATCAATGTGTGAAGCAACTCCTCGTATTTATGGGGGCTTCGTTGCTTTACTAGTGGACCAACAATGATATCAATGCATACGTAGAGCCTTTTGATTCGTGTAGAGAACAGTAATTCATTTTGAATTTTCCTTAGTGTAGACGAATAGTCAGATTATATTCCACGTATAAAGTATACTTTGACTGGATGTTGATATTACATGAATGAAGCGACGCCTTTGTTTTGGCATCTTTTACGGCCAAATTGGCCCAATATAATAGGTGATCTAAGTAACGACACAGATTTGTGTTGCTTTCTTTTGGATAATTGAGATTATGAGATCTTGTATAATGTAAAATCTATAAATGAATGTTATATCAATTGGGAGAACCACATCATAATGTAATTTGTGTACAAGCCCTTTAATCACATATGTTAGATAGTGCAGGGATTATCTACCATGGCAACATTCTCCATGAAAGATGTGTCATCTATAAAAATGGTACTGCAAGTCCAAAACGGTTTCATATATAGTCCTACATGTGGGTCTCATTTTCATACGTGGCATATCACTCCGTTCACTATGAAAGAAAGATATAATATCTACGAAAAATTACCTATAGCCAAATTTATAAATGGGATTGGAATTGAAAAATTTAGTATAGTGGAGCCACAACAATCCAGAAGTTTGGAGGATGTTACCAATCCCCAGTAGTTATAATAAACAGTAGTATGCTAGGAAAAGGCAAAAAAGAAATAAGAAAATGTTTACCTAACGTGGTCAAATTTCTTTGGTGTGAAAGATATTTACTTAGGCGGGGATAAGCATAAAAAGTAGGCCGACTAAATGTAAATTGGAAAAATGACAGCTTTGATATGTAAACTTTAAAATAGTCAATTTATTATCCAATTAAACTTTTAATTATAATTTTTACTATTCTACTAACACTATTTATCATGCTTCCTGACGTAGAAGAAACAACCTATCTATCTCGCCCTAAAATTGAAGGACGTGAGCAATCCGCTACATACTCATACCTGTATGAGTAAGATAAGGCTTAGAACAAATAAAATCATCATATACCAAATAATCCATAAGAATTTGAAATATTATATGTCATTATTAATGTCAACGTATTACATCTTCATAATTTTAAATAATTCAACACTAAATTAGAGTAACAATATTTAACTAAAACAACCCTTTATTTTATGTCTTGAAACTCTAAAGCAAACGCCCGATCCTACAAGCTGAGGTCATCATCATAACACACAAGCTTCTCTCGTATCTGAAAAAAGAAAATTCCTCAAAGGGGTGAGTCAAAACCCAGTACAAAGCAATGCAAACACACTCGTTATGTATATGTAACCCTATACTAATGCAACAAGCATTAATTTAAATATATAATTTAAGTGCAACTAGCAACATAGAAGTGCTCATACTCTAAACAATGTGACGGGGGACTTGGGTTCCAATACTACCGCAATAGTATTGGGGGTTAATGAGAACAGTTGGTCTCTCACCCCAAAAAGAAAAACAAAAAGTAGGTTCGTCTAAGGTTTATAGTCGTTATCTAGACACCACCGTCATAGTGCATCTATATCGTATAATTTGATGAGTCCCATTCCTCCTAACAATGCTTTATATAACTTCTCTTTGTTTACGTTACCGTTACGCCCGATTCCATTCCCCTCCTCAATTACCCATCTAGCCAAAACAAGATAGCCTAAGCGCCTAATTACCATGTCAAGATCTAAGACCTTAGCAAGGTTGTCACTCTTCGATTAGATACAACCAAATAGTAGGCATTACACTTTATTAGCTAGCTTTACGTATTAGTCAGGTTATTAAAAATTTCTATCCTAGCAAACAACAAACATGTCGTTGCGTACTTGGAATAGTAGATCCTTCACAATGATAGTCTTGAATCTAATTGTGAGTACTATCTTATTGGTGTTGTTTGTCCGACTTTTTTGAATTTCTCCAATCCTCAAACAGATCAATCTAAACTCACCTTTAGATATAATCCTTTCCACCACCAAAAGTTGTATGAAACATCAATCTTTCTAGAAAAGTTTGTCGATCCTCTTCATAGGTTTCAAAAATGTTAAACCTAGTTCTAAGAATTTTCTCAAGATTCCTCTATTAATTATAGGTTTTTGGGAATTATAGAGCAAAGAAGGTTTGGAGAACTAAAGCATATGGAGGTTTTCATCTAAGATTTTAAAAAGACATGTCGTAGATTAAAATATATCTATAGTTCTACAGGGTTTCCTAAGACATTATTTATATTTATTCATGTGTCATTAATTTTAATTATTTGTTTAGATAGGTTTTTCTTTTCATTTTCTTTGTTTTTTTTTTTTTTGGCCAGTATTTAGATAGGTTGTTATGGATTAAAATTAGATGATGTATATATATATATATATATATATCATTATTATTGCCATTTGGTATTATTATTTTTTATTATAAAAATTCTATGACGTAAATAGGAAGAGTGATCATTTGGTAGTCTTAAAAAGAAATATCAGTGTTTTTTTTATGTCTTATCTTAATTATATTAGACTTCGTATCATCATAATTAAAATAAAATAATTATTGAGATATCCTAATAGATACCATATATATCCAATAGAGCAACACCGTAATCAATTCTTTACAATAATAATAAAATTAAAACTTCTTGTAACTAAGAGAATAAATTTAATGTCTAGATTTTTATCTTAAATTGATTTTGAAATCCTATTCCTTTTAAAATCATATACCTATCACCAAGATGATGATAACTTGATAATAAATTTACTCTTTGTTTACAACAATTTTTTTTTTTTTCTTATTGCTATGGTGTAGTTTTCCTTCTAAAGCAAGATAAATTAAAATTATAACAAAATAAAACCTAATAATAACATATTAAGATGATTGAATGTCCATTATTTCAAAATAGATTTATGGGGCATTTCACTCTTCCTCTCTCAAAAGAACTTTCGTCCTCGAAAGTTGTATAAACTTTGGAGCAACTCTAAATTCTTAGTCCTTATTTCTTTTAAAACTTCCATGTACTTTCATTTTATTTATAAATTATTGCTTTTTTGGTTTTATGCACGATTGATTTCTTATCCCTTTTAGATATTGCTCTTTTATATACAAGAATATGTCCCACTGTTGGTTTATGCATACACACACAAATACATACATATATATATATATATTCATTCTAACTCTCTCAAACATATGACTTATTATTGTCCACCATTACCTAGAGATCTCCTTTTTTATATCAACATTCAATACATTACTATGATCACATCTTTATTCTTGGATCCAAATTATATGGCTTACAAATCTTCCCTACTCATATCAATATTTATGCAATCTGATCCTATGATCCGATTAAATCAGAGTATTTAAGCTTATTTTTGTCATTTTACTAATATCTCCTAGTTATTACTGTAATTTCTAAATATATACATTTATGTATTTATAATCTATAGCTATGTTTTATATGAGTATCATCCCAAATTTTTTCTTATTACATTCCTTGATATTATTATTTAATTACGCAATAAATAGTGTTAAAAGATATCAACTGATTTAGTAAAAATGTTTTTGGCAAAACAAATATGCATGCATGGTACATAACTTCTCTTCAAGTTCCATGCCAATATTGTTTGGAAAATTTTATGTTCCATCTTTTTCTTTTTAACAAAATAGGCTCCCTTAATTATTTAGATATTCAAATTCACACGTAACTATGATAATCAAATAATTGATTGGTCTAGACATCATCATGGGTTGGTTCCGAACCCGGAACCGATCTGACCGGACACTGGCGTTATTGAACAGGGAACCGGCCTGGGAATGGTGGGTCTGAACCGGTAAAGGACCTGTCGGTTCTGATGAGTCCTTACGGTTCCATCCCTAAAAACCGCATGACCCGGCGGTTTTGGATCCGTCGATTCAAAAACCGGCAGAACCGGCGATTCTACACTATAAAAATTATTTTAAAAAATAAGAAAAAAAGAAAATTATAAAAAATTATAATTATGAAATCAATATTTAAAACTATTTTCGCATAAACAATAAAAAATTTATTTCATATTCACAATATTTGATGTGTTATTATTAACAATACAAGTAATAAATACATTTGAAATCATATATTGTTAAATTTATGTAGACTTCTAATCAAAGTAGACTTTCTTTCTTAACAATTTGTGATTCATTTTTTGTTATTGAGAGTTATTTATATCTTTTAATATTTTATAGTGTCACATTGCTAATATAACAACTAAAAAGGTGCAAGTGATTGTATATAAATAAATACATAATTATATAATTTCTTTTAACTAATGCTATGAACAATTATTGTTAGGCTCAATGTTATTTCAAGTTAAAAATTTATTTTGCATTTTTCTTAGTAAAATTAAGTAAATTATTTAATTGATTTTTTATTTTTTTCATAGTTCCCAGGTCCTCTAGAACCGGAACCGAACCGTGAGAACCAGCGGTTCCTAAGAATCGGGAACCGGACCGGCGCCCACGGGTCCGGTTTCGGTTCCACCACTTTTGGAACGGGAACCGGCGATTCGGGTCTGGTTTCAAATCCAAATCGAACCGTGATGATATCTAAATTGGTCTATTTTACTAGCTTGACTTTTCCTGTTTATCGCATCGTCGAAGAATTCTAATTTTTGAAATGTGATCGATGTACTCTACATACCTAATATATAAAATTTCACATAGGAAGTCATCAAACACACTTTCTTACGAAATTCGTATAATTAAATCGCATTATTGGAACAAATGCCATGTCGAGATTCACTCAAAACAAATATCTGTTACTTATGTCAGAAAATAATAATAATAATAACAACCTAATAGACCCTTATTATAATGAGTATAATTGGTCTCACAACTCTCTGCAATTTTTCTTTCTTTTTTTTTTTTTCAATTGCTAGTGCAGACAGGGATTTGGGGTAGTAAAACAACCTGTTACAAGAAGGAGAAAAAAAAAAAAGTTTGCCTCAACTAAGATCCTTATGGCCCAAAATAATAATAAAAAAATAAAAAGAAAAGAACCCTAAGATCCTTACAGTCAAGTACCGAATCCTCTAACAGGATGGGAAAAATGAAAAAAGATTTAAAAAAAAAAAAAGGATATAAGAAATGTTCACCTAAGGTGGTCAAATTTCTTTGGGTGCGTAGATAAGCACAAAAAGTAGACCGGCAAAATATAAAACTGGAATATCTCAAATTTAGTATTTAAATTATAAAATAGTTAATTCAATGTTTAATCAAACTTTTAATAGTAATTTTTACTATTTTACTAACACCATCTATCATATTTCGTGATGTGGAAGAAGTAACCTATTAATGCTAGACAGCATTAAAAGAAGAAGAATTTATATGATCTTATTATTAATTTTGATGGGATCAGCCCCGTCGACTATCTAATGGCTAACATCATATCTAACTGTCATCAAACCACTAAAATAATTAATATTTCAATAACTATATTTATTTTAACGATTTGATAGTTGACTGGACAGTTTCATTGATAAGGCCTTAGAAAAAAGTAGTACAGATTCAATAGTGACGTCCATTTCAAGTTAGCAAACAAAATAAACAATATTAAAAAGATAATAAAAATAAATATAAAAAATTATATCATACTAAATTTATCACTTCAAAATTTAAATATTAAATTAAACTTTTATATAAATTCAAGTATTTGCCCTAAAAAATCTAACGCACTAAATAAAGCATCTAGTCAATGCATGCACTTAAGCGCATGTCATCTCTAGACGAATAGTCAGATTTTATGTTCGTTGTATAAATTAAACTTTGACTGGAATCTTCCTCCACTATTAGCCAGCACGTGCTTTGTACGGTTTGTGACCAAGCTTGATATCATATGAGTGAAGCGACGCCTTTGTTTTGGCGTCTTTTTGCGGCCAAAAAAGAATTCGTTCCCTATAATTATGTCGTAACGAAACGGCTTTGTGTCGTCTTCCCCTGGATAATTATGACGATAAGATCTTGTATGATGTAATATCCATAGATGAATGCTATATCAGTTAGGATCACCTATCTTTCATAATATTATCTATTGAGGATATATTATCTATAAAGATGGTATCATAGGCTTGCAACAGTTCAGCATGCAGTCCTATATATAATATATTTCTTTCATATGTTGTACATTTTCAATAAAATTATTGAATTTTTGATAAAAAGATCAATCAAATATATGAATCTTTAAATATTAATTTTATACCCCAATTGAATTTTTTGTGCCTTAAACACCATCTCACCTAATTATTGTTTAACACGTGTAAGTTTTTTGAAGAGGCAATAAGAATGTAAGGTAGTGTTTAAGGTACGAAAAGTTTAATTGAAGTATGAAATTAAATATTTAAAAAGTTTAGATATCTAATTGATCTTTTGATTAAAGTTCAAGTAACAGATGGGACATTTACCCTTTTTTTTTTTAAAGCTAGTCATGCCTCAAAATGATGATATTTAAATTTATATTACACTCATTCTATCTTTATGGGTTTTGTTTCTTATTGTTGAGTTGAGTGAGCTAATGCTGAAGAGCAAATCATTTTCCTTTTTTTTTTTCCTAATAAATTAAAGTAACAATTGATTTAAATTTAGGCTTGGTTATTGCTTGGGTATATATAATATTTGATTATATTTATATTACTTGATGAGCACATTATAGACTGTGTGTGCTTTAATGGAGACAACCAAACCCATGTAACTAAAGCGGATATTAAGTGCCAGAACTTCTTGTTGATGTGAGCTCCCGAGGAGGATCCTTATTGTCCCTAATTTAACTTTTATAAACTTTTATATGTTGATTAATGGTACGTACAAAGCAAACGATAAATAGTAAAATTAAAAATAAAGAATTGAATTAAAACAAAAGTTTAATTTGGTATCCAAATTTTCATGTAATCAATTTAACAACTAAAGATTATGGCTATTTTTATTACCTTATTGATACTATTTGCTTCATTTTCTAACATCAAAGAATAACCTATTAATACTTGATGTTAAGGAATATTAGCAAATATTTAATGATACATTTTTTTTTTTTTTGTGTCTGCAAAAGAGTAAAGATTGTTAATTGATGGAAAAAATAGCTACTACAAAATTGATTGAATATTAAATTAATTATTGTAAAGTTTAGGCATTAAGTTAAATTTTTGTGTAAACTTCATATACCAAATTTGGCATCCACTCTAAAAAAATATTAGGGAAAGAAGAAAAGCAAACAACAATTTTATAATATCTATCTTTCTATATTCTTATTCCCCCTTCCTTTTTTTTTTTTTAACTCTAAAATCTATATAAATCCTACGCGTACTATTAAAAAATATCATATATCATGAGCATTTATAATTTATAATAATAAGCTTTACACAGTTCCGTTTATGCACATGTAAATATCCTCTCTTACGTAAAACTAATCCGCTTGTGTTGGGAAGGTCGGTCGAGCATTAAAGATCGCGGATCAGGACTATAAAATAATCGATTCGATTGAATATAATTTGGTAAGTTTAAAGTTTGAGTTTGAAAATTTCAGCTTAGAATTGAATTTAACTTCGTCTTAATTTTACTTACCTAAATTCAATTTGACTAAATGGATTCTTTTTTTTTCTTTTAACTAATAATATGGATATTTAAATTGGATTTGGCTGTGGCTAACATGTGAGCTTGATTAAAGTTTAATTAAGGCTTAAGTTCATGAGCTAATTAAGGTAAATATTATGAAGCTTAAATTTGATTTCATAAATTCCTTAAGTAGCTTGTTTTATTAGTCATTAAATTATTGAAGTAGTTTATATTCCAACTCAAATCATCATTGACTATTTATTACTCTAGTTAAGATTTTCATAGTTTGTTGATTTGATCATTAACCATTATCCTCCCATTTAGATGGAATAGGATCGACTTTAGCGTCCAACTAACTTAGTTAGAGTAATCAAAAGCTTTATTCATGAAGTTTCATATTGATCAAGTGTAGTGATAGGATGACAATATTAAAGCAGATTCAAAAAATATTGAAATTCAACTTTAAAGGAGAGAGTGTATCATTGTTTGTGTTTTAAGTTTAAATGGAGGATGATAGGTCTTATCTTTGGAAATAAAAGTTAAATGATAAATGTGTTACCAATGGAAGATGTCCATTATAAGTGACACATTAAGTACTGAAGATAGATGCTAATAAATTGTGAACCACTTTAGTGATGTCTGATGGAATATAATAACACTATGACCATATCCTTAATTTACACTATTTTTCATAACATTTATCACCTTTAAAAAAAATGACAGAAACTTTTCATCCTCTCTTTTAACCTATACTAAAACATGCATGTAATTTTTCAATATAAAACTTCATCAAATAAGAGCCTTATGTACTATCATATCTTTATTATAAAAAGATAATAATTGCATAGGTAATAATTTAAAAAAAAAATAAAAATAAATCATTGAATTTTGATATGTGTGAAGTTATGAATTGCTTTTTATTATTTTATATAAAAGTAATAATTATAATTTCCTTTAACTAAATATTAAAATACCAGTTTTATATAAATATTAACGGCCCGTTTACTTGGAGGTAATAGAGGAGGAATAGAATTTCTATTGCTGGAATGCTTCTATTACTTTGTTTACTTGCATTAAATGAGCAATAATAAATATTCCCATGCACTTTTTATTCCTTCTAAAGAGGGAATAAAAGTTCCATCTAACAGGTGGAACTTTTTATTCCTTTTCTATTCCCACTCCAGAAGCAATAAAAAATTAAATACCCTGTCCAAATTACCTTAATTAAATTACATATTGACAAAAAATCACAGGCCTAAAACAAAAACCCTTCTCACGTTATTTCTTTCACCTACCATCAAATTTTTGACCTAATCTAGTCAATCTTTCTCTCCTCATCGTCAAGACGTGGGCATTGCACAAATCAACCGAAAGGTATGATTTTTTATCATTGTACTCTTCTTTTTTTACTTTTTCTTATTATGAACTTTGATTTTTCGGAGGATACTGTAAGAAGGGAAAAGATACAGTAAAGACATAGTTGAATAATCATCTTTTACAATAGGGCTAGCAATTTACGTAAAGTATGCAAATATGAGACAAAACAATATAGCAGAAAAATGTTCTTAATCATCGCAGATGAATTACAATTTTACATCACCAACTATGAATACATTCGAGTACTACTTCCTTTTTTGTCAATTTATTGCAATTAATTTTTTTATGGGAAGATTTTGATGGCCTATTTTTGCTTGGACTCAATAAGCAAATACCAGTCCTATAATTTTCAATAATCAAACATCAAATTAAAACTCTGTATCATAAGCTGGCTTCATAGGATAAAAGAGAAGTGATACTATCTATGGGTATTTCCTAATAAATATTTATGTGGAGAAACTAATGAACTTTTTTTCCCTGATAAAAGTTAATTTTGTACCTGGTATTCAAATGCAAAATGACCACTATGAACTCAACAAATTAGTAGATGAAACCTAAATGAGAATTCTTTGATAAGTGCTGTAGAAATTTCTAATAAACTTGCAACAAGATACTTGGCAATCATATAATCAAATAAATAAATTGCCAAAATATGTAACGAAGAATCATTGACCTGCTTTTTTTTTTTTTTTAAGCAATAACATAGTATTCAAACCACCTTTCTTGTAATGTGTTTGATGTATTTGCATTTGTAATCGTAAATGGGAGTGTAACATGTTACTTTTTGATAGTTAATGTTGGCATTCACATTACTCAACTATTACATAATGTCTCTCTTAAAATTCAATAGTTTACTTAAAAATGTAGAAGTGGCTAAGCAATTTCATTATAATTTATTTATTTGCAGTTATGGATCAATTGCTTCATCAAACTAATGAAGAAAGAAAGAAAAATGATACGGACCAACTAAGATCCCAGTTGGACAGAAGCCTTACAACCAACAGAACAAGACAGAAACCAGCAAAATTTCAAGATTACATAACTTAGCTGGATTTACACGTACAAGAGTGTAGATTTGTAACAGGATCATAACAGAATAGCATATACAAAGTGTAATAGGCAACAGTTAGTTACTTTACGTTTTGCCAGCTAAGATGTACATGTAACAAACACTATAAATGGAAAGCAACAATATCAGAAAGGGGATTTATCAAACCCTAATTCTGGAAAGCGTTCTTGGAGTTCAAGCCTACTCGAAAGGCTCCTTATCCCTTCCTGTAAACCAAACAAACAATCCATCAGTTAGATAATAAACATAGCAATTTCGTAGACGAATTTGAGTTAGAGAGAGAGTGAGAGAGTCTCGATTTCTTATCTGCTCAGAGAGGAACATACACGAGGGCGGAAAGGGAGTGTGAAACCCTAAAGCGTTTTCTAGGGTTATTCTGATAAGTGGACCAGGCTTCTTCGGTTCATTTTCTCCGGTTCAGAATATTTGGGTGCTATCATTTTGGTGCTCTCGTTCTTCTGTTCCGTTGTCTTTTCTTGTTTCATCATGGCACCTGAAACACGTTCACAGAATTCGGCAGTAGACATGGACTTCTTTAAAACAACTTTATTAGCTATTCAAGAAAATATTACAAGTCTTGGTTCTCGCATTGATAAATTGGAATTGAATCAGAATCATTCCACTTCTATTCATACGGATCAGACCAACAATGATTCATCATCTTCAGGATTGCATAATAATTCCGATTCCTTACTTAAAGGAATCAAGTTAGAGATTCCCAAATTTTCCGGATCTGATGTATTAGGATGGGTGTTCAAAGTTGAACAATTCTTCGAATTTCACGAAGTTAAAGATGAACAGAGAATTACCATTTCTTCCTTTGCTCTGGAAGGGGAGGCTCTGCAATGGTACAAATGGATGCATGTTAATAAGCAGTTAACTTCTTGGCCAAAATTTGTCGAAGCTTTGCAGACCAGATTTGGTCCTTCTGCTTATGAGGATGTTCAGGGACTTCTTTCCAAGTTGGTTCAAACATCTACGGTGTCTCATTACCAGTCTCAATTCGAATCACTTTCGAATCGCATGGTTGGTCTTTCTGATTCTTTTCTCCTTAGTTGTTTCATTTCTGGGTTGAAACCTGTTCTTAGAAGAGAATTACAAATTGCACGTCCTAAGAACATGATGGATGCTATTTGGCTTGCACGTTTGCATGAAGATAAAATGAATGATCAGTCCAAATATTTTAAACCCTATAACTCTCCTGCTACTATTTCATCTTCTCCATTACAATTTTCTAAACCACCATCTACTACTTTTACACCTTCTACTTCTGTTACTACCAATAAACCTTCTTTACCTATTAAACGTTTGAGCCCTGAGGAAATGCAAGTGAGACGTGATAAGGGATTGTGTTTCAATTGTGATGAAAAATTCCATCGCAATCACAAGTGCAAGGCTAAATTTTTAGTCTTACTGTCTATGAATGATTCTGATACATCAGAGGACATACTTGAAGATATTGACAGCTTGGAACCAATCATTAATGATGACATATCTGTTCCATCAGCTATCATGCTTTGAATGAGAGACTGTCCCTAAAACTCTGAGATTTCAAGGTACTGTACATAATTCAAAACTGTCAGTTTGGTAGACTCAGGAAGCACCCACAATTTCATTCAGCGTAGGGTCGCTCAACATTTGGGTTTGCCAATACACTCAGCTCCACAATTTGCAGTCATGATTGGAAATGGAGATAAGTTACAATGTGATGGGATTTGCAAGGATATTTTGGTACAAATTCAAGGCATCCCTTTCGTAGCTTCTTTTTATGTTTTACCCATTCAGGGTGCTGAATTAGTATTGGGGTACAATGGTTACAGAATCTTGGACCCATTACTATAGACTATTCTGCATTGATGCAGTTTTTGCATTTGGGTCAACCTGTCACATTGACAGGGGATATTACTAGTTCAATGGGTCAGATTTCTCATCATCAATTGCGCAGACTCATTAATAAGAATTCAGTGGCTACATGTTTTCAATTAATGGCTCAGACGGATGATTCTTCAAAGGATTTCACCAACAATCCACTTATTACAAGTGTATTGGGCAAATTTCCTCATATTTTGAGACACCATCATCATTGCCGCCACTGCGCGATATACAACATCAGATCATGTTACAAAAGGGTGTCTCTGCTATTAATGTCAAACCATACAGGTATCCCCACTTTCAGAAAGGAGAAATTGAGAAACAGATCAAAGAAATGTTGGAGCAAGGGCTGATCCAATGTAGCACTAGTCCTTTTTCTTCACCTGTCTTATTGGTAAAGAAAAAAGATGGGACATGGCGCTTTTGTATTGACTATAGGGCTTTGAATGCAGCCACAGTCAAGGATGAATTTCCCATTCCAACTATTGATGAATTGTTGGATGAATTACATGGTGCTACTATTTTTTCCAAATTGGACTTGAGAGCAGGATATCATCAGATTCGAATGCATCCTAGGGATGTAGAGAAAACTGCATTTAGAACTCATGAGGGACATTATGAGTTCTTAGTAATGCCTTTTGGTCTATGTAATGCTCCAGCTACTTTTCAATCTATTATGAACAGAATTTTTAAGCCGTATCTTCGAAAGTTTGTCATTGTTTTTTTTTATGACATACTGATCTATAGTACGACTTTAGAGTTGCATGTTTCACACTTAGAATTGGTATTAATATTAGCTGATAATACAGTTCCTTAAAAAATCTAAGTGTGTTTTCGGACAAGTTTCCATTGAATATTTGGGACATATTGTAGGGCTGATGTTCAACCTGAACCACATAAGTTGGAAGCTATATCCAATTGTCAATACCAACTTCTTTGAAACAACTGAGAGGCATTTTTGGGCCTCACAGGATATTATCGACGATTTGTTAAATCTTATGCATCTATTGCTAGTCCACTCTCCAGATTTGCTTAAGAAAGATATTTCCATTGGATTGATCAGGCTACAGTTGCTTTTCAGCAACTTAAAATGCTCTCCTGTCAGCTCCATTACTTGTCTACCGGATTTCACAAAGGATTTTGTGGTTGAGACAGATCATCTGGGACTGGTATAGGAGCGGTTTTATTACAGGATGAAAAGCCTATAGCTTTCTTTAGTAAGAAGTTGCCTTCTCACTTGTGCAAACAATCAGCTTATGTTCGAGAATTACATGCAGTGGTAGGCAGTTAGAAAGTGGAGACAATATTTGTTGGGTTCTCATTTTCTCATCAGAATGGATCATAGAAGCTCAAAGAATTACTTACTCAAGTAATTCAAACACCAGAGCAACACAAGTATTTGGCTAAGCTCTTAGGCTATGATTATTCAATTGTGTATAGAGCAGGCAAGGAAAATGTCGTGGCGACGCTTTGTCAAAGAAGCATGATAGTACATTCAACTATCTTGCTTACTCATTGCCACATTTTACTTTTGTTGACCAGCTTAAACAAGAATACACGACTTTACCTTCTTTTCAGAAGCTTATCAGTGATTTACAGCTTGGCAAACAGATGAAATGGGAATTATATTGGAAGAACGGATTATTATACAAAGGCTACCAACTGTTTTTAGTTCCTACTTCAACTTTAATTCCCATTTTATTACATGAATTCCATAATGCTCCTCAAGCTGGTCATTTTGGGGTTTTTTAAACCTATCGCAGATTGGTATCTCAGTTTTTTGGGTGGGAATGAAGCATGATGTACAATTGTACATCAAAGGTTGTACTATTTGTCAACAAACAAATATAGTACTAGAAGCCCAGCTGGACTTCTCAATCCCTCACCCATTCTTGAACAAATCTGGGAGGATATCTCTATGGATTTCGTTACACATTTACCCACATCACAGGGATTCACAGTGATGTTGGTTGTGGTGGATCGGTTATCCAAATATTGCCATATTGGACCTCTCGATACAAACTTCACTACAACTAAGGTTGCTCAGTTATTTTTGAATATTGTGGTGAAGCATCATGGATTTCCTAGGAGCATTGTCAATGATAGGGATCTTATTTTCCTGAGTAAATTTTTGGCAGGAACTTTTTCGAATGAGTGGCACAAAATTGTTTACCAGTAGTGCTTATCACCCACAGTCGGATGGACAGACAGAGGTCTTAAATAGAGTTTTGCAACAGTGTCTCAGATGTTATGCTTGGGACAGACTGAGTGGGTCAAATTTTTGCCTTGGGTAGAGTTTGCATACAACACATCTTGTCATGAAGGTGCTCAAAAATCACCTTTTGAATTGGTTTATGGTCGCATCCCTCCACAGTTCCTATGTATTTGAGAGAATATCGAAATTAGAAGCAGTGGATTCTGATTTATTATCGCGAGATGAAGTTTTATCCACTCTTCGAGCTAACTTACTTAAAGCTCAACAAAAATTGAAGCCCAAGCTGATAAACATCGAACAGATTTGACATTCCAACAAGGAGATTTGGTGTTTGTCAAGTTACAACCATATAAGCAGACATCTTTGATAGGGGATTATCACAAACTCTCAAAGAGTTTTATGGTCCTTATCGGGTTCTCAAGAAAATTGGTAATTCTGCTTATCAATTGCAATTACCAGAACAATCTCGCATACATAATGTGTTTCATGTTCTTGTTTGAAACAAGCTCATGGATCAGCTATTCCCACTTTAGAACTCCCTCCTACTGTGTTTAGAAACCATCCGTTATTAGTACCACTTTGCATAGTGGATACGCGGACAGTATACAAACAGGGACATATGGTGTCTCAAATTTTGGTTCAGTGGAAGGGTTTACTTCTAGAGGATTCTAGTTGGGAGGATCTTTCTCATTTCAAGCGTCTGTACCCAGATTTTGACCTTGAGGACAAGGTACTGTTTCAAGAGGGGGAGAAAACTGATACGGACCAACTAAGATCCCAGTTGGACAGAAGCCTTACAACCAACAGAATAAGACAGAAACCAGCAAAATTTCAAGATTACATAACTTAGCTGGATTTACACGTACAAGAGTGTAGATTTGTAACAGGATCATAACAGAATAGCATATACAAAGTGTAATAGGCAACAGTTAGTTACTTTACGTTTTGCCAACTAAGATGTACATGTAACAAACACTATAAATGGAAAGCAACAATATCAGAAAGTGGATTTATCAAACCCTAATTCTGGAAAAGCGTTCTTGGAGTTCATGCCTACTCGAAAGGCTCCTTATCCCTTCCTGTAAACCAAACAAACAATCCATCAGTTAGATAATAAACATAGCAATTTCGTAGACGAATTTGAGTTAGAGAGAGAGTGAGAGAGTCTCGATTTCTTATCTGCTCAGAGAGGAACATACATGAGGGCGGAAAGGGAGTGTGAAACCCTAAAGCGTTTTCTAGGGTTATTCTGATAAGTGGACCAGGCTTCTTCGGTTCATTTTCTCCGGTTCAGAATATTTGGGTGCTATCAAAAAATTTGATGACTGTATTGACCATCTATTTTCAAATGTTTACTATTATTAGGATTTTACTTGTTGTGTTATCCAATAATAATAGTCTACATCGATATAAGCCTAGAACTTATATATTAGACTTTTATTCGAAGAGGGAACATATTAGAAGAATTCTGCGTACTGATAATGATAGTTTTAAAGACATGTTTAGAATGGACGCAAGAGTATTTTTTAAGCTTTGCGAAATGTTAGAGGCGTTAGGGGGGTTGAAAGCTTCCCGTCATATGCTTATAGATGAACAAGTAGCTATGTTCCTGCATATTTTAGCTCATCATGTAAAAAATAGGGTCATAAAACATAAATTTGGGAGATCAGGTAGGACAGTTAGTCGAAGTTTTCATAATGTTATGAAAGCAGTCATTCGCCTGCAAGTTTATTTTCTAAAGAAGCCAGAGCCGATCCTTTCAATCTCATTGGATCGACGTGGAAATGTTTTGAGGTAATTAAAAAACTCATATCTATTTTTTTTACTATAAACATTGGCAAAATTTAATAAGTTTCTAATATTCTACTTTATTTTGATAATAGAATTGTTTTGGTGCATTAGATGGGACATACATAAAGATAAATGTGCCACTCATTGATAAACCTAGATATCGAACTCGAAAGGGTGAAATCGCTACTAATGTTCTAGGGGTCTGTACTCCTAGTATGCATTTTGTTTATGTTCTACCTGGTTGGGAGGGATCAGCAGCTGATAGTAGAGTCCTTCGAGATGCTATTAGTAGGAGAAATGGATTGAAAGTACCTCATGGTAAGAATTCATAAAAAGTTTCTATTATATAGTGTACGAAACTTTTTGTACTTTATGTGACTCATATACGCATGTTATTATAGGTACATATTATCTAGTTGATGCTGGTTATCCAAATTGTGAGGGATTTCTAGCACCATTTAGGGGTCAGCGATATCATTTGAATGAGTGGCGTCGAGGTTATCAACCAACAACTGCAGAAGAGTTTTTTAACATGAAACATGCTACTGCTCGAAATGTCATTGAGCGATGTTTTGGATTACTAAAGTTGCGTTGGGGTATACTTAGAAGTCCATCATTTTACCCTGTAAAAGTACATAATCGAATTATTCTTGCTTGTTGTTTGCTTCACAACTATATAAGGACTGAAATGACAGTCGATCCTATGGAGAGCGAACTTGGTGACTATGAAGAGAACTCTACCAATATAGAAGAAGCTGAGCCTATTTCTACAGTAGAAACTTCTGATGGATGGAATAGTTGGAGACTACATTTAGCAAATAAGATGTTTCAGGAATGGAATGTATCTCGTTCAAGTCAAAATCAATAGCTAATTACATAGTGTTGTGGGAAGTAGACTTTGTATTAACATTTATAAATAGATATAATAATTCTTATTAACACTTTATTTTTCCACTTTTGTATTGGTTAATGAGTTGTTGGGGTTTTTTCATGGTATAATTTTTCTGGTTTCATTCATATATTTGCTCATGGTATATGAATGAATAGTCTGTTGTATAAAAGAATGGCAGAAAATACAAAGCCAAGCAAGAGGAAGTGGACTCCTATTGAAGATGATGAGCTTGTAGCATGCATGGTTGAATTGAGAAAAGATGGTAGATTTAATGCTGATACAGGTTTTAAAGCTGGTTACTTATTAGAGCTAGAGAAGATGCTGTCAAAGAAGCTAGGAACTGGAATGAAGGCCACTAATATTGCATCAAGAATAAAGACTTTGAGAAAGGAGTGGGCTATTGTTCATGACATGATACATGGGAGCACTAGTGGATTTGGATGGGATAGTACAAAGAATATGCCTACAGCTGAAAATGATGTGTGGGAAACATACTTAAAGGTAATTATTCATTGATTTTAATTCTTCATATTATAATTGTGAAAAATGCTAACACAATTTTTTTTATTTCTTTTCAGAGTCATAAAAATGCTGCACCATTTCGTAGAAGATGTTTTCCTCATTATGAGGATTTAACATTTATTTATGCAAAGGATCGAGCTAATGGAAAAGATGCACAAGGAATCGAAGATATTCTTGAAGAAATTGAAAATGATGAGAATGATAACAGCAATGAAATAGGAGCACATGGTGACAATAATGAAGAGGACAATCCAATAGCTTTAGAGGATTTATCTCCAAATCCACCTACATCGCTTCCGCCAACCAAACGGAAAAAGAAAGCTCATTCGGAGGATACTTCCTCTCATAATATGGTAAATGTAATTAAGGATCTTGGAAAAGATTTTAGAGAGGTTGGTCAAATGTTGAGTGCTAGTTTTACTTCAGAGCTAAATGAGTCACAGAAGGAAGACTATAGGAAGCTACTTGCTGCTCTTCGTCATATTGAAGGTTTGACATCAAGAGAAAGAAATATTGCTCTTAACACACTCACCCGTAACCCATCACAACTATTTCTCTTCTTTGAGTTAGAACCAAGTGAGCGATTAGAATGGGTGAGGGCATGCATTGAAGAATTTTGAAGCTGGTTGATTTTGGAGCACATGCATTGAAGATCCTTGATGTTGGTTTCTTATGGAGCGTTGAACAAATAAGATTTTCCTTCTTTTTTTTTTTAAATCTTTTTTGCTGTTGAAACTAGGCCTTCTATGCATCTAGCATTATGTTTAATTTAGTCGAAAGAACAATGTTTTGTTAGCTTACTTGAAGTAAGAAACATTTTATGTGAATAGTTTTATCTTGGCTTAATGATATCATCAAGGGAAGGGGAATCTTTTGTTTAAGTTGAAAGTTCATATGAGTGGGATTTGTTAGCAGATTGATTTTTATATTTCAGCTGTTGTAGTTTCTGTTGTTGTCTTTTGCTTTGTCTCAGCAAACTTCTGGGTGAAAGTCGATATCTAATAATTGTAGAGAATAAATTGCAACAATTGTAATATATGTTTGATAAAACAATTTTTTTCTTCAAAAATCAATGTTCATGTTATGAATAGGAGCTAATAACTACAATATTTGTATTCTTCTGCATACTAGTTGGGATTGTTTTCCCCCATGTTCTAGGTAAGGAGATTTATGCAGATAAATGTTTGGGAAGCAAGAAAATAAGTCATGTTTGTGGAACCAATGGGCATGGCATAAACCAACAATTTTAGAGGAAATTTGCTGCTTTACATTTGACAAAAGATGATCTGCATCCTCTTCATTGTATTATAATCTTTTCAAATAAAAAAAAAAAGAAGCAATTCAACGTAGTTTAATCAAAGGACTAAGCTATAAATAATTATTAAAACATTCTCTTTTAAATACATAACGTAATTAAAAAAATTATTAAGGTATTTTTAAAATCCTAACTTTTAAAACAATTTTTAAAAAGGAAAAAATAATACATTATGTAAGCTATTATTTTCATGTATGTATAAGGAGGTGCAACTATGGTAAAAAAAATTGATTTACAAAACTCCACACATATATATATAAACACTTTCAAGGAGGGTTAAAAAAGGTGTATTGAAAATTTATTTCCATGATATCAAAAGACTATGATGATGTTTAATATATATATATATATACATGTCATATACACATATGTTATATGCATATATACGATATACATCTGTATAAAAAAACAATACAGGGGAACAAATAATAAAGTATAAAGAAAAAAATATAAACTATAAAAAATATGTTTTAAAAAAAAGTAAAGTAGAAAAGGGAAAAAAGAGGTTATGAAGCTCTATTCACAGTTTAATGCTAGAATTAATACCACAATAAGGGCATAATGGTATTTTTAGCTTTATTAGCAGTTTAATGCTAGAATTAATAAGTTGAAGTAAACAATAAAATGTGTATTCCCCGTAATAAAACTTTAGATAAAGTAAACATAGAAATAAACATTCCTACTCTATTACCGGTAATATCATTCCCAAAGAATAACTTTTCTATTCCTTATATGTTTTCAAAGTTGAAGTAAACGGGCCGTAAGGGAAAGAATAACTACACCTCTAGAGTGAATGGACTGTGTTTATGTATATAAAATTAAATTTAACACAAAATAAATTTATTTTTAAAAAGCTATCAAACATTTAAAAAAGATTGGTCTAAAGTCTAGTGTGGCCTACTATTATTGACTGCTAACCCGTCCAAGAAGACGAAGATACAAGACTCCGAGCTTCTCCCGTACAACGAGATATAGCAAAAATAATTGTGATGACGTGTCTTCCATACAATTATTTTTGTCAGTAACTCCAGTTGTATTGTAGTTTTCAAGTAGCCATCTTCTTTAGAAGATGAGAAGAGAACAAATCCCTGATAATGAAAATAGAACACAGCGGACTTACCCAAAAAAAAAAAAAAAAAAAAGAAATAAACAAAAATTGAATTTGATAACAATTGAGGCAATCAAGGAAAAGAATAATAATTCTTCATCTATTTCATATTATATAAATAAGTATATTTTTTTAATTTTTTATACAAACCAAACAAGATAATGTTATTTAATAATAATAAAGGCAGAATAATAATCTTATTCTATTAAATTAAATATAACGTTAATCCTATTTTAACTTATTTTCCATAACTCTTACAGTAAAAAGAATAGAAATACAAATCTTAAAACGAACCGATTATTTTAAAAAAAGAAAGTTATATCTTTCTAACGTGTTTTTCCTTTTCGTACGAGGAGGATGATGTCGATGAGGAACAATAACTTGAGGTTTGCACTGTTGAAATGAGAACTTTGGTAATCGAGAGAAGGATCTTGTACAGGTTTGGAAGGAAACCTCGGACACAACCAGCTCCCTTTCCCCCGCAATCATAATGAAGGTGAAGGACTTGTTTGCAACTCTTATCCATTTATCGTCACCTTCGAGCATTGGCGGCCACATTAAGCACCTAGAAGCCCAATGCTTCATCGACATAATCAATCCATCACTAGCATAACATCCCACTAACAATCAGCAAAAATTTGAAAAATGATGATCATGACGAATAAACATTTAAAACATTGTTCTCATAACAAAATTTTACCGATATTTAAACATCATTTATTTGAATACATAATGAGTTAGCATCAATAAAACCTTTTTGGTACTCTACCTCATCCGTGATATTGATTAAGAAAAATGCGAGTATAAACTCTCATTCTTGAAGATTTGTTGGGCATTTTTTTTTCTTGTAATTATAATCTTCTTTAATATTATGTACTTAAATATATTTAATATTATTATTATTATTATTCAAACTAGTTATTGCTTACCAGTCAAAAGCCGACATGCATTTGGATAGATGGATAACTTATTAGAGCTAAAAAAAAGTCTTATTCTGCAAATATCAAAAACTCAAAGCATTTAAATAGGAAGGAGAAAAAGAGAAAAGGTCGAAGACTTAGATAAAAAAAAAATGGATAAACATTGAAGATTAAATGTATAATTTTTTCAAAATGAATTTGCACACAAAACTTTTTGTAGAAAATCCTAATTTTACAAAACACACATAAACACACAGGTAAGATTGTAATAGATTCACTACTATAGTAACACAGTCTCAAAGCTATTACATCCCAACTTCCAAACTCGCCTCTATAAATGCTTCCACTTCCTTGCACTTGCTTTCCCCCTACAAATACATATCCTCGCACTCCCAACATATGGTGACATCACAAAAATTGAAGTGGTAACAAAAAAGCTCGTCTGAATCTAGAATCTCGACTAACAAAATTATCTTAAATCTTGAGAAGTAACATGATTGGGATCAAGTTTTAACTCATGTGGACTAATGATATGATCAAAAGTGAGGGGATTGAATAGCTTGGTACGCTTGTTGATATTAGAATCGGTTGTGACTTCAAATACAAATGCTTTTAACTTGAAGATTATTTCTACATTAAACTTTGTTTTAGCAAATATATCAATTTTTTATCCAATTTGAGAATTTTCTTTTTAAATTTTGCATGAGCTAGACTTATGGTATGTTCATTTGGGGATTCATGAAGAAGATTTCACTTGATGATGTAATATAAAACGTTCTTGATAAATATAAGGCAAATAACTAAGTTATCATGTTAGTTATTAAGGAGTACTCATATAGATATATTAATTAGTTCAAGAAAATATATTTTAAATTAGATTTAAGGCTTCTACTTTAATTGTAGAATTTTTCTTTTTTTAAATCTATGTGACTGAGTAGTTTTAGGGTTTTCATCTATGCGATTTGAGTTTTCTGCTCCAATCGAGTAAATTAGGTGATAAGAGCGTGTTCATCATATTAAATAATAAAACCTAATAGAAATTCTACAAGAAGCTCTAAGGCAACACACCTATCGATTGCAGAATAAAATTACTACATGTGTCATCTTCTAGGATGTGGATTTACAAGCATTAGTATTATTATTTCCCTGTTATTTAGCCTAAAAATTGAGATGAGATTATTAATTATAGCTACTACTTATCTAATTAATAAACCTAAGAGTCAATTGTGTGCCTTCTTAAGATAATCCTTCAACTAGAGGAATTTGTTATCAAATTAATTGCCCTCACAAGCTAATTAATTCCTAACCCTATATGAGATAGTGGAAATCTCTTTTGTCACCATCGCGACATAAAATCACATTAAAGAACAAGATTCCAAGAATATAAAATTAGTACAAAATATCAAGGTTTCCCATTTCTCGATAAACGTATAATCTCTATATTTATGAAGATCTATTCAATTAGACAAAATTTGTTTCTATCTAAAAGAAATCATACATACAATCCATTACGGCTACAAAATAATCACAAAAACAGTAAAAACACGTGAATAGACTCAAGAACATAAACTTTCATTAATCAAACAAATTTAGCACATGGGTCTAGGTTTTCACAAGACTTAGGGTAAAGAAATCTACTCTTCCATGAGATTTACAGTCATAGCACAAAATTTAGAAGAATAGATAATAAACATGATGTAAAAATAAACCCTTTAATAAAGTTCTATGATCTTCAATGACATTCCGACACTTCTCCTTTCGAAGTTCGTAATTTTTTTTTTGTCTCTAGGGCTTTTGGATGGGTAAAAGATGTATAATTGGCGAAATCAAGCTTTTAATTATAACTATGGTGAATGTTGGTTTAGCACTACCCCCTACAAGGCTGTGCACCATAGGCCATGTTCGATTAAAACGATCAAATTTCTCAAATAACACTCCTACATGACCCCTAAGCACCATTTATGCTTGAGCCTGTGCTGAATTGTAACCAAGCACTGTGTGCATTTTCTTCTCTACACAACCTTCTTCCTTAGCCATGTTGTCTAGTGCAGAACTGCAACCTGCTTCTAGACATTTTCTTCACTTACAACCTCCTGCATGCCCTATGTAGTAGCTCGAGCACACTCAAAGATGCTTTATGGTCACTTTTTTGTAGTTGCATGGCCTTGAGTATTTCCATGTAACAACCTAGGCACATTCAACAACACTTACTGATCAATTTTCCACTTCTGCCCTAGTAGTTAGCATGGCCATGTACTAGGTAGGTAAAAACCAACCCTTGTCTAGACTTTATCAAATTCGTTTTGGTTTCTCTTTAATTATCTTCAAGACTCTTAAATGTCTTCTTTTAGCCCCAAAATTAATATCTAAGCAATTAAGTATCCTTTTCTTGATAGAATTATATAAAATATGATCAAATGAGCACTAATGAGAAAGGTCTGTCGACACTTATCATTAGGGTTTAAAATGCTAGAGATATCTCAATAACCATTGTATCATTATCTAACATGTATAAAATTTATTATTGAATTTAAGGTGAAAAATCTTAGGGGTTGCACTATCAACTTGATACTTTCTTCCAAATCAAACCATTATACTGCAATCTTTCAATCATAGATTAATTTCTATATGACATCCTACCTTCTTTTCATAATCACAAGTGTGATATTGGTCATTCTCCAATTCTCATCCAATCATTAACTTTTCTATTTGCAATCCATACTTAGGAGGTTAGAATCAGTAGTTGGTTATGTGGGTTTTCACATTTTAAAAGCACAAACATGAAGTTGAAGTTTTCTAAAAATTTATTAAAATACTAATAAGTTTTATTCAATTTCAATTGCAATCTCCAACATACGCAAGCACATCTACCAAAGTAGCATAGAAAGTGTTAGGTCGTATTCATTAGGGATCGTTAGCATCTACCGTACCCACTCTTCATTTATTATCTAGCTAAAAAAATATTTAAAAGAATATTATAAACATCAAAAAGCTAAGCTAATGTTAAAACTAATTATATACATGTTTTTAGGGCAAATAAATGATATAAGTTTGTAAATACAAGATGAGAGCTTAGGATTTGCTTCACCAAGCCCTTACCATGTGATTTCTTAACAAACTCAAAGAGTTGTTTGCTGGGTATACTTGTACTATCAAATTCACTAAGGTAAGTTAAAACCTCTCTCAAGATCAGAAACTTTAGATCTATATTAGACCACCAAAAACTCTTTACGGGCTATCAGCAACTTAAATCCGTAGAAAGATTAAGAATCATTTGATTAAAACCCATTTTAATGAATTTAAAACCAAGTGACAGAAAGTTTCACCATCCCTATCTCTAGGTGATTATGAGCAACTTCATTAGTAGCCTAGATCTATTTAAAAAAACGATATCTCAATTTATTCAATTAAAATCAAACATGAATCTAAAAGATGTACACACAATTAGACTCACGAAAATAAGTTCAAGCTACTAAATACAAGTACCTCATAAAAGTTTGATTAAAATGCGTTTAAAACCACATGAATCAAGTCCTTGATTTACAAAATCCTAAGTTAAGATAATTATTTCTCTGTAAATGTAAACATTAAGCATAAATTTAAGAAAAATAATACGAAATTTAGGATGAATATTATAGATTAAGTAACAAAAAAATATTGCAAGAACAAACGTCGGTTTTATATGAATTTACCTAGAAAACTTGAATCCTTATTAAGAAAAAAAAATCCTCTCACTATTCTATACGTTAGGAAATTTATTACATATGGTATATCTATTATTGCACATCCATGCATGTTTATTTATGGGTGACAGGGCACACAAATCATGAAGATTTTATTCATTGACGCGGAAAATTCTTTATAATGGATTTTTTCCTTATCTTCACGTGCTTTAAATTTAGGTAACATGTCTGTGATAGCAAAGATAGGGTCACTTCTTACAGCTCAAATCGTGAGCTCGAAGATTGGTTATGATCTAAGCTGTGTCTTTTCATCAAAAACACAATTTTAATGCAATTTGAACTACGATGGAATCGCAGGCACGATTATTGGGCATGATTGGAGTTTTATAAGGCGTGATTATCTCAGTGTAAACCACGAGGTAAATCGAGAGCATAGTTTAGGGTGCGATTTGCACTTTTGCCTTATTTTCTTGCCCTTCGTTGAGGTCTTTAGTAGCCACGATTGAGTCTGTTTTCAAACATTATTTTGTTTTACTCCAATTTTGATTCAAATCACTTTTTTTCTTCTTTTTATGATCTTTGGAGCTAAAAAACAACATTTTCATAGTAATAGCATCGAATCATAGGAATTTATTTAAAAATAGATCAAATAAAGCATAAATTCTTATGAACGGAATATAGTATAAAAGACTTATCGAATTCCCCCACACTTAAGTTTGCTTGTTCTTAAGCAAAACATAATTTCAAAACAAAAAAGTAAAGCTTTTTGAATAGGAAAATAAATTACGAATGGAATTTGACTAGATAAGTTAAGTTCAATCACCACTAAACTCAATGTTCTATTGCAAAAATAACTTCATACAATCCTACCATATCATGTGCTAAAGTTACTTTTGTCAAAATTACTAGATTTATTTAAATAGATCAACTTTTACCCTCATTGTTTAAATCAAAATATAAAGCAAAATTATTCAAAAGGTTAGACAAAGTAAGAGAGATTCAATCAATTTTATCCCCTTAAATTTTTAAGTATACAATTCTTTAGTTGTCTCTCTAAGCACTACACTAAAAAATGAAGGCATACACATTAACTTATCCCTTGAACCATTTTCCTTGTTCGTGCTTTCATTTCATTTTCATTCATTATTTGCATACTTAAGGTATAGAGGGGAAGGTTTTTAGATTCTTCTTTTCTTTTACTTCTGGAGGGGTTTTTGTCCTTATTTTTTTGCTTTTTTTTTTTTTTTTTTCTTATTTAAAATTGATAAAGGAGTCAAGAAATTGCTTTTATGAGAGACCAACCCCTACCCATATCAATCATAAGTGCATGGCCATTTTTATTTTAATTTTAATTTGATGAAACACAAGGAAAATTCATCAAGTTAAAAGTGTCACTCGAATCTTCATTAAAGACTATAAAGCTCTCAAAACGACTAATTGGAAAGCATACATATCATTTAAGCCTTTAATGATTAATTGAGTAGCCTCACTATGGACCTTAAGTCAATTTCAGTTCTAAATTCTCAATTTAAATAACAAGTACAACTATTCCATATGGATATCATAGAGTGAATTCAACAAAGTAAAGTTAACTCACAAGTAAGATGGTGATATCCAATATAACTTTTAATTGAGTTATTTTATGATTTCATCTCAAAATTTTGAAAAATTTTGTCAAATTTTTACCATTTCATTATTTTCCTATAATTGTATTTACTCAATTCTTAATTAATTATTAGTCTCAACCCTTAGCCATGCTTAATCTCTTCCATAGTGCCTTCCCTCAAGCTTAAATAAAACATTATCCTCAATGTTTGAAACATGATGAATGAAATAAGGGAATATCAACAATTAAAAGTGTAATATACGGAAATAAAGATGAAAATATAATGAATTATGAATCTTGAGATGATATAGGATGAGTTTAAGATCAAAATAAGTAAGTTGTAGAGGTTTAAGTTTGATTATAGAATGAATATTAAAGTTCGGATTTCTGCATTTTTTTTACAGATGTTACGCCGCCTTCTGGAGAATCTACGCCGCTAACGTAGAGACGGTGTAAGAAGGGAACAGTAGTGTTTTTCTTAACGCTGGGTGGAACACCGCCGGTATACACTAAGGTTTCTTTTAAGGCCGACGAGGAACACCACCGGTGTAGGGCATGGATTTGCCGGCGTATGTAGTAGGATTGAAGTTCTAAGAATTTAAAGCCCTAATGAACGCCGCCAGTGCTTGTATAAATTTTGCCAGCGTAAGGTATACACCAGCAAGATTTAAACGCACGCCGCCGGTGTAAGGCCGACGTATGACCAAATTCTATAAATACGAGATGCGAAAAACGATTTTTCGACAAAACTTTTTATTCATTTTCTTCTTGCGACAAAAAGAGTTTTGGAGTGTTCTTGGAGATCTAGGCTTGGAGAATCTTCCAGAGTGTGTTTTTTATCTAAAGTAAGTGATTTTAACCTTCTCTCATGGATTAAATACGAATTTGTATGAGTTTGCTTAGGGTTTTATTGTGTTCTTGAAGGAAAAACATGGGAAAGACTTAGCTCTTGGATTAAATCTGTCTCGGTTGGATAAGGAGTGAGTTTTGTGATTAAAACAATGTTCTCATATCAGATTTATACGATTTTCATGCAAATTCTAAGGATTTTGTGATTTGTTTGCATGAAGGAAAACCCTAGATTTGGTTGGGATCCGAATTTGTGGATGTGAGTCTGGTTTTGGTGATCCAAATCAGTAAGTTTTGTATTTTCGTTGATGAGTTCAAACAATGTATGATTATATGATCTTTATATGTTCTTGTTGTCATATAATATTAGGGTTTCGATGAAATATTCAGAATTTGTGGAGTTTTGTGTGGTTCATTATTGTTCTTGAGGATATTTGTGGAGTTTAATCGGAGTAGACGGTGCAGATGATGGAGATTTCTTTTGAGGTTAGGATTTCTGGAAGTTACATGTCTGTTAGAAAAAGTTGATAATGTGTTCATATCTATTATTGATATATATATATATATAATATATGTTGTAACAGGATATTTGGAGTTTGTGAAATTGTTATTGGTATGGATATAGGAGTTTATGGAGTTCGGGTTGTCTTCGTTGTTGTTGGTATCGGATTTTGAGGATTTGATTTATATTCCTGAAATTGAGAAAGGTACGACCAATCCTTACTTGTTGTTTTTGCTTGTAAATTTGTATTTTTTGAATGGTTGTAGGAACAGAATTTCATAATAAATCTAATTATAATCGGTTTAATAATTGTCTATTTGGTTGTGCTTGGCTTTGACCAGTAAAGATCTGGCAAACAGTGATACTGGTGAGGCACCCTAATGATCTTGGTGTGAGGTTGTTCCTAGTGGACTCATGCCTTGATATGATTCTGGTAGAATTAGGTGTTTTGGATTCGAGGTGTTTGGGGAGTACCCACTCATCCATATATGAATATGATTGTTACTTTCAAAGAGTTGTTTTTTTTTTTTCAATGGGGTTTGAGTAACTCCGAGTTCGGGATTGGAGTATACCTAATACTGGACTATGTTGTTTTGTTGGCTTAAGAAAGATAATAATACTACTATTTGCATTAGTTTAAGTTGCATGAATTATCTGCCTGTTGTATGTGCATATGCATTTATTTTCGAATTGGAGTTATCATACTGGGCGTCGCTGCTCATTCTTTTGAAATTCAGGTACAGGTGAAGAAGATATAGTATATGATCTTTCTGGATATGAGTTATTCTTTGATAGTGGGGATGGCAATAGTGGACCCGACTACTCAACAGAGAGCTTGTCTTCAGATATCAGGATTTCTAAAGAAAAAAACATGTTTAGATCATTTGGAGTTGTAGTTGGATGTTTTTGTTGGTTTTAAATGAAAAGATTTTAATATAAACAATTTTTAATTTCTATTGAATTTTGTTGGCTGATGTCAACTTGTAGACATCGACATGGGGCGGTTCTGAACCGCAAACCGCCCCAAACCGTCCCCGGCGATTCTGTATCCGGGAACCTCTCCGTTGGAGACAGTTACGAACCACCGAAGGACCCACCGGAACCGGCAGGTCTTAGCAGTTCGTCTACGCAGAACCGGTGGCTCCACCGGTTTCGACCCGCCTTAAAAAAAACACATACACACACGCAGAATGGACTCTCAGACCATGCCCCTGTCATTATTCAGTTGAATCACTCCATGCAGCACATCCATAAACCTTTAAGGTTTATTAATACCTAGTCTAATCATCCCTCCTTTCTCCAAACTATGGAGCAAGCGTGGAATATTCGAGTCGATCAGGCTCGACGATCGAGAGAAGCAAAACAAAATCAGAATTTGGCCAAAAAAAAAGCAAGGCTATGGATACCATGACCGATCACCATCGATAAATTTAAAGACATCAACCAGGCGAATGGAAGTCTCGCCTTGTCCTTCCGAGATAAGAGTTGAGAGCTTTAAGCAACACCACATCCCTAAGCACACTAGAATAGGTAGCACAGGTCATAGCAAAACTCCAATCTTTCGATCCAGCAATGAGGAAAGAAAGGTCTTTGTCCCGAAAGAAAAGAAGTGGCATTTACTGCTACAGACACCGACTCTATCTTAACGACCGATAAAGCCCTCTCTTTAGGATATGCACATCACTGCTCGGAGAGGAATTCTTTCTTCTCTTACCCGCAGGCGTCTACGTCTAAGCTCTCAAGGATTCGGATTAGTCAACAGGGGTTGTTGGGCGCGGGGCAGGGGAGGAGTGGGTGGGGTTGGGGGGCCGGTCTCAAAAAAAAAAAAAAAAAAAGCCTAGTTCACAGTTCACATGGAACCGGAACCGGAACCGTCAGAACCAGGTTCCATGGAACCGTGACCGGCCTGGCTCTGGCAGTTCCGGTTCGGGTCCGAAACCGATTCGAACCATGCCGATGTCTATCAACTTGGATTTTATGCTTGAATTAGGAGTTTCATATTTTATGAGGAATATGTTTTTAGTTTCGAACAGGTTTCGTATCCTATGTGATACCCTATGTGGGTTTACAGGTGATAAATATATTATTGTAGATATTAGAGCCTTTGCGTGTCCTATATAAGAGAGGATACGTAGTGGGTTGTAATGCCTTATCTTAGGGTGTTACAAAAAGTGCAAGGAAAGTTTTAATGATCAGGAGTTCAAGAAACTTCTCTATTTAGAATTGTGGTTGAGATTATGTTTGAGACCACAACTTCGGTTGCCTTCTTGATTTAACCTATTTAAGACTAAGGTAAACAAGGCAAAACATTTGTAGTAATTGCGGGCTCTGTTGGAGATAGTTGAAATTGTGAAAACTTTTTTAAGTGAATTGATCTAAATTACATTGTAACTGCACTTTATTTACTTAAAAGGACCCTACATTAAATCAATTTTATTTTGCCACAAGGAATTTTGATTATTTCATAAAGAATAAAGAATTTACGAATAAAGAATACAAGAATTAAACTAACTATAAAGAATAAAGATTAAAGAGCTAGATTAAGACAAAGAATGTGATTGTTTAGAAGAATCAGAAAAAGAATTAATAAGCAGTTTTTATTTAGTTCTCTTTCATTTCTTACTAGTCTCTCCTTTATCATATTTTTCTTTTATTTCTTTCCCTCATCTTACCATAATGTGGGTATAATATTCCTGGAGCATCTTTTGCTTCATACTATCAGGGAAGAACTATAGGGTTTTTATACAATTTTTCATAAAATTTGTAGCGGAAAATTAAAACCCTAAAACGGAATCCAAGTGCTTTGATTAAATTTGATAACAAGAGGAATAAATTCTTGATTTACCTCGCAATTTCGTATCCAGAGATTTGAAATCAAACTCTTGCGATCCGGATCTACAAGACACCACGATTTCGTTGTGCCCTCTACGTAGTCCACACGAACAAGCCACCCAAAAAGGAATCAATTCTTGCGTGCTAGCGCAGTCTAGAACCTTTCTAGATTGATGAGGAAGATCTGAGTTTTTCTCTCTCTTTTAGGGTTACAGAGTTTCTCTACCGTCTAAGGTGACAGTGAAAGTCTTAACCTTAAGAGACACTATCACACCTGTTTATATTATGTCAGTATTTTGCACTGACAATAATGCTCCTATTCTTACTAGGGTTGGTAATGATAGTAAATTATTATTCATAATAATAATTTATTTATTCTTCCCATTGGATTTTTTAAAAATAAATCACTAATTGGTGATTGGCCTAGTACATGAAATAACAATACTTAGTAATTGGCCTAGGGCACAATCACTAACAAGAACTCCCTGTAGAATGCTTGCTAGAACATTTGCTAAGTAACTTCCCCATCCATATGGCACTTGGCGCTCAACCACCAATTATTTGCCCTTCCAGTTAGCAAGTAGGAGGCGTATTCCACTTTCTTGTTCTCTGGTATGTCCAGAGCAGCAAATGTTTTCTCTACTTCTTCCATCTAAAGTTAAGCATCCAATGGTTTCCCTCGCATAGGCTCAATCTTGTATACCCGGTCTACAAATCTGTTGAGGCTCAGCACATCTGCTTGTCTAGCCCCGATTCCTCCGTTTCCATTATTCCTCTAATTTTCTTGTCTCCTGGCCTTAGCATTAACCTGTGTCAATTCCATCATGCCTCATGGTTTGGTGTTGATGTGCCACCACTCCCAGCAAAGTATTCACCGCCTGCATCAATTAGGCCACATCTATAGGCGTTTGTTGTCCTGCAGGTAGAGGTGCTTGTTGTCCTATAGGTAAAGGTGCTTGTTGCCCTATAGGTGGAGGTGGCAATAAAACTTTAGGCACTTGATTCAAAGGTGGCTAATTCAATGGTGATTCTTCCTCCTGACTAGTTTTGGAGGAACCAGCATTGGAGGTTCTTCTTCTTGGAGGCATGCTAAGAGATTAAACATAGAATATAAGAACAGGATATAATATAACATCACACAAGTTAATAAGATCATAACATAAATACTAAGCAAACCCAACCCATTTACTACCCCACTCATCAATGTTCACTGTCCTAAGGAGTTAATAACTTAGATCTATTATGATCAAGACCTATTGTTCTAATACTAATTAATTATAACGCCCTAACATAAAGACATTACAACCTGCCATGTGTCCTTCTCTTTAAGAACATGACAAGTCTAAACAATAATATACCAAGTAAACATTAATAATTAACTCCAATACTCACATCAAAGGTGTACCTATTTATAAATATGTCAAAGGAGTAAATCTCCTAATTAATCTAATCAGTTTAAACCAAAGCTAACTATAAATCATAAACTTAAAACATAAAGGAGTTTTCATAACTTTGTCTTAATTCATAAAACAAGAAATCTCTTAAAAGATAGAAAGTTCCATAAGCCATCAACTCAGTCTCAAAGCTATCCAAGTGGTCCAAATATCGAGGAATATCCAGTCCACTATCATCATCCCCATCATCCACAAATATGTCAAAACCGCATCATCATAATAAACCGTATCTGCACCTGTTCTAAAAAATGAAAGAAATGAGCTAAAAAGCCCAGTACGCTAAACTACACATAAATGCATATGCACATACACATATATAATCAAATGTAACTATTTCTAATGCAACAAACATAATTTCTTATCTTATATTAGTCAATAAGAAACACAATTCAGAACCATATGCATCTAGTGTCAAATTTGCAATAACTCATGACTCCATAAAACTAAACATATAAAAAAATAGATAATTATATATATATATATATATATATTGGTTTCGAAGAATCATCCACACACCGTGGCCTTTGCCAAAACCTAATCTACCAGAATCATTTCTATGCACGAGTCCACTCGAGACAGCCTCACACAAAGATCATCAGGGTACCTCGTTAGTATCACACTCTGTGTGGTCTTTACTAACCAAAGTCAAACACAAGTAGCAAAACAATTTAATATGTCATATAGAATTAAATTGATTTGATATTCTAACCTTACACACATACAACAAGCAAATCTAAACCTACAAGTACATACAACAAATAAGGTAAGGTCATACCTGAATCAAATTCTAGAAAACAGAACTCTAAATCATCAAAATCACCTTTAGAATCAAACCCTATTTCACCAAAACCTAATAATAGGAACATATAGATTTTAAAATAATATTTTTAGCACATGATCTTAATTCTAACTCCAACTAACCCCTAAACTCAACAAAATAAAAAATTCACACCTTTCTCCTTTAATCAAAATATCAAATTCCTTCATAATAACAAATTACCTCAAGATCTTCCTAAACCCTAGAATTTCATTCAATGACAGAAATTCAGAAATCAACACAACTCATAATCATAATATCTTAAAGATTATAAATATATCAAACTTACCTAAATTTGATCCTCAATCTTTCTTAAACTCCAAATCTCCAATAGAATAAATTTCTCCAACAACTCCTCCAAACCCTAAAATTCCATTTCACATTGATCATGGAAAAGCCATAAAAATCATCAATTCATATTGACAAGATTAAGGATATACAAAACTTACCTAATATTGATCTCAAAATCTTCTTTAATCAATAGAATCAGATCTCCAAACCTGATAGAGAGATTCTCCAATTCTACCTTCAATTTCAAAAGAAAAACTCTAAGAAAAACTGATATTCTATGAAATCCTAAAGCAAAGATGAGGATTCAATTACCTAATATAGGCTTTTGAATCCCTTTGGCAGCTAAGAACTCTTAGAGAAAGAATATCCAGGTTTAAGGTTTTGTTTTGAAGAAGAAACAAAGAAGGAATATATAAAGCATTCGTGTCTTTTCATCTCCTGCACAAGATATACACTGACAGTTTCTAAAACGTACGCCGGCGATGTAGCTTGAAGGCTAGCGGTGTAAATTGAAAAGCTAGAGGCATGGAAGCAGTGTAGAACTCTCGAGCCATTTTCCTTTCAACGTACACTGGCACCTACACTAGCAGCGTAAACTTCAAATTTGCTAGCATACACGATTCTGAGCATTTTTCACACTTCAACACTATCTCAATGCTGGTGGAGCCACAAAAATGTACTCCAGTGGTGCTCCTTTCTACACCGATGGCATTGAGCCAGTGTTCAATATGAAACTTTTCCTTTCTTTATACATTGTTCATTTGTATATTACAAAAGGTCTCAAAGTAGTTAATACCATCACATTGGGTGAATTGTTGGGCAACAAAACATGCTCTGTGGTGCTCAACCTGCCCTCAACATTGTATTTGAGGTGAAATTTCCAAGTATTGCCTACACAATTTAGTGTGATTGCGGATCAACAAGAGTCTAAGTTTTATTTTCAAAGAGGGATTTAGATTCTTCTCTCATTGTTGCTAGCCATATAGGCTCACGAAGAGCAGAAGTAGAATGACAAGTAAGGCATGAGCATAGAGATTAAGAATAGTGCGAGCTTTGGTGATTTCATACGTAGAGTGGGTATGCATGTGATGGTGGGTAGGATAGAGGAGGGTAGAGTAGGAGAAGGTAAGAGAGTTAAGGTAGAGGGGATGTGGGAAGAAGATGCGTAGGCTGGTCCTAGTGGTGTAGAAGGTCCAAAACAATGATAAACGCATATGATTTTGGCATGTGAACTAGTAGATTTATGACCATCTCCAAAGTTGCTAGGCAATTCTAGTTATGGATTTGGAATTTCTAACCTTTGACCCCATTGGTCTTCATCATGTCAGTTCCACACTCTTGTTGAGATCTACTAATAATAGAATGCATTTAAGGTGTTGTGTATACAAAAGTCAACTCTTTTTTGTGAATGGATGTCATGCCATTGTTGCTTTATTCTTCTACCTTTGAGCATATTTTTCGGAAGTCTCACCAATTTTTTGTCATTTTGCTAAGGTTAGACATAAATGGTGTTATCTCCACACTAAATTTATACTGATTATAAAAAATAGGCTAGCTTGTCTTAAGTATTGATTTCATTTAGATCTAATCATGATATCAAATGAAAACTAGTCCCATGATGTTACCTTAGGAAGTTTAGACCATTAAAGAGTCATACCTCATATAACATTCTCATCTTACAGAAATACACACTGATGTTCAACATAAGATAATAGGTTTTAGCATACACCTTTAATTCAAGAACTTTAAACTCCTTAGGATATTTTCGTTCTCTATATATTATTAAATTGGTCAACTCTTTTTTTTTTTTTTTAAATTCCAAAATCAATTGGAAGTGGTGGTTTTGGTCATGGGTCACTAGTTTTGCTTGAAGAAATAGAGAAAGACTAACATGGTTCTACAGTTCCACATATATATAAATATATGTGTATATATAGAGAGAGAGAGAGAAAGAGTTGTGACTTAAAAGATTATAGGTCAAATCGAACTTGAAAGACAATGAGAGCTTTATAAGCCGGCATTTATAGGAAACCATGCATTAATGCATGTAGTAATTGAATGATCAAAGGGAAAGCTCAATTAAATTTATGTAACTTTTGAGTGGTAAATTCGTTTAGTTTTTTTTTTTTTTAGAAGGGATTATTTTTAGTATCAAGCCCTTGACATTTTAATTGCTCAAATATATTAAGCTCTTAGAAGAAGGAGCTTTTTTAAAGTCTTAACATTCATCAATGGCAAAGTGCATTAAGGAAGACAATTGATAGTGCCTCCCAAAATAAAATATACATTCTCAAATGACAACTTCGATGTAAGTGAGGAAAAATTATTTCCTTTCACATAAAAAGGGATTAAATTGGAGATGTAATGGATGCAAATATATGCCCTAAGAAGTGAATAGACTACCCATACTACTTATATTATGCAACAATATTACATTTAAATTCTCTTTGTTTGCCAATGATGTTATAGCCTAGTGGCATCTTCTTTGGACTCTCAAGCGAGAAGTACGATTTTGAATCTCCCTCCTCCAATATAATTGAATATATAGATATATATATAGACACATATATTTGGCATAGGCCAATTATGCCTAAATGAGATATTGGGATAATAATTACCTAAGCCCATTGATCTGCTAAGCTTGATACTGTCATGTCATGTGTGCATTGGAAAAATGAACTTTGAAATTAAACTAAATATGATTTAAAAAACATTCTCATTGGGAACTTGATTTTAACCTATCTTGTTCAATTTAAAACTAAATAAAGCTCGTTATAAACTCACATGTCACTTAAATTGCTCTTTCATTTTCTAGAAATGATTGATCTAGACTTCATTGAGTTTTTATTATTTTGCCAAAATAAACCTAATATATGTATGATAACATATATAATAAGATTTTAAACTTGGTTTTGGCCAAAAATATACAAAATTTATATTTATTTTATTTTTTCCTCTCAGTTTTATTGGACTTTTTCAAGGTTTTCTTTACTTTTGAGATATTTTCTTTATTTTCAATCATATTTTTATTTTAAGTCAAAACCTTTGTCATACTTTGAGAGTTTTCTTTCATTTTATATAATTTTGATTTTTTTAATTTATTATTTTTTTATTAAAAAGGATAAAAAGAGGTATTTATAATACAAAACATAAATATTGTTATAATTAATTGTGAAGAGTAACAATTCAGAATAAAACCAATATTCTATTTAATTATCCTTTGCTATATTTCCTATCCTTTACATTTTCATTCAAAATAACACTCCTCTCATAACAAATAAAGATAGTTCAAGCTTTACTAATGTTAGAATCTAATATAGTTATATTAGGTTGATGTATGATGGTGAGCTTTAGAAACAACCAAAATATCGAAACCAAAGTCGGTTATGAACAAGATCCAGTATTTTTATTTGTCATTAAATATAATAATAACTTATTTTCATCAAAATTTATTGACTTGCATAATTTTTTTACCATTACAATGGGAGACGGGGAATCGAAACCGGTACCTCTCATTTGAGAGTCCAGAGAGATGCCATTAGGCTACAATGCCATTGGCTTATTGACTTACATAATTTAATACAACAATTATGCTGCGAACCAATTAAAAAAGAGAATATGATTGTGACTAATGACCATTTTGACTAGGGATAGACCTCAATAATGGACAACATGGATGGAATCTTAATGATATTATAGTGTGAAAAGCCTGCTTCCTTAAACAATTTGCTCCAGTCAAGCTCCGTCCTTTCTTTGCCACCTGGTAATAATGTTGCCATAATGATATCAGAAGCAAAGGAAGCATCGTCAAGCAAGGTGTTGCTTTCAGGTTGTAGTACCATATCTGCTATTATGATCTTTCCTGTTGTTTGTGGAATCGATTGTAGGCAATTACGAAGAATTTTCACACAGTCTTTGTCACTCCAATCATGTAAAATCATCTGTTTGAAAAAAAAAGAAGAAGAAGAAGAATATATGATACATTATGATCATACATCTATACTAATAAAGCAATTGAAAATTTTGAGGAAATGTAAGAGAACAAATTTTTTTTCACTGAATCATTTCTCAAATATTTAGGATGTTTTGAAGATACTAGGTACAATGAAAATACAAGCTAAACCTCAATATATTATGTATATTGAATCTATCTATATATTAAAGTTTTTCAATTATATGTCAAAATAATTAGATATGGGAAAAAACAGAGTTTTTTTTTTTAAATGAGTTGGTAATAAGAATTATGACAAGTTTTGTGATTAGTCATGTTGTTGTTAAATCTTTTCATTACTTTCTTTGCCATTAACCTTTAAAAAAATGGGACCAACATTGAGGAATTGCTAAAAGTTGAAAGAGTACTTTCTCCTTTGTTTATTTCATGGGATAAATTTCTTGAATGTATTCATGTCATGTGTACTTTTGAAATGTATGGGATACTTTACCTTTAGGTGGATATAAAATTTGGTGAATACAACAAAAGCAACAATTTGGAGGCACAATATTGATCATTATTTGATACTTGAAAAATAAATATCTTGCTACATCACACATTTTTACATGAACTTCAAAGCTCATTGACCCTCATTTGTGGACAAGTCTAACCATAATTAAATTCTACCAGGTTAAACAGGAGGGGGTTAGTCAACCTAGGTTTCACAACATTGGTGTGTGTTGTGAAATTTCAATCTATAGGTTGCATAGTGATATTTTAAGATTTTGTATGTATTATCAACATTGCACGCTGAGTGTTCATTGATATGTTTGAAAGAACTCTAGGCCCTAATTTATAGATTCAAAAGCCTAGAGCGAACGGCAATAAAATACCATCACCACATTTATTTAGCCCACATTGTATATTACTTAACATTTGAATGTTATGATTTAATGTTGCAAGAGTGATGTGGATAGCTATAAAATGATGGATTTTGTTAGATTCATCATCTACAAACATGGAAAAATTGTTAATGGTAATTTCAGGCCAAGATATGATAGGGTTCTGATTAAGAAGTTCAAAATGAGGGTTGATGTCAACTATTGTCAATTCGTAAGTAAGATATGTGGATATATCAGAGTAAGTCCAAGTATTGGATGTATTAAAGTAATACAAAAACACCCTTAATAATATTCCCACACGACTTTATTGAGTCGCTCCCATAAGAACAAGAGCCATGGCATCATCAAAGGGATCGCCCTTCCATGCAAACACAAGTTACACACACTTTCAAGAGAAGTACCAAAAAAAAAAAAAAGGATACATTTGTAGATGTTTTAAGCTTACCATGTATATTGTAAAACAATGTTTTTTTTCCTCCTCACTTGACATTCATCTTTCATTTTGAGATCAAATTTAATGTTTATACATTTGCTATTACAATTTGAGCTAGATTGTAAATTTTTTTTTTTATATTTTTGCTTGAAGTTTTTCAATTTCGTGCCTGAGCTTTTGGTTAACAAAGGCATATTTTGTCAGTGAAGTTTCGGATGATCAGCTTGGTCTTAATGTTTTTAATGTGATTATGATAAATTAATAGTGATATGGTGTAAAATTAGATCATTATATTGATCCTTTCTATTTTTGTGCAGGGCCTACACTACATTAAATGTGGCCGTAGGCTGGGCATCCTTCTCTTCTTTATTAAAATATTCACCTAAAGCGCATTCAGTGCATGCACTTTCTTAGTAAAATGAGGGCACGTTAACAAGATGAGCCTTCAATAGTGCATAGTGTAAGAAAAAAAAATTTAGTGCTAGGTTTAGATGGTTGAACTTTTGACTCTTATGTGAGTTTTAAATGGTGTAAGAGAAAAATATAATGTTATATGAAATTTAATAGTAACGTGGTTTCAGTGAACTAACTCATTGCTTATGATGGAATTAAGGAAGGAAAAAGACTAATGTGAAAACTATGCTTGTGTTGAAAAATTCTACACGTGTTATGATTCCTATTATAAAGGTATAGTCAAGTCACATGTAATTTTCTTTATTTAAGATCTGAAATCAAATTAATAATGAAGAATGGTTAGCCTTATTTATTTGAAACATGAAAAAAAAATGATATGCCGAATTTATAAACTTGAAGCAAGAAAAAAAATTAAATATCTAACCTTCAGGAAAATTGCATCAGCACTTGGAATGGTTTCAAACATGTTTCCTCCTACTTGAGTAATCCCTTCATTCGTAGGTGCTGTGTCAATAACATGGGGTAAATCAAAGTTTATACCTTTAATATGCGGATATGCCCTTGTAATCTCAGAAATTGTCTTGCCAATCCACCGCCCACATCAACCAATGAGTTTAATTTTCTAAACCCCTTTTCATATCCTTGGATGATCGACACAATCATCACGCTTGAATAACCTATGAAAGATTGTCCCATGGATAAGTATAAATGATTAGTAATTTCAAGAAGTATTTAGTTGTCCTTCTTTTCCCTTCAATTAAAAAAAAATCTTTTTTGAAGGGATAATGTTATGAATAGTACCTAAAATTTGGTAAAAAATACAATTAGATACGAACTTTGAAATTGATCGATTTAGTATTTGAAAAGTTGTAAAATTGATCAATTTAGTACCTAAAAAATTTGATGGAAGCATTGTTGGCTTGCACAAAAATTTCTTTAAGGTGTTAAATTGATTAATTTGAAAGTACAAGTACTAAATTGATCAATGTCAAAGTTCAGGTACCTAATTACATATTTTCAAAATTCAGGTACCACTTGTGATATTAACCCTTCTTTTGAAAAACATGATCTAGAGACAAATTCAAGTTAAGGGTTATGCATGAGAGGTTCAAGTTCTCCAGATATCCCCAAGCTTTACAAAAATGTACTTGAAAAAAATAATGAAATGCATATTATGTTATATTTAAAGAGCAAATATTATAATGTCTATCACAATAGATATAACTAAGTCTACACACCTAGCCTAGTGTTATATTACTTTTCTAATTTATGTATACTAATGTCTTTTTGGAGTCGGTTTGGTTTTGATCCTCCTTTTTGTTTCTTTTATTAACATTTTTTTCAATCATTATTAATGAAGGACAATTCAAGTTCATCTTCTTTCAGTACGTACTATTTTTTATTTGTAGTTATACCATAATTCATTTTTACATTGTTAATAGTATAAAAATTTTATTTGTATTGCATAAAAGATTAGTAAATAATTGTACTTACATTACCAAGTTAAGGTAGTTGATCGAAACAATAAGCACAGTTGTTGTAGTAAATTGGAACTTATAAACTTCAAGTATTTAATTGTAGAAATTGATAAAATTCAAACACCAAATGTGACATTCACCCTTTATAGTATCCTAAAACCACTTTAGAAGCAAATCTTGTAAAGACTGCTTGATACAAGATACCTTATAGAACTTGTAAATTATTTAGTATCTTTCCATACATTTTAATTTTATTTCATACCAAAAAGAAAAAAGGAAAACCTATGGATTTGAAGAATTGGGAAAGAAGGAGAAAGAAAAGGAAACCTAATAGTGTAGGAGAAATGTGACTTTTCTAACCTAAGAATAACACTTACTATTTATGAAATTGTGAAGAATAAAATAAAATAACAAAAACTATACCTAGGAGAAATGTGTAAGAAGAGAAAGAAAAGGAAACTGTGAGAGACAACTTTAAGTTTAGCTATTCATGTCATGTTTGATACATGGAAATTATCCGAAATGAAACTATGACTTTGAGTTCCACTCCGTTTCCCATGTTTGGATGAACTTTTAAGAGTTGGAATTGCGATCACTTTGAATCAACAATTCCTACTTTGAAAGAGAATTCAATTCCATCTTCTCAAAATGAAGTCGCCATTCCATTCCCTCTTTATTGATTATATATAATTTAATTACCCTTTATTCTATCATGTATTTAAATTATATTTAGTGCTAGAGAAATTTTTGAAATATATAATCTATGGTCATTTCATTTCATGTAAACTTTTAAAATAGGAATGAATTTGCCATTTTGGAACTCATTCCAATCTATTTCAAAGGGCTTCCATTTGTCAACATGACACTAGGGTTTTCATATACTCATATAAATTAAATAAGGTATTAATAATTGACCATTGATAGAAAATTAAAGAGATCTAATTGAAAACTAATCTAAACGTCGATACGCTAAATGAATTTTGCACAATATTAATACCTCATTTGATTCATTTCGTCAAATATTGATACTTTTTTTCAACCATTCAAAACGTTGATACCTTAAATGAACTTACTCTTAAACATTGATATATTTATGTATAATTTACCCTAACAGGTTAGTTACTTAGCTTTAGTGACCACCACTTATTCAAAAAGCTATCACCGATTACAATTCTTGATATTGTTATTTAAATCTATAACAATTAGTGTCAATAGATATTATCTAATTAAGTAAAAATATTTCTCGCAAAATAAATTTGCATGCATGGTACATAACTTATCTTTAAGTGTCATGACTATTCTTCACATTCTCGAAGGATTCTAATTTGTGAAATGTGATTGGTGTAATCCACAATGGAAAAATTATCAAATTTGGTACTTAAACTTTGCACAAAAATTTAACTTGGTATTCTGACTTTAAAGTGATCAATTAATACTTAACCAAACTTTCCTTAAATATTTGTATTACCTAACTAATTGTACTTGACTGTTATTAAGGAAGTAATAAAAACTCAATAATAGGATGTCTCTAGTTAGTAAAAACAACCATAAAACTTTGATTTTATATGAACTTGACGACTTTAAGATTCAAGTACTAAATCAAATTATTGTAAAAAATTCGTGTATCAAATTTGATAATTACCTTATATTGAATTTGTCATACATAAGTTGTCGAGCAAAGTTTCTTATGCAAACACACAATGAGAACAAATGCCATGTCGGATTCACTCAATAGAAATGTGTATTTTCTTGGAAAAAAAAAAAAATTGTTCGAATTTCTTTGCTTTTGCAAGATATATTTTCTTTAAGCATAAGTAACACAAAAAGAGTTCGACTCTTTGGTTACAAAAAAAAAAAGAAAAAAAATTGTTCAATTAAGAACTTTTTTCTTTTGATGAAAATATTTTGAGAAAAATATTTTTTTTTCATATTTTTATGCATGCTTAAACAAGTGGGACAATTACTAAAAAATGTTTTCCCTTGTTTAGAAAAATAGGGTCTCATTAAAAAATTTTTTTGGAAAATAACTTATGGATTATTTGTAGGTGATTAAATCTTATGATAAAGGCTTTAAGCCTAATTTTCATTTGGATTTAACTCTCTATGCTAAAATGATAAGGTTCAAAGAGTTAGACCCAGCTCATTTTGGATTAACATGGGAGAAGTGTCATAGAAGGCTAAGAGTAGGGTTGGTTGGAATTAACCTGCTTAATTCCAACATTTTTTAAATTGGCTCGCACACATTATAAATGAAGGCTTTAATGGGCCTGGGTCCACAAGGAGCCCACATCTATATCCACTATGAGAGTGACTCATCATAGTCATTAGTTGTCTGTCTTATCTGATACATCTACGGTTAGATTCTCTATAAATACCACTAGCCCACACCTCATTTGGATAAAGGAAATACGGGATAAATACTGTAGTGTTATCGAATTTCCATCTTATTGAATCAAACACCTGTCTTAATCAATAACAGTTATCGATTTATCATATACAATGAGGTTGATACTTCTTAACTCACTTACCTATTATACATATATTAGAGTCTATTGAGACTATCTACTTTTCCTCCCTATACGATTCTCTCTTGACCATCCTTGGACGTATTATCTCCCTAGGTCATGCTTAGCATGATAGTCATGCGGATCTTAGTCGGATCCTTATCGACACATTATTAAAGTTAGGTCATTTTCCTATCAATTTATGATTTTATGCACTAATCATTTACGACTAATGATATTTATTATTAATTTTGTAATATTTCTTATTTAGGTAGATTTATTTCTTATTATGAAAAGTGTTTTATCATAGAAGAACAATAAAGAAACTATTTTGACTATATTACTTTTGACGAAAACCTTTTCAAGGAAAAATGCAATCCATTAACAAATAGTTTTCCTCAAAGATATAGAGCCTAGGTATAAGATATAACACATGACATAATAAAGCATAAAAATTATATGAATGCGTCCACTTACTTGCCATTACATCATTGAATCTATTGTTGAAATCAGGATTTCGAGCTGCAAAATCCCAAGCCTCGGAACCCAGTGCTATCTTAAACGCACTGCCTTTTGTCCAACCATCTTTAATGGATTCACCTAGGTAGAAATGTGGTGCAAAGTACTCCGGATCCATCAAATTTAATGCCGAGCAAATATTCAACTTAGTGTCATCATGCAAAAACTATCCAGATATTGGCGATAGAGAGTATAAGGTTTCCGTTTCTGCACAGTCCAATTCTCTTGTGTGTTATGGAAAAGACCTTCTTATGGACTAAAAGTCTCATTACAGCACTAAGAGCATTAACGTTAGGGGAGGGTGAAGCAATGCTCGAAGCTATTTGCGACAACGTCAATTTCCCACCCTGAGATTCAATTATGTCGGGTATACGGAGATCAACTACACATTTCAAAGCCATTGAGTCAACAAATGCATGAATAAGCTTAAATGCCTCAACTTGGCCTCTGAGCATTGTTTCACCATCAAAGGACTTCATTTTATGTGTGTGCGTGTGTTTTCAATGTTTGTGATATCGTGCTGTGCTTGTGTGTCAATGTGTGAAGCAACTCCTCGTATTTATAGGGGCTTTGTTGCTTTACTAGTGGACCAACAATGATATCAATGCATACGTAGAGCCTTTTGATTCGTGTACAGAACAGTAATTCATTTTGAATTTTCCTTAGTGTAGACGAATAGTCAGATTATATTCCACGTATAAAGTATACTTTGACTGGATGTTGATATTACATGAATGAAGCGACGCCTTTGTTTTGGCATCTTTTACGGCCAAATTAGTCCAATATAATAGGTGATCTAAGTAACGAAACAGATTTGTGTTGCTTTCTTTTGGATAATTGTGATTATGAGATCTTGTATAATGTAAAATCTATAAATGAATGCTATATCAATTGGGAGAACCACATCATAATGTAATTTGTGTACAAGCCCGTTAATCACATACCTAAGAGGGTGCAGGGATTATCTACCATGGCAACATTCTCCATGAAAGATGTGTCATCTATAAAAATGGTACTGCAAGTCCAAAACGGTTTCACATACAGTCCTACATGTGGGTCTCACTTTCATATGTGGCATATCACTCCATTCACTATGAAAGAAAGATATAATATGTATGAAAAATTACCTATAGCCAAATTTATAAATGGGATTGGAATTGAAATATTTAGTATAGTGGAGCCACAACAATCCAGAAGTTTGGAGGATGTTACCAATCCCCAGTCGTTATAATAACAGCAGTATGCTGGGAAAAGGCAAAAAAAATAAGAAAATGTTCACCTAACATGGTCAAATTTCATTGGTGTGGAAGAAGATATTTACTTAGGCAGGGATAAGCATAAATATAGGCTGACTAAATATAAAATGGAAAATGACAGCTTTGATATGTAAACTTTAAAATAGTCAATTTATTATCCAATTAAACTTTTAATTATAATTTTTACTATTCTACTAACACTATTTATCATGCTTCCTGACGTAGAAGAAACAACCTATCTATCCTGCCTAAAATTGAAGGACGTGAGCAATCCGCTACATACTCATACCTGTATGAGTAAGATAAGGCTTAGAACAAATAAAATCATCATATACCAAATAATCTATAAGAATTTGAAATATTATATGTCATTATTAATGTCAACGTATTACATCTTCATAATTTTAAATGATTCAACACTAAACTAGAGTAACAATATTTAATTAATACAACCCTTTATTTTATGTCTTGAAACTCTAAAGCAAACGCCGATCCTACAAGCTGAGGTCATCATCATAACACACAAGCTTCTCTCGTGTCTGAAAAAAGAAAATTCCTCAAAGGGGTGAGTCAAAACCCAGTACAAAGCAATGCAAAACACTCGTTATGTATATGTAACCCTATACTAATGCAACAAGCATTAATTTAAATATATAATTTAAGTGCAACTAGCAACATAGAAGTACAAATACTCTAAGCAATGTGACAGGGGACTTGGGTTCCAATACTACCGCAATAGTATTAGGGGTTAATGAGAACAGTTGGTCTCTCACCCCAAAAAGAAAAACAAAAAGTAGGTTCGTCTAAGGTTTATAGTCGTTATCTAGACACCACCGTCATAGTGCATCTATATCGTATAATTTGATGAGTCCCATTCCTCCTAACAATGCTTTATATAACTTCTCTTTGTTTACGTTACCGTTACGCCCGATTCCATTCCCCTCTTCAATTACCCATCTAGCCAAAACAAGATAGCCTAAGCGCCTAATTACCATATCAAGACCTAAGACCTTAGCAAGGTTGTCACTCTTCGACTAGATACAACCAAACAGTAGGCATTACACTTTATTAGCTAGCTTTACGTATTAGTCAGGTTATTAAAAATTTCTATCCTAGCAAACAACAAACATGTCATTGCGTACTCGGAATAGTAGATCCTTCACAATGAAAGTCTTGAATCTAACTGTGAGTACTATCTTATTGGTGTTGTTTGTCCGACTTTTTTGAATTTCTCCAATCCTCAAACAGATCAATCTAAACTCATCTTTAGATAAATCCTTTCCACCACCAAAAGTTGTATGAAACATCAATCTTTCTAGAAAAGTTTGTCGATCCTCTTCATAGGAGAACTAAAGCATATGGAGGTTTTCATCTAAGATTTTAAAAAGACATGTCGTAGATTAAAATATATATCTATAGTTCTACAGGGTTTCCTAAGACATTATTTATATTTATTCATGTGTCATTGATTTTAATTATTTGTTTAGATAGGTTTTTCTTTTCATTTTCTTTGTTTTTTTTTTCTTTTGGCCAGTGTTTAGATAGGTTGTTATGGATTAATATTAGATGATGTATATATATATATATATGTCATTATTATTGCCATTTGGTATTATTATTTTTTATTATAAAAATTATATGACGTAAATAGGAAAAGTGATCATTTGGTAGTCTTAAAAAGAAATATCAGTGTTTTTTTATGTCTTATCTTAATTATATTAGACTTCGTATCATCTTAATTAAAATAAAATAATTATTGAGATATCCTAATAGACACCATATATATCCAATAGAGCAACACCGTAATCAATCCTTTACAATAATAATAAAATTAAAACTTCTTGTAACTAAGAGAATAAATTTAATGTCTAGATTTTTATCTTAAATTGATTTTGAAATCCTATTCCTTTTAAAATCATATACCTATCACCAAGATGATGATAACTTGATAATAAATTTACTCTTTGTTTACAACAATTTTTTTTTCTTATTGCTATGGTGTAGTTTTCCTTCTAAAGCAAGATAAATTAAAATTATAATGAAATAAAAACTAATAATAACATATTAGATGATTGAATGTCCATTATTTCAAAATAGATTTATGGGGCATTTCACTCTTCCTCTCTCAAAAGAACTTTCGTCCTCGAAAGTTGTATAAACTTTGGAGCAACTGTAAATTCTTAGTCCTTATTTCTTTCTAAAACTTCCATGTACTTTCATTTTATTTTATATATTATTGCTTTTTTGGTTCTATGCACGATTGATTTCTTATCCCTTTTAGATATTGCTCTTTTATATACAAGAATATGTCCTACTGTTGGTTTATGCATTCACACACAAATACATACATATATATATTTTCATTCTAACTCTCTCAAACATATGACTTGTTATTGTCCACTATTACCTAGAGATCTCCTTTTTTATATCAACATTCAATACATTACTATGATCACATCTTTATTCTTGGATCCAAATTATATGGCTTACAAATCTTCCCTACTCATATCAATATTTATGCAATCTGATCCTATGATCCGATTAAACCAGAGTATTTAAGCTTATTTCTATCATTTTACTAATATCTCCTAGTAATTACTGTAATTTCTAAATATATACATTTATGTATTTATAATCTATAGCTATGTTTTATATGAGTATCATCCCCAAATTTTTTCTTATTACATTCCTTGATATTATTATTTAATTACGCAATAAATAGTGTTAAAAGATATCAACTGATTTAGTAGAAATGTTTTTGGCAAAACAAATATGCATGCATGGTACATAACTTCTCTTCAAGTTACATGCCAATATTGTTTGGAATATTTTATGTTCCATCTTTTTTTTTTAACGAAATAGGCTCCCTTAATTATTTAGATATTCAAATTCACACGTAACTGTGATAATCAAATAATTGATTGGTCTAGACATCATCATAGGTCGGTTCCGAACCCGGAACCGATCTGACCCGTCACTGGCTGTTATTGAACCGGGAACCGGCCCGGGAATGGCAGGTCTGAACCGGTAAAGGACCCGTCGGTTCTTATGGGTCCTTATGGTTCCATCCCTAAAAACCGCATGACCCGGCGATTTTGGATCTGTCGATTCAAAAACCGGCAGAACCGGCGGTTCTACACTATAAAAATTATTTTAAAAAATAAGAAAAAAAAAGAAAATTATAAAAAATTATAATTATAAAATAAATATTTAAAACTATTTTCGCATAAACAATAAAAAATTTATTTCCTATTCACAATATTTGATGTGTTATTATTAACAATACAAGTAATAAATACATTTGAAATCATATATTGTTAAATTTATGCAGACTTCTAATCAAAGTAGACTTTCTTTCTTAACAATTTGTGATTCATTTTTTGTTATTGAAAGTTATTTATATCTTTGAATATTTTATAGTGTCACATTGCTAATATAACAACTAAAAAGGTGCAAGTGATTGTATATAAATAAAGACATAATTATATAATTTCTTTTAACTAATGCTATGAACAATTATTGTTAGGCTCAATGTTATTTCAAGTTAAAAATTTATTTTGCATTTTTCTTAGTTAAATTAAGTAAATTATTTAATTGATTTTTTATTTTTTTTATAGTTCCCAGGTCCTCTAGAACCGAAACCGAACCGTGAGAACTGGGGGTTCCTAAGAATCGGGAACCGGACCGGCGCCCACGGGTCCGGTTTCGGTTTCACCACTTTTGGAACAGGGAACCGGCGATTCAGGTCTGGTTCCAAATCCAAATCGAACCGTGACGATGTCTAAATTGGTCTATTTTACTAGCTTGACTTTTCCTGTTATCGCATCGTCGAAGAATTCTAATTTTTGAAATGTGATTGATGTACTCTACATACCTAATATATAAAATTTCACATAGGAAGTCGTCAAACACACTTTCTTACGAAATTCGTATAATTAAATCGCATTATTGGAACAAATGCCATGTTCCGAATTTTAAAAACCCTAAGTCCTTACAGTCGTGTTCCGAATCCTCTAACAGGATGGGAAAAATGAAAAAAGATTTAAAAAAAAAAGGATATAAGAAATGTCCACCTAAGGTGGTCAAATTTCTTTGGGTGCGTAGATAAGCACAAAAAGTATACCGGCAAAATATAAAACTGGAATATCTCAAATTTAGTATTTAAATTATAAAAGTTAATTCAATGTTTAATCAAACTTTTAATAGTAATTTTTACTATTCTACTAACACCATCTATCATATTTCGTGATGTGGAAGAAGTAACCTATTAATACTAGACAGCATTAAAAGAAGAAGAATTTATATGATCTCATTATTAATTTTGATGGGACCAGCTCCGTCGACTATCTAATGGCTAACATCATATCTAACTGTGATCAAACCACTAAAATAATTAATATTTCAATAACTATATTTATTTTAACGATTAGATAGTTGATTGGACAGTTTCATTGATAAAGCCCTAGAAAAAAGTAGTACAAATTTAATAATAACGTCCATTTCAAGTTAGCAAACAAAATAAATAATATTAAAAAGATAATAAAAATAAATATAAAAAATCATATCATACAAAATTTATCACTTCAAAATCTAACGCACTAAATAAAGCATCTAGATGTAGTCAACGCATGCACTTAAGCGCATGTCATCTCTAGACGAATAGTAAGATTTTATGTTCGTTGTATAAATTAAACTTTGACTGGAATCTCCTCCAGTATTAGCCAGCACGTGCTTTGTACGGTTGGTGACCATGCTTGATATCATATGAGTGAAGCGACGCCTTTGTTTTGGCGTCTTTTTGCGGCCAAAAAGGAATTCGTTCCCTATAACAGGTGATCTAAGTAAGGAAACCGCTTTGTGTCGCCTTCCCCTGGATAATTATAAGGATAAGATCTTGTATGATTTAATATCCATGGATGAATGCTATATCAGTTAGGATCACCTATTTTTAATAATATTATCTATTGAGGATATATCATCTATAAAGATGGTATCACAGGCCTGCAACAGTTCAGCATGCAGTCCTATATACAATATATTTCTTTCATATGTTGTACATTTTCAATAAAAATTGTTAAATTTTGATAAAAAGATCAATCAAATATGAATTTTTTAAATATTTATTTTTATACCCCAATTGAATTTTTCGTGTCTTAAACACCACCTCACCCAATCATTTTTTAACACGTGTAAGTTTTTTGAAGAGGCAATAAGAATGTAAGATAGTGTTTAAGGTATGAAAAGTTCAATTGAAGTATGAAATTGAACATTTAAAAAGTTTAGGTATCTAATTGATTTTTTGATTAAAGTTCAAGTAACAGATAGAACATTTACCCTTTTTTTTTTAAAGCTAGTCATGCCTCAAAATGATGATATTTAAATTTATATTACAATTATTCTATCTTTATGGGTTTTGTTTCTTATTGTTGAGTTGAGTGAGCTAATGCTGAAGAGCAAATCATTTTCCTTTTTTTTCCTAATAAATTAAAGTAACAACTGATTTAAATTTAGGCTTGGTTATTACTTGGGTATATATAATATTTTATTATATTTATATTACTTGATGAGCACATTATAGACTGTGTGTGCTTTAATGGAGAACAACCAAACCCATGTAACTAACTAAAGCGGATATTAAGTGCCAGAACTTCTTGTTGATGTGAGCTCTCGAGGAGGATCCCTTATTGTCCCTAATTTAACTTTTATAAACTTTTATATGTTGATTAATGGTACGTACAAAGCAAACGATAAATAGTAAAATTAAAATAAAGAATTGAATTAAAACAAAAGTTTAATTTGATATCCAAATTTTCATGTAATCAATTTAACAACTAAAGATTTATGGCTATTTTTATTACCTTATTGATATTATTTGCTTCATTTTCTAACATCAAAGAAATAACCTATTAATACTTGATGGTGTTAAGAAATATTAGCAAATATTTAATGATACATTTTTTTTTTTGTGTCTGCAAAAAAGTAAAAATTGTTAATAGATGGTAAAAAAGCTACTACAAAATTGATTGAATATTAAATTAATTATTGCAAAGTTTAGGCGTTAAGTTAAATTTTTGTGTAAACTTCATATACCAAATTTGGCATCCACTCTAAAAAAAATATAAGGGAAAGAGAAAATAGTAAACAACAATTTTATAATATCTATCTTTCTATATTCTTATTCCTCCTCCCTTTTTTTTTAACTCTAAAATCTATATAAATCCTACGCGTACTATTAAAAAATCTCATATATCATGAGCATTTATAATTTATAATAATAAGCTTTACACAGTTCCGTTTATGCACATGTAAATATCCTGTCTCTTACGTAAAACTAATCCGCTTGTGTTGGAAGGTCGGTCGAGCATTAAAGATCGCGGTTATCAGGACATAAAATAATCGTTTCGATTGAGGATAATTTGGTAAGTTTCAAAGTTTGAGTTTGAAAATTTCAGCTTAGAATTGAATTTAACTTCGTCTTAATTTTACTTACCTAAATTCAATTTGACTAAATGTATTCTTTTTTTTTTTCTTTTAACTAAGATAATATGGATATTTAAATTGGATTTGACTGTGGCTAACATGTGAGCTTGATTAAAGTTTAATTAAGGCTTAAGTTCATGAGCTAATTAAGGTAAATATTATGAAGCTTAAATTTGATTTCATAAATTCCTTAAGTAGCTTCTTTTATTAGTCATTAAATTATTCAAGTAGTTTATATTCCAACTCAAATCATCATTGATTATTTATTACACCAGTTAAGATTTTCATAGTTTGTTGATTTGATCATTAACCATTATCCTCCCATTTAGATGAAATAGGATCGACTTTAGCGTCCAAATAACTTAGTTAGAGTAATCAAAAGCTTTATTCATGAAGTTTCATATTGATCAAGTGTAGTGATAGGATGACAATATTAAAGCGGATCAAAGATGTTTTTGAATCCTATATTGAAATTCAACTTTAAAGGAGAGAGTGTATCATTGTTTGTGTTTTAAGTTTAAATGGAGGATGATCGGTCTTATCTTTGGAAATAAAAGTTAAATGATAAATGTGTTACCAATGGAAGATGTCCATTATAAGTGACATATTAAGTACTGAAGATAGATGCTAATAAATTGTGAACCACTTTAGTGATGTCTGATGGAATATAATAACATTATGACCATATCCTTAATTTACACTATTTTTCATAACATTTATCACCTTTAAAAAAAAAATAACAGAAACTTTTCATCCTCTCTTTTTAACCTATACTAAAACATGCATGTAATTTTTTCAATATAAAACTTCATCAAACAAGAGCCTTATGTACTATCATTATCTTTATTATAAAAAGATAATAATTACATAGGTAATAATTTTAATAAAAAATAAAAATAAATCATTGAATTTTGATATGTGTGAAGTTATGAATTGCTATTTATTATTTTATATAAAAATAATAATAATAATTTCCTTTAACTAAATATTAAAATACCAGTTTTATATAGAATATTAAGGAAAAGAAATACTACCTCTAGAGTGAACGGACTGTTTATGTATATAAAATTAAATTTAACAAAAAATAAATTTATTTTTAAAAAGCTATCAAACATTTAAAAAAGATTGGTCTAAAATCTAGTGTGGCCTACTAATATTGACTGCTAACCCGTCCAAGAAGACGAAGATGCAAGGCTCCGTGCTTCTCCCGTACAACGACATATAGGAAAAATAATTGAGATGACGTGTCTTGCATACAATTATTTTTGTCAGTAACTCCAGTTGTACTGTAGTTTCCAAGTAGCCATCTTCTTTAGAAGATGAGAAGAGAACAAATCCCTGATAATGAAAATAGAAGACACACCGGACTTACCGAAAATAAATAAATAAATAAACAAAAATTGAATTTAATAACAATTGAGGCAATCAAGGAAAAGAATAATAATTCTTCATTTATTTCATATTATATAAATAGGTATATTTTTTAATTTTTTATACAAACCAAACAAGATAACGTTATTTAATAATAATAAAGGCGGAATAATAATCTTATTCTATTAAATTAAATATAACGTTAATCCTATTTTAACTTATTTTCCATAACTCTTACAGTAAAAAGAATAGAAATACAAATCTTAAAACGAACCGATTATTTTAAAAAAAGAAAGTTATATCTTTCTAATGTGTTTTTCCTTTTCGTACGAGGAGGATGATGTCGATGAGGAACAATAACTTGAGGTTTGCACTGTTGAAATGACAACTTTGGTAATCGAGAGAAGGATCTTGTACAGGTTTGGAAGGAAACCTAGGACACAACCAGCTCCCTTTCCCCCGCAATCATAATGAAGGTGAAGGATTTGTTAGCAACTCTTATCCATTTATCGTCACCTTCTGATAAGTCTGCAAGAAAATCCTTTGAGGGACGGGGACCTTTGAGCATTGGCGGCCACATTAAGCACCTAGAAGCCCAATGCTTCATCGACATAATCAATCCATCACTAGCATAACATCCCACTAACAATCAGCAAAAATTTGAAAAATGATGATCATGACGAATAAACATTTAAAACATTGTTCTCGTAACAAAATTTTACCGATATTTAAACATCATTTATTTGAATACATAATGAGTTAGCATCAATAAAATTTTTGGTACTTACCTCATCCGTGATATTGATTAAGAAAAATGCGAGTATAAACTCTCATTCTTGAAGATTTGTTGGGCATTTTTTTTTCTTGTAATTATAATCTTTTTAATATTATGTACTTAATATATTTAATATTATTATTATTATTTAAACTAGTTATTGCTTACCAGTCAAAAGCCGACATGCATTTGGATAGATGGATAACTTATTAGAGCTAAAAAAAGTCCTATTCTACAAATATCAAAACTCAAAGGATTTAAATAGGAAGGAGAAAAAGAGAAAAGGTCGAAGACTTAGATAAAAAAAAAATGGATAAACATTGAAGATTAAATGTATAATTTTTTCAAAATGAATTTGCACACAAAACTTTTTGTAGAAAATCCTAATTTTACAAAACACACATAAACACACAGGTAAGATTGTAATAGATTCACTACTATAGTAACACAGTCTCAAAGCTATTACATCCCAACTTCCAAACTCGCCTCTATAAATGCTTCCACTTCCTTGCACTTGCTTTCCCCCTACAAATACATATCCTCGCACTCCCAACATATGGTGACATCACAAAAATTGAAGTGGTAACAAAAAAGCTCGTCTGAATCTAGAATCTCGACTAACAAAATTATCTTAAATCTTGAGAAGTAACATGATTGGGATCAAGTTTTAACTCATGTGGACTAATGATATGATCAAAAGTGAGGGGATTGAATAGCTTGGTACGCTTGTTGATATTAGAATCGGTTGTGACTTCAAATGCAAATGCTTTTAACTTAAAGATTATTTCTACATTAAACTTTGTTTTAGCAAATATATCAATTTTTTATCCAATTTGAGAATTTGCTTTTTAAATTTTGCATGAGCTAGACTTATGGTATGTTCATTTGGGGATTCATGAAGAAGATTTCACTTGATGATGTAATATAAAACGTTCTTGATAAATATAAGGCAAATAACTAAGTTATCATGTTAGTTATTAAGGAGTACTCATATAGATATATTGATTAGTTCAAGAAAATATATTTTAAATTAGATTTAAGGCTTCTACTTTAGTTGTAGAATTTTTCTTTTTTTAAATCTATGTGATTGAGTAGTTTTAGGGTTTTCATCTATGCGATTTGAGTTTTCTGCTCCAATCGAGTAAATTAGGTGATAAGAGCGTGTTCATCATATTAAATAATAAATAATAAAACCCAATAGAAATTCTACAAGAAGCTCTAAGGCAACACACCTATCGATTGCAGAATAAAATTACTACATGTGTCATCTTCTAGGATGTGGATTTACAAGCATTAGTATTATTATTTCCCTGTTATTTAGCCTAAAAATTGAGATGAGATTATTAATTATAGCTACTACTTATCTAATGAATAAACCTAAGAGTCAATTGTGTGCTTTCTTAAGATAATCCTTCAACTAGAGGAATTTGTTATCAAATTAATTGCCCTCACAAGCTAATTAATTCCTAACCCTATATGAGATAGTGGAAATCTCTTTTGTCACCATCGCGACATAAAATCACATTAAAGAACAAGATTCCTTTCAAGAATATAAAATTAGTACAAAATATCAAGGTTTCCTATTTCTCGATAAACGTATAATCTCTATATTTATGAAGATCTATTCAATTAGACAAAATTTGTTTCTATCTAAAAGAAATCATACATACAATCAATTACGGCTACAAAATAATCACAAAAACAGTAAAAACACATGAATAGACTCAAGAACATAAACTTTCATTAATCAAACAAATTTAGCACATGGGTCTAGGTTTTCACAAGACTTAGGGTAAAGAAATCTACTCTTCCATGAGATTTACAGTCATAGCACAAAATTTAGAAGAATAGATAATAAACATGATGTAAAAATAAACCCTTTAATAAAGTTCTATGATCTTCAATGACATTCCGACACTTCTCCTTTCGAAGTTCGTAATTTTTTTTTGTCTCTAGGGCTTTTGGATGGGTAAAAGATGTATAATTGGCGAAATCAAGCTTTTAATTATAATTGGTGAATGTTGGTTCAGCACTACCCCCTACAAGGCTGTGCACCATAGGCCATGTTCGATTAAAACGATCAAATTTCTCAAATAACACTCCTACATGACCCTAAGCACCATTTATGCTTGAGCCTGTGCTGAATTGTAACCAAGCACTGTGTGCATTTTTCTCTACACAACCTTCTTCCTTAGCCATGTTTGTCTAGTGCAGAACTGCAACCTTGCTTCTAGACATTTTCTTCACTTTGTACAACCTCCTGCATGCCCTATGTAGTAGCTCGAGCACACTCAAAGATGCTTTATGGTCACTTTTTTGTAGTTGCATGGCCTTGAGTATTTCCATGTAACAACCTAGGCACATTCAACAACACTTACTGATCAATTTTCCACTTCTGCCCTAGTAGTTAGCATGGCCATGTACTAGGTAGGTAAAAACCAACCCTTGTCTAGACTTTATCAAATTCGTTTTGGTTTCTCTTTAATTATCTTCAAGACTCTTAAATGTCTTCTTTTAGCCCCAAAATTAATATCTAAGCAATTAAGTATCCTTTTCTTGATAGAATTATATAAAATATGATCAAATGAGCACTAATGAGAAAGGTCTGTCGACACTTATCATTAGGGTTTAAAATGCTAGAGATATCTCAATAACCATTGTATCATTATCTAACATGTATAAAATTTATTATTGAATTTAAGGTGAAAAATCTTAGGGTTGCACTATCAACTTGATACTTTCTTCCAAATCAAACCATTATACTGCAATCTTTCAATCATAGATTAATTTCTATATATGACATCCTACCTTCTTTTCATAATCACAAGTGTGATATTGGTCATTCTCCAATTCTCATCCAATCATTAACTTTTCTATTTGCAATCCATACTTAGGAGGTTAGAATCGTAGTTGGTTATGTGGGTTTTCACATTTTAAAAGCACAAACATGAAGTTGAAGTTTTCTAAAAATTTATTAAAATACTAATAAGTTTTATTCAATTTCAATTGCAATCTCCAACATACGCAAGCACATCTACCAAAGTAGCATAGAAAGTGTTAGGTCGTATTCATTAGGGATCGTTAGCATCTACCGTACCCACTCTTCATTTATTATCTAGCTAAAAAAATATTTAAAAGAATATTATAAACATCAAAAAGCTAAGCTAATGTTAAAACTAATTATATACATGTTTTTAGGGCAAATAAATGATATAAGTTTGTAAATACAAGATGGAGTTTATAATTTGCTTCACCAAGCCCTTACCATGTGATTTCTTAACAAACTCAAAGAGTTGTTTGCTGGGTATACTTGTACTATCAAATTCACTAAAGTAAGTTAAAACCTCTCTCAAGATCAGAAACTTTAGATCTATATTAGACCACCAAAAACTCTTTACGGGCTATCAGCAACTTAAATCCGTAGAAAGATTAAGAATCATTTGATTAAAACCCATTTTAATGAATTTAAAACCAAGTGACAAAAAGTTTCACCATCCCTATCTCTAGGTGATTATGAGCAACTTCATTAGTAGCCTAGATCAACGATATCTCAATTTATTCAATTAAAATCAAACATGAATCTAAAAGATGTACACACAATTAGACTCACAAAATAAGTTCAAGCTACTAAATACAAGTACCTCATAAAAGTTTGATTAAAATGCGTTTAAAACCACATGAATCAAGTCCTTGATTCACAAATCCTAAGTTAAGAAATTATTTCTCTGTAAATGTAAACATTAAGCATAAATTTAAGAAAAATAATACGAAATTTAGGATGAATATTATAGATTAAGTAACAAAAAAATATTGCAAGAACAAACGTCGGTTTTATATGAATTTACCTAGAAAACTTGAATCCTTATTAAGAAAAAAAAATCCTCTCACTATTCTATACGTTAGGAAATTTACTACATATGGTATATCTATTATTGCACATCCATGCATGTTTATTTATGGGTGACAGGGTACAAAATCATGAAGATTTTATTCATTGACGCGGAAAATTCTTTATAATGGATTTTTTCCTTATCTTCGCGTGCTTTAAATTAAGGTAACATGTCTATGATAGCAAAGATAGGGTCACTTTTTACAGCTCAAATCGCGAGCTCGAAGATTGGTTATGATCTAAGCTGTGTCTTTTCATCAAAAACACAATTTTAATGCAATGAACTACGATGGAATCGCAGGCACGATTATTGGGCATGATTGGAGTTTTATAAGGCGTGATTATCTCAGTGTAAACCACGAGGTAAATCGAGAGCATAGTTTAGGGTGCGATTTGCACTTTTGCCTTATTTTCTTACCCTTCGTTGAGGTCTTTAGTAGCCACGATTGAGTCTGTTTTCAAACATTTTTTTTGTTTTACTCCAATTTTGATTCAAATCACTTTTTTTCTTCTTTTTTGATCTTTGGAGCTAAAAAACAACATTTTCATAGTAATAGCATCGAATCATAGGAATTTATTTAAAAATAGATCAAATAAAGCATAAATTCTTATGAACGGAATATAGTATAAAAGACTTATCGAATTCCCCCACACTTAAGTTTTGCTTGTTCTTAAGCAAAACATAATTTCAAAACAAAAAAGTAAAGCTTTTTGAATAGGAAAATAAATTATGAATGGAATTTGACTAGATAAGTTAAGTTCAATCACCACTAAACTCAATGTTCTATTGCAAAAATAACTTCATACAATCCTACCATATCATGTGCTAAAGTTACTTTTGTCAAAATTACTAGATTTATTTAAATAGATCAACTTTTACCCTCATTGTTTAAATCAAAATATAAAGCAAAATTATTCAAAAGGTTAGACAAAGTAAGAGAGATTCAATCAATTTTATCCCCTTAAATTTTTAAGTATACACACTACACTAAAAAATGAAGGCATACACATTAACTTATCCCTTGAACCATTTTCCTTGTTCGTGCTTTCATTTCATTTTCATTCATTATTTGCATACTTAAGGTATAGAGGGGAAGGTTTTTAGATTCTTCTTTTCTTTTACTTCTGGAGGGGTTTTTGTCCTTATTTTTTTTCTTTTTTTTTTTTTTTTGCTTATTTAAAATTGATAAAGGAGTCAAGAAATTGCTTTTATGAGAGACCAACCCCTGCCCATATCAATCATAAGTGCATGGCCGTTTTTATTTTAATTTTAATTTTAATTTGATGTAACACAAGGAAAATTCATCAAGTTAAAAGTCACTCGAATCTTCATTAAAGACTATAAAGCTCTCAAACGACTAATTGGAAAGCATACATATCATTTAAGCCTTTAATGATTAATTGAGTAGCCTCACTATGGACCTTAAGTCAATTTCAGTTCTAAATTCTCAATTTAAATAACAAGTACAACTATTCCATATGGATATCATAGAGTGAATTCAACAAAGTAAAGTTAACTCACAAGTAAGATGGTGATATCCAATATAACTTTTAATTGAGTTATTTGATGATTTCATCTCAAAATTTTGAAAAATTTTGTCAAATTTTTACCATTTCATTATTTTCCTATAATTGTATTTACTCAATTCTTAATTAATTATTAGTCTCAACCCTTAGCCATGCTTAATCTCTTCCGTAGTGCCTTCCCTCAGGCTTAAATAAAACATTATCCTCAATGTTTGAAACATGATGAATGAAATAAGGGAATATCAACAATTAAAAGTGTAATATACGGAAATAAAGATGAAAATATAATGAATTATGAATCATGAGATGATATAGGATGAGTTTAAGGTCAAAACAAGTAAGTTGTAGAGGTTTAAGTTTGATTATAGAATGAATATTAAAGTTCGGATTTCTGCATTTTTTTTACAGATGTTACGCCGCCTTCTGGAGAATCTACGCCGCTGACGTAGAGACGGCGTAGGAAGGGAACAGTAGCGTTTTTCTTAACGCTGGGTGGAACACCGCCGGTATACACTAAGGTTTCTTTTAAGGCCGACGAGGAACGCCGCCGGTGTAGGGCATGGATTTGTCGGCGTATGTAGTAGGATTGAAGTTCTAAGAATTCAAAGCCCTGATGAACGCCGCCGGTGCTTGTATAAATTTTGCCAGCGTAAGGTGTACACCAGCAAGATTTAAACGCACGCCATCGGCATAGGGCCGACGTATGACCAAATTCTATAAATACGAGATGCAAAAACGATTTTTCGACAAACTTTTTATTCATTTTCTTCTTGCGACAAAAAGGTTTTGGGATGTTCTTGGAGATCTAGGCTTGGAGAATCATCCGAGTGTGTTTTTGATCAAAGTAAGTGATTTTAACCTTCTCTCATGGATTAAATACGAATTTGTATGAGTTTGCTTAGGGTTTTATTGTGTTCTTGAAGGAAAAACATGGGAAAGACTTAGATCTTGGATTAAATCTGTCTCGGTTGGATAAGAAGAGTTTTTGTGATTAAAACAATGTTCTCATATCAGATTTATACGATTTTCATGCAAATTCTAAGGATTTTGTGATTTGTTTGCATGAAGGAAAACCCTAGATTTGGTTGGGATCGAATTTGTGGATGTGAGTCTGGTTTTGGTGATCCAAATCAGTAAGTTTCGTATTTTCGTTGATGAGTTTAAACAATGTATGATTATATGATCTTTATATGTTCTTGTTGTCATATAATATTAGGGTTTCATGAAATATTCGGAATTTGTGGAGTTTTGTGCGGTTCATTATTGTTCTTGAGGATATTTGTGGAGTTTGATCGGAGTAGACGGTGCAGATGGTGGAGATTTCTTTTGAGGTTAGGATTTCTGGAAGTTTCATTGTTAGAAAATGTTGATAATGTGTTCATATCTATTGATGATATATATATATATATAATGTTGTAACAGGATATTTGGAGTTTGTGAATTGTTATTGGTGTGGATATAGGAGTTTATGGAGTTCGGGTTGTCTTTGTTGTTGTTGGTATCGGATTTTGAGGATTTGATTTATATTCCTGAAATTGAGAAAGGTACGACCAATCCTTACATGTTGTTTTTGCTTGTAAATTAGTGTTTTTTGAATGGTTGTAGGAACAGAATTTCATAATAAATCTAATTATAATCGGTTTAATAATTGTCTATTTGGTTGTGCTTGGCTTTGACCAGTAAAGATCTGGCAAACAGTGATACTGGTGAGGCACCCTGATGATCTTGGTGTGAGGTTGTTCCTAGTGGACTCATACCTTGATATGATTTCGATAGAATTAGGTGTTCTCGATTCGAGGTGTTTAGGGAGTACCCACTTATCCATATATGAATATGATTGTTATTTTCAAAGAGTTGTTTTTTTTTTTCAATGGGGTCTGAGTAACTCCAAGTTCGGGCTTGGAGTATACCTAATACTGGACTATGTTGTTTTGTTGGCTTAAGAAAGATAATAATACTACTATTTGCATTAGTTTAAGTTGCATGAATTATCTACCTGTTGTATGTGCATATGCATTTGTTTTCGGATTGGAGTTATCATACTGGGCGGCGCCGCTCATTCTTTTGAAATTCAGGTACAGGTGAAGAAGATATAGTATATGATCTTTCTGGATATGAGTTATTCTTTGATAGTGGGGATGGCAATAGTGGGCCCGACTACCCAGCAAAGAGCTAGTCTTCAGATATTAGGATTTCTAAAGAAAAAACATGTTTAGATCATTTGGAGTTGTAGTTGGATGTTTTTGTTTGTTTTAAATGAAAAGATTTTAATATAAACAGTTTTTAATTTCTGTTGAATTTTGTTGGCTGATGTCAACTTGTAGACATCGACACGGGGCGGTTCTGAACCGCAAACCGCCCCAAACCGTCCCGCGGTTCCGTATCCCGGAATCGCCCCATTGGGGACAGTTACAAGCCACCGAAGGACCCACCGGAATCGGCAGGTCTTAGCAGTTCGTCTACGCAGAACCGCGTTCCACCGGTTTCGGCCCGCCTTAAAAAAAACACATACACAACAGAATGGACTCTCGGACCATGCCCCGTCATTATTCAGTTGAATCACTCCATGCAGCACATCCATAAACCTTTAAGGTTTATTAATACATAGTCTAATCATCCCTCCTTTCTCCAAACTATGGAGCAAGCGTGGAATATTCGAGTCGATCAGGCTCGACGATCGAGAGAAGCAAAACAAAATCAGAATTTGGCCAAAAAAAAAGCAAGGCTATGGATACCATGACCGATCACCATCGATAAATTTAAAGACATCAACCAGGCGAATGGAAGTCTCGCCTTGTCCTTCCGAGATAGGAGTTGAGAGCTTCAGGCAGCACCACATCCCTAAGCACACTAGAATAGGTAGCACAAGTCATAGCAAAACTCCAATCTTTCGATCCAGCAATGAGGAAAGAAAGGTCTTTGTCCCGAAAGAAAAGAAGTGGCATTTACTGCTACAGACACCGACTCTATCTTAACGACTGGTAAAGCCTCTCTTTAGGATATGGCATCACTGCTCGGAGAGGAATTCTTTCTTCTCTTACCCGCAGGCGTCTACGTCTAAGCTCTCAAGGACTCGGATTAGTCAACAGGGGTTGTTGGGCGCGTGGGGCAGGGGAGGAGTGGGTGGGGTTGGGGGGCCGGTCTCAAAAAAAAAAAAAAAAAAAAAAAAAACCTAGTTCATGTTCACATGGAACCGGAACCGGAACCGTCAGAACCGAGGTTCCATGGAACCGTGACCGGCCCGGCTCTGGCGTTTCCGGTTCGGGTCTGAAACCGATTCGAACCGTGCAGATGTCTATCAACTTGGATTTTATGCTTGAATTAGGAGTTTCATATTTTATGAGGTATATGTTTTTAGTTTCGAACAGGTTTCGTATCCTATGTGATACCCTATGTGGGTTTACAGGTGATAAATATATTATTGTGGATATTAGAGCCTTTGCGTGTCCTATATAAGAGAGGATACGTAGTGGGTTGTAATGCCTTATCTTAGGGTGTTACAAAAAGTGCAAGGAAAGTTTTAATGATCAGGAGTTCAAGAAACTTCTCTATTTAGAATTGTGGTTGAGATTATGTTTGAGACCACAAATTCGGTTGCCTTCTTGATTTAACCTGTTTAAGACTAAGGTAAACAGGGCAAAACATTTGTAGTAATTGCGGGCTCTGTTGGAGATGTAGTTGAAATTGTGAAAACTTTTTTAAGTAAATCACGATCTAAATTACATTGTAACTGCACTTTATTTACTTAAAAGGACCCTACATTAAATCAATTTTATTTTGCCACAAGGAATTTTTTGATTATTTCATAAAGAATAAAGAATTTACGAATAAAGAATACAAGAATTAAACTAACTATAAAGAATAAAGATTAAAGAGCTAGATTAAGACAAAGAATGTGATTGTTTAGAAGAATCAGAAAAAGAATTAATAAGCAATTTTTATTTAGTTCTCTTTCATTTCTTACTAGTCTCTCCTTTATCATATTTTTCTTTTATTTCTTTCCCTCATCTTACCATAATGCTGGGTATAATATTCCTGGAGCATCTTTTGCTTCATACTATCAGGGAAGAACTATAGGGTTTTTTAACAATTTTTCATAAAATTTGTAGCGGAAAATTAAAAACCCTAAAACGGAATCCAAGTGCTTTGATTAAATTTGATAACAAGAGGAATAAATTCTTGATTTACCTCGCAATTTCACATCTAGAGATTTGAAATCAAACTCTTGCGATCCGGATCTACAAGACACCACGATTTCGTTGTGCCTTCTATGTTGTCCACACAAACAAGCCACCCAAAAAGGAATCAATTCTTGCGTGCTAGCGCAGTCTAAAACCTTTCTAGATTGATGAGGAAGATCTGAGTTTTTTTCTCTCTTTTAGGGTTACAGAGTTTCTCTACCGTCTAATGTGACAGTGAAAATCGTAACCCTAATGAGACACTATCACACCTATTTATATTATGTCAGTATTTTGCACTGAAAATAATGCTCCTATTCTTACTAGGGTTGGTAATGATAGTAAATTATTATTCATAATAATAATTTATTTATTCTTCCCATTGGATTTTTTAAAAATAAATCACTAATTGGTGATTGGCCTATAGTACATGAAATAACAATACATAGTAATTGGCCTAGGGCACAATCACTAACAAGAACTCCTATAGAATGCTTGCTAGAACATTTGCTAAGTAACTTCCCCATCCATATGGCACTTGGCGCTCAACACCAATTATTTGCCCTTCCAGTTAACAAGTAGGAGGCGTATTCCACTTTCTTGTTCTCTGGTATGTCCAGAGCAGCAAATGTTTTCTCTACTTCTTCCATCCAGTTAAGCATCCAATGGTTTCCCTAGCATAGACTCAATCTTGTATACCCGGTCTACAAATCTGTTGAGGCTCAGCACATCTATTGAAGCTCAGCACATTGCTTGTCTAGCCCCGTTTCCTCCATTTCCATTTCCTCTAATTTTCTTGTCTCCAGGCCTTAGCATTAACCTGTGTCAATTCCACATCATGCCTTATGGTTTGGTGTTGATGTGCCACCACTCCTCCAAAGTATTCACCGCCTGCATCAATTAGGCCACATCTATAGGCGTTTGTTGTCCTGCAGGTAGAGGTGCTTGTTGTCCTATAGGTAAAGGTGCTTGTTGCCCTATAGGTGGAGGTGGCAATAAAACTTTAGGCACTTGATTCAAAGGTGGCTAATTCAATGGTGATTCTTCCTCCTGACCAGTTTTGGAGGAACAGCATTGGAGGTTCTTCTTCTTGGAGGCATGCTAAGAGATTAACCATAGAATATAAGAACAGGATATAATATAACATCACACAAGCTAATAAGATCATAACATAAATACTAAGCAAACCAACCTTTACTACCCCACTCATCAATGTTCACTTCCTAAGGAGTTAATAACTTAGATCTATTATGATCAAGACCTATTTTCTAATACTAATTAATTTATAATGCCCTAACATAAAGACATTACAACCTGCCATGTGTCCTTCTCTTTACAAGAACATGACAAGTCTAAACAATAATATACACAAGTAAACATTAATAATTAACTCCAATACTCACATCAAAGGTGTACCTATTTATAAATATGTCAAAGGAGTAAATCTCCTAATTAATCTAATCAGTTTAAACCAAAGCTAACTATAAATCATAAACTTAAAACATAAAGGAGTTTTCATAACTTTGTCTTATTCATAAAACAAGAAATCTCTTAAAAGATAGAAAGTTCCATAAGCCATCAACTCAGTCTCAAAGCTATCCAAGTGGTCCAAATATCAGTAGAATATCCAGTCCACTATCATCATCCCCATCATCCACAAATATGTCAAAACCGCATCGATCATAATAAACCGTATCTGCACCTGTTCCTAAAAAATGAAAGAAATGAGCTAAAAAGCCCAGTACGCTAAACTACACATAAATGCATATGCACATACAACAATATAATCAAATGTAACTATTTCTAATGCAACAAAATAATTTCTTATCTTATATTAGTCAATAAGAAACACAATTCAGAACCATATGCATCTAGTGTCAAATTTGGAATAACTCATGACTCCATAAAACTAAATATAAAAAAAAAATAGATAATATATATATATTGGTTTCGAAGAATCATCCACACACCGTGGCCTTTGCCAAAACCTAATCTACCATAATCATTTCTATGCACGAGTCCACTCGAGACAGCCTCACACAAAGATCATCAGGGTACCTCGTTAGTATCACACTCTGTGTGGTCTTTACTAACCAAAGTCAAACACAAGTAGCAAAACAATTTAATATGTCATATAGAATTAAATTGATTTGATATTCTAACCTTACACATACAACAAGCAAATCTAAACCTACAAGTACATACAACAAATAAGGTAAGGTCATACCTGAATCAAATTCTAGAAAACAGAACTCTAAATCATCAAAATCACCTTTAGAATCAAACCCTATTTCACCAAAACCTAATAATAGGAACATATAGATTTTAAAATAATATTTTTAGCACATGATCTTAATTCTAACTCCAACTAACCCCTAAACTCAACAAAATAAAAAATTCACACCTTTCTCCTTTAATCAAAATATCAAATTCCTTCATAATAACAAATTACCTCAAGATCTTCCTAAACCCTAGAATTTCATTCAATGACAGAAATTCAGAAATCAACACAACTCATAATCATAATATCTTAAGATTATAAATATATCAAACTTACCTAAATTTGATCCTCAATCTTTCTTAAACTCCAAATCTCCAATAGAATAAATTTCTCCAACAACTCCTCCAAACCCTAAAATTCCATTTCACATTGATCATGGAAAAGCCATAAAAATCATCAATTCATATTGACAAGATTAAGGATATACAAAACTTACCTAATATTGATCTTGAAATCTTCTTTAATCAATAGAATCAGATCTCCAAACCTGATAGAGAGATTCTCCAATTCTACCTTCAATTTCAAAAGAAAAACTCTAAGAAAAACGATATTCTATGAAATCCTAAAGCAAAGATGAGGATTCAATTACCTATATAGGCTTTAGAATCCCTTTGGCAGCTAAGAACTCTTAGAGAAAGGATATCCAGGTTTAGGTTTTGTTTTGAAGAAGAAACAAAGAAGGAATATAAAGGATTCTGTCTTTTCATCTCCTGCACAAGACATACACCGACAGTTTCTAAAACGTACGCCGGCGTGGAGCTTGAAGGCTAGCGGTGTAAATTGAAAAGCTGGAGGCATGGAAGCAGTGTAGAACTCTAGAGCCATTTTCCTTTCAACGTACACTGGCACCTACACTAGCAGCGTAAACTTCAAATTTGATAGCATACAATTCTGAGCATTTTTCACACTTCAACACTATCTCAACGCTGGTAGCCACAAAAATGTACGCCGGTGGTGCTCCTTTCTACACCGGTGGCATTGAGCCAGTGTTCAATATGAAACTTTTCTTTCTTTATACATTGTTCATTATATTACAAAAGGTCTCGGAGTAGTTAATACCATCACATTGGGTGAATTGTTGGGCAACAAAACATGCTCTGTGCTCAACCTGCCCCTCAACATTGTATTTGAGGTGAAATTTCCAAGTATTGCCTACGACAATTTAGTGTGATTGCGGATCAACAAGAGTCTAAGTTTTATTTTCAAAGAGGGATTTAGATTCTTCTCTCATTGTTGCTAACCATATAGGCTCACGAAGAGCAAAGTAGAATGACAAGTAAGGCATGAGCATAGAGATTAAGAATAGTGCGAGCTTTGGTATTTCATACGTAGAGTGGGTATGCATGTGATGGTGGTAGGATAGAGGAGGGTAGAGTAGGAGAAGGTAAGAGAGTTAAGGTAGAGGGGATGTGGGAAGAAGATGCGTAGGCTGGTCCTAGTGGTGTAGAAGGTCCAAAACAATGATAAACGCATATGATTTGGCATGTGAACTAGTAGATTTATGACCATCTCCAAAGTTGCTAGGCAATTCTAGTTATGGATTTGGAATTTCTAACCTTTGACCCCATTGGTCTTCATCATGTCAGTTCCACACTCTTGTTGAGATCTACTAATAATAGAATGCATTTAAGTGTTGGTGTATACAAAAGTCAACTCTTTTTTGTGAATGGATGTCATGACCATTGTTGCTTTATTCTTCTACCTTTGAGCATATTTTTCGGAAGTCTCACCAATTTTTTGTCGTTTTGCTAAGGTTAGACATAAATGGTGTTATCTCTACACTAAATTTATACTGATTATAAAAAAATAGGCTAGCTTGTCTTAAGTATTGATTTCATTTAGATCTAATCATGATATCAAATGAAAACTAGTCCCATGATGTTACCTTAGGAAGTTTAGACCATTAAAGAGTCATACCTCATATAACATTCTCATCTTACAGAAATACACACTGATGTTCAACATAAGATAATAGGTTTTAGCATACACCTTTAATTCAAGAACTTTAAACTCCTTAGGGTATTTTTGTTCTCTATATATTATTAAATTGGTCAACTCTTTTTTTTTTTTTTTAAATTCCAAAATCAATTGGAAGTGGTGGTTTTGGTCATGGGTCACTAGTTTTGCTTGAAGAAATAGAGAAAGACTAACATGGTTCTACAGTTCCGCATATATATAAATATATGTGTATATATATATAGAGAGAGAGAGAAAGAGTTGTGACTTAAAAGATTATAGGTCAAATCGAACTTGAAAGACAATGAGAGCTTTATAAGCCGCATTTATAGGAAACCATGCATTAATGCATGTAGTAATTGAATGATCAAAGGGAAAGCTCAATTAAATTTATGTAACTTTTGAGTGGTAAATTCGTTTAGTTTTGTTTTTTTTTTAGAAGGGATTATTTTTAGTTTCAAGCCCTTGACATTTTAATTGCTCAAATATATTAAGCTCTTAGAAGAAGGAGCTTTTTTAAAGTCTTAACATTCATCAATGGCAAAGTGCATTAAGGAAGACAATTGATAGTGCCTCCCAAAATAAAATATACATTCTCAAATGACAACTTCGATGTAATTGAGGAAAAATTATTTCCTTTCACATAAAAAGGGATTGAATTGGAGATGTAATGGATGCAAATATATGCCCTAAGAAGTGAATAGACTACCCATACTATTATATCATGCAACAATATTACATTTAAATTCTCTTTGTTTGCCAATGATATTGTAGCCTAGTGGCATCTTCTTTGGACTCTCAAGCGAGAAGTACCATTTTGAATCTCCCTTCCCAATATAATGGAAAATAAATATATATATAGACACATATATTTGGCATAGGCCAATTATGCCTAAATGAGATATTGGGATAATAATTAGCCTAAGCCCATTGATCTGCTGCTTGATACTGTCATGTCATGTGTGCATTGGAAAAATGAACTTTGAAATTAAACTAAATATGATTTTAAAAAAATTCTCATTGGGAACTTGATTTTAACCTATCTTGTTCAATTTAAAACTAAATAAAGCTCGTTATAAACTCACATGTCACTTAAATTCTCTTTCATTTTCTAGAAATGATTGATCTAGACTTCATTGAGTTTTTATTATTTTGACAAAATAAAGCTCTACTTGCCTAAAAAACCTAATTTATGTATGATAACATATATAATAAAATTTTAAACTTGGTTTTGGCCAAAAATATACAAAATTTATATTTATTTTATTTTTTCCTCTCAGTTTTATTGGACTTTTTCAAGGTTTTCTTTACTTTTGAGATATTTTCTTTATTTTCAATCATATTTTTATTTTAAGTCAAAACCTTTGTCATACTTTGAGAGTTTTCTTTCATTTTATATAATTTTGATTTTTTTAATTTATGTATTTTTTTATTAAAAAGGATAAAAAAGAGGTATTTATAATACAAAACATAAATATTGTTATAATTAATTAGTGAAGAGTAACAATTCAGAATAAAACCAATATTCTATTTAATTATCCTCTGCTATATTTCCTATCCTTTACATTTTCATTCAAAATAACACTCCTCTCATAACAAATAAAGATAGTTCAAGCTTTACTAATGTTAGAATCTAATATAGTTATATTAGGTTGGTGTATGATGGTGAGCTTTAGAAACAACCAAAATATCGAAACCAAAGTCGGTTATGAACAAGATCCAGTATTTTTATTTGTCATTAAATATAATAATAACTTATTTTCGTCTTGCATAAATTTTTTTTCCATTACAATGGGAGACGGAGGAATCGAAACCGGTACCTCTCATTTGAGAGTCCAGAGAGATGCCATTAGGCTACAATGCCATTGGCTTATTGACTTACATAATTTAATACAACAATTATGCTGCGAACCAATTAAAAAAGAGAATATGATTGTGGCTAATGACCATTTTGACTAGGGATAGACCTCAATAATGGACAACATGGATGGAATCTTAATGATATTATAGTGTGAAAAGCCTGCTTCCTTAAACAATTTGCTCCAGTCAAGCTCCGTCCTTTCTTTGCCACCTGGTAATAATGTTGCCATAATGATATCAGAAGCAAAGGAAGCATCGTCAAGCAAGGTGTTGCTTTCAGGTTGTAGTACCATATCTGCTATTATGATCTTTCCTGTTGTTTGTGGAATCGATTGTAGGCAATTACGAAGAATTTTCACACAGTCTTTGTCACTCCAATCATGTAAAATCATCTGTTTGAAAAAAAAAAGAAGAAGAAGAAGAATATATGATACATTATGATCATACATCTATACTAATAAAGCAATTGAAAATTTTGAGGAAATGTAAGAGAACAAATTTTTTTTCACTGAATCATTTCTCAAATATTTAGGATGTTTTGAAGATACTAGGTACAATGAAAATACAAGCTAAACCTCAATATATTATGTATATTGAATCTATCTATATATTAAAGTTTTTCAATTATGTCAAAATAATTAGATATGGGAAAAAGAGTTTTTTTTTTTTTAAATGAGTTGGTAATAAGAATTATGACAAGTTTTGTGATTAGTCATGTTGTTGTTAAATCTTTTCATTACTTTCTTCCCATTAACCTTTAAAAAAATGGGACCAACATTGAGGAATTGCTAAAAGTTGAAAGAGTACTTTCTCCTTTGTTTATTTCATGGGATAAATTTCTTGAATGTATTCATGTCATGTGTACTTTTGAAATGTATGGGATACTTTACCTTTAGGTGGATATAAAATTTGGTGAATACAACAAAAGCAACAATTTGGAGGCACAATATTGATCATTATTTGATACTTGAAAAATAAATATTTGCTACATCACACATTTTTACATGAACTTCAAAGCTCATTGACCCTCATTTGTGGACAAGACTAACCATAATTAAATTCTACCAGGTTAACAGGAGGGGTTAGTTAACCTAGGTTTCACAACATTGGTGTGTGTTGCGAAATTTCAATCTGTATGGTTGCATAGTGATATCTTAAGATTTTGTATGTATTATCAACATTGCACGCTGAGTGTTCATTGATATGTTTGAAAGAACTCTAGGCCCTAATTTATAGATTCAAAAGCCTAGAGCGAACGGCAATAAAATACCATCACCACATTCATTTAGCCCACATTGTATATTACTTAACATTTGAATGTTATGATTTAATGTTGCAAGAGTGATGTGGATAGCTATAAAATGATGGATTTTGTTAGATTCATCATCTACAAACATGGAAAAATTGTTAATGGTAATTTCAGGCCAAGATATGATAGGGTTCTGATTAAGAAGTTCAAAATGAGGGTTGATGTCAACTATTGTCAATTCGTAAGTAAGATATGTGGATATATCAGAGTAAGTCCAAGTATTGGATGTATTAAAGTAATACAAAAACACCGATAATAATATTCCTCCACACGACTTTATTGAGTCGCTCCCATAAGAACAAGAGCCATGGCATCATCAAAGGGATCGCCCTTCCATGCAAACACAAGTTACACACACTTTCAAGAGAAGTACCAAAAAAAAAAAAAAAAAAGGATACATTTGTAGATGTTTTAAGCTTACCATGTATATTGTAAAACAATGTTTTTTTTTCCTCCTCACTTGACATTCATCTTTCATTTTGAGATCAAATTTAATTTTATACATTTGCTATTACAATTTGAGCTAGATTGTAAATTTTTTTTTTTTTATATTTTTGCTTGAAGTTTTTCAATTTCGTGCCTGAGCTTTTGGTTAACAAAGGCATATTTTGTCAGTGAAGTTTCAGATGATCAGCTTGGTCTTAATGTTTTTAATGTGATTATGATAAATTAATAGTGATATGGTGTAAAATTAGATCATTATATTGATCCTTTCTATTTTTGCAGGGCCTACACTACATTAAATGTGGCCGTAGGCTGGGCATCCTTCTTCTTCTTTATTAAAATATTCACCTAAACGCATTCAGTGCATGCACTTTCTTAGTAAAATGAGGGCACGTTAACAAGATGAGCCTTCAATAGTGCATAGTGTAAGAAAAAAAAAATGTAGTGCTAGGTTTAGATGGTTGAACTTTTGACTCTTATGTGAGTTTTAAATGGTGTAAGAGAAAAATATAATGTTATATGAAATTTAATAGTAACGTGGTTTCAGTGAACTAACTCATTGCTTATGATGGAATTAAGGAAGGAAAAAGACTAATGTGAAAACTATGCTTGTGTTGAAAAATTCTACTATGTGTTATGATTCCTATTATAAAGTTATAGTCAAGTCACATGTAATTTTTTTTAATTAAGATCTGAAATCAAATTAATAATGAAGAATGGTTAGCCTTATTTATTTGAAACATGAAAAAAAAATGATATGCCGAATTTATGGGTCTGTTTGTTTTGGCTTTTTTCGGCAGATACAGATACTTTTTCAAACTTTTTGCTAACAAATTATTGATCAAGAAATAGATATAGATAAAAAAGAACGTTGACAGTTCTCATCAAAATATCAAATAGAACAAATATAGATAAAATTTAGCTGCAAATCGGATATATTTACACATATCATTTTAAAAAAGATACAGATACAGATACAGATGAAAAACAGATAATCCAAACAGACCCATAGGATTTAAAGCAAGAAAAAAAATTAAATATCTAACCTTCAGGAAATTGCATCAGCACTTGGAATGGTTTCAAACATGTTTCCTCCTACTTGAGTAATCCCTTCATTCATGGGTGCTGTGTCAATAACATGGGGTAAATCAAAGTTTATACCTTTAATATGCGGATATGCCCTTGTAATCTCAGAAATTGTCTTGCCAATCCCACCGCCCACATCAACCAATGAGTTTAATTTTCTAAACCCCTTTTCATATCCTTGGATGATCGACACAATCATCACGCTTGAATAACCTATGAAAGATTGTCCCATGGATAAGTATAAATGATTAGTAATTTCAAGAAGTATTTAGTTGTCCTTCTTTTCCCTTCAATTAAAAAAAAAAAATCTTTCTTTGAAGGGATAATGCTATGAATAGTACCTAAAATTTGATAAAAAATACAATTAGATACCGAACTTTGAAATTGATCGATTTAGTATTTGAAAAGTTGTAAAATTGATCAATTTAGTACCTAAAAAATTTTATGGAAGCATTGTTGGCTTGCACAAAAATTTCTTTAAGGTGTTAAATTGATTAATTTGAAAGTACAAGTACTAAATTGATCAATGTCAAAGTTCAGGTACCTAATTACATATTTTGTCAAAATTCAGGTACCACTTGTGATATTAACCCTTCTTTTGAAAAACATGATCTAGAGACAAATTCAAGTTAAGGGTTATGCATGAGAGGTTCAAGTTCTCCAGATATCCCCAAGCTTTACAAAAATGTACTTGAAAAAAATAATGAAATGCATATTATGTTTATATTTAAAGAGCAAATATTATAATGTCTATCACAATAGATATAACTAAGTCTATCACACCTAGCCTAGTGTTATATTACTTTTCTAATTTTGTATACTAATGTCTTTTTGGAGTCGGTTGGTTTTGATCCTCCTTTTTGTTTCTTTTATTAACATTTTTTTCAATCATTATTAATGAAGGACAATTCAAGTTCATCTTCTTTCAGTACGTACTATTTTTTATTTGTAGTTATACCATAATCATTTTTACATTGTTAATAGTATAAAAAATTTATTTGTATTGCATAAAAGATTAGTAAATAATTGTACTTACATTACCAAGTTAAGGTAGTTGATCGAAACAATAAGCACAGTTGTTGTAGTAAATTGGAACTTATAAACTTCAAGTAGTTAATTGTAGAAATTGATGAAATTCAAACACCAAATGTGACATTCACCCTTTATAGTATCCTAAAACCACTTTAGAAGCAAATCTTGTAAAGACTGCTTGATACAAGATACCTTATAGAACTTGTAAATTATTTAGTATCTTTCCATACATTTTAATTTTATTTCATACCAAAAAGAAAAAAGGAAAACCTATGGATTTGAAGAATTGGGAAAGAAGGAGAAAGAAAAGGAAACCTAATAGTGTAGGAGAAATGTGACTTTTCTAACCTAAGAATAACACTTACTATTTATGAAATTGTGAAGAAGAAAATAAAATAACAAAAACTATACCTAGGAGAGAAATGTGTAAGAAGAGAAAGAAAAGGAAACTGTGAGAGACAACTTTAAGTTTAGCTATTCATGTCATGTTTGATACATGGAAATTATCCGAAATGAAACTATGACTTTGAGTTTCATTTCGTTTCCCATGTTTGGATGAACTTTTAAGAGTTGGAATTGCGATCACTTTGAATCATCAATTCCTACTTTGAAAGAGAATTCAATTCTATCTTCTCAAAATGAAGTCGCCATTCCATTCCCTCTTTATTGATTATATATAATTTAATTACCCTTTATTCTATCATGTATTTATAATTTATATTTAGTGCTAGAGAAATTTTTGAAATATATAATCTATGGTCATTTCATTTCATGTAAACTTTTAAACATAGGAATGAATTTGCCATTTTGGAACTCATTCCAATCTATTTCAAAGGCTTCCATTTGTCAACATGACACTAGGGTTTTCATATACTCATATAAATTAAAATAAGGTATTAATAATTGACCATTGATAGAAAATTAAAGTGATTTAATTGAAAACTAATCTAAACGTCGATACGTCAAATGAATTTTGCACAATATTAATACCTCATTTGATTCATTTCATCAAATATTGATACTTTTTCTCAACCATTCAAAAGGTTGATACCTTAAATGAATTTACTCTTAAACATTGATATATTTATGTATAATTTACCTTAACAGGTTAGTTACTTAGCTTCAGTGACCACCACTTATTCAAAAAGCTATCACCGATTACAATTCTAGATATTGTTATTTAAATCTATAACAATTAGTGTCAATAGATATTATCTAATTAAGTAAAAATATTTCTCGTGCCACTATTCTTCACATTCTCGAAGGATTCTAATTTGTGAAATGTGATTGGTGTAATTCACAATGGAAAAATTATCAAATTTGGTATTTAAACTTTGCACAAAAATTTAACTTGGTATTCTGACTTTAAAGTGATCAATTAATACTTAACCAAACTTTCCTTAAATATTTGTATTACCTCACTAATTGTACTTGACTGTTATTAAGGAAGTAATAGAAACTCAATAATAGGATGTCTCTAATTAGTAAAAACAACCATAAAAATTTGATTATCTATGAACTTGACGACTTTAAGATTCAAGTACTAAATCAAATTATTGTAAAAAATTCGTGTATCAAATTTGATATTTACCTTATATTGAATTTGTCATACATAAGTTGTCGAGCAAAGTTTCTTATGCAAATGCACAATGAGAACAAATGCCATGTCGGATTCACTCAATACAAATGTGTATTTTCTTGGGAAAAATAAAAAAAAAATTGTTCGAATTTCTTTGCTTTTGCAAGATATATTTTCTTTAAGCATAAGTAACACAAAAAGAGTTCGACTCTTTGGTTACAAAAAAAAAAAAAAAAAGAAAAAAATTGTTCAATTAAGAACTTTTTTCTTTTGATGAAAATATTTTGAGAAAAATATTTTTTTCCATATTTTTATGCGTGCTTAAACAAGTAGGACAATTACTAAAAAATGTTTTCCCTTGTTTAGAAAAATAGGGTCTCATTAAAAAAAAATTTTGAAAATAACTTATGGATTATTTGTAGGTGATTAAATCTTATGATAAAGGCTTTAAGCCTAATTTTCATTTGGATTTAACTCTCTATGCTAAAATGATAAGGTTCAAAGAGTTAGACCTAGCTCATTTTGGATTAACATGGGAGAAGTGTCATAGAAGGCTAAGAGTAGGGTTGGTTGGAATTAACCTGCTTAATTCCAATATTTTTTAAATTGGCTCGCACACATTATAAATGAAGGCTTTAATGGGCCTGGGTCCACAAGGAGCCCACATCTATATCCACTATGAGAGTGACTCATTATAGTCATTAGTCGTCTGTCTTATTTGATAGATGACATCTACGGTTAGATTCTCTATAAATACCACTAGCCCACACCTCATTTGGAAAAGGAAATATGGGATAAATACTGTAGTGTTATCATTTCCATCTTATTGAATCAAACACCTGTCTTAATCAATAACAGTTATCGATTTATCATATACAATGAGGTTGATACTTCTTAGCTCACTTACCTATTATACATATATTAGAGTCTATTGAGACTATCTACTTTTCCTCCCTATACGATTCTCTCTTGACCATCCTTGGACGTATTATCTCCCTAGGTCATGCTTAGCATGATAGTCATGCGGATCTTAGTCGGATCCTTATCGACACATTATTAAAGTTAGGTCATTTTCCTATCAATTTATGGATTTATGCACTAATCATTTACTATAATGATATTTATTATTAATTTTGTAATATTTCTTATTTAGGTAGATTTATTTCTTATTATGAAAAGTGTTTTATTATATAGAAGAAACAAATAAAGGAGAACTATTTTGACTATATTACTTTTGACGAAAACCTTTTCAAGGAAAAATGCAATCCATTAACAAATAGTTTTCCTCAAAAGATATAGAGCCTAGGTATAAGATATAACACACTGAATAAAGCATAAAAATTATATGAATGCGTCCACTTACTTGCCATTACATCATTGAATCTATTGTTGAAATCAGGATTTCGAGCTGCAAAATCCCAAGCCTCGGAACCCAGTGCTATCTTAAACGCACTGCCTTTTGTCCAACCATCTTTAATGGATTCACCTAGGTAGAAATATGGTGCAAAGTACTCCGGATCCATCAAATTTAATGCCGAGCAAATATTCAACTTAGTGTCATCATGCAAAAACCATCTAGATATTGGCGATAGAGAGTATAAGGTTTCCGTTTCTTCACAGTCCAATTCTCTTGTGGTTATGGAAAAGACCTTCTTATGGACTAAAAGTCTCATTACAGCACTAAGAGCATTAACGTTAGGGGAGGGTGAATCAATGCTCGAAGCTATTTGCGACAACGTCAATTTCCCACCCTGAGATTCAATTATGTCGGGTATACGGAGATCAACTACACATTTCAAAGCCATTGAGTCAACAAATGCATGAATAAGCTTAAATGCCTCTACTTGGCCTCTGAGCATTGTTTCACCATCAAAGGACTCCATTTTGTGTGTGTGTGTGTGTGTGTTTTCAATGTTTGTGATATCGTGCTGTGCTTGTGTCTCAATGCGTGAAGCAACTCCTCGTATTTATAGGGGCTTTGTTGCGTTACTAGTGGACCAACAATGATATCAATGCATACGTAGAGTCTTTTGATTCGTGTGGAACAGTAATTCATTTGAATTTTCCTTAGGGTAGACGAATAGTCAGATTATATTCCACCTGTAAAGTAAACTTTGACTGGATCTTGATATTACATGAATGAAGCGACGCCTTTGTAATAGGTGATCTAAGTAACGAAACAGATTTGTGTTGCTTTCTTTTGGATAATTGTGATTATGAGATCTTGTATAATGTAAAATCTATAAATGAATGCTATATCAATTGGGAAAACCACATCATAATGTAATTTGTGTACAAGCCCTTCAATCACATATATTAGATAGTGCAGGGATTATCTATCATGGCAACATTCTCCATGAAAGATGTGTCATCTATAAAAATGGTACTGCAGGTCCGAAATGGTTTCATATGCAGTCCTACATGCGGGTCTCACTTTCATATGGGGCATATCACTCCGTTCACTATAAAAAAAAGATATAGTATGTATACAAAATTACCTATAGCCAAATTTATAAATGGGATTGGATTTGAAATATTTAGTATAGTGGAGCCACAACAATCCAGAAGTTTGGAGGATGTTACCAATCCCCAGTAGTTATAATAAACAGTAGTATGCTGGGAAAAGGCAAAAAAGAGATAAGAAAATGTTCACCTAACGTGATCAAATTTCTTTGGTGTGAAAGACTTTTACTTAGGCGAGGATAAGCATAAAAAGTAGGCTGACTAAATATAAAATGGAAAAATGTCAGCTTTGATATGTAAACTTTAAAATAGTCAATTTATTATCTAATTAAACTTTTAATTATAATTTTTACTATTCTACTAATACTATTTATCATGCTTCCTGACATAGAAGAAACAACCTATCTATCCCCCTTAAAATTGAAGGATGTGAGTAATCCGCCACATACTCATACCTGTATGCGTAAGATAAGGCTTAGAACAAATAAAATCATCATATACCAAATAATCCATAAGAATTTGAAATATTATATGTCATTATTAATGTCAACGTATTACATCTTCATAATTTTAAATGATTCAACACTAAACTAGAGTAACAATATTTAACTAAAACAACCCTTTATTTTATGTCTTGAAACTCTAAAGCAAACGCCCGATCCTACAAGCTGAGGTCATCATCATAACACACAAGCTTCTCTCGTATCTGAAAAAGAAAATTCCTCAAAGGGGTGAGTCAAAACCCAGTACAAAGCAATACAAACACACACGTTATGTATATGTAACCCTATACTAATGCAACAAGCATTAATTTAAATATATAATTTAAGTGCAACAAGCAACATAGGAGTACTCATACTCTACGCAACATGACGGGGAACTTGGGTTCCAATACTACCGCAATAGTATTGGGGGTTAATGACAACAGTTGGTCTCTCACCCCAAAAAGAAAAACAAAAAGTAGGTTCCTCTAAGGTTTATAGTCGTTATCTAGACACCACCGTCATAGTGCATCTATATCGTATAATTTGATGAGCCCCATTCCTCCTAACAATGCTTTATATAACTTCTCTTTGTTTACATTATCGTTACGCCCGATTCCATTCCCCTCCTCAACTACCCATCTAGCCAAAACAAGATGGCCTAAGCGCTTAATTATCATGTCAAGATCTAAGACCTTAGCAAGGGTGTCACTCTTCGACTAGATACAACCAAACAGTAGGTATTACACTTTATTAGCTAGCTTTATGTATTAGTCAGGTTATTAAAAATTTCTATCCTAGCAAACAACAAATATGTCATTGCGTACTTGGAATAGTAGATCCTTCACAATGAAAGTCTTGAATCTAATTGTGAGTACTATCTTATTGGTGTTGTTTGTCCGACTTTTTTGAATTTCTCCAATCCTCAAACAGATCAATCTAAACTCACCTTTAGATATAATCCTTTCCACCACCAAAAGTTGTATGAAACATCAATCTTTCTAGAAAAGTTTGTCGATCCTCTTCATAGGTTTCAAAAATGTTAAACCTAGTTCTAAGAAATTTTCTCAAAGTTCCTCTATTAGTTATAGGTTTTTGGGAATTATAGAGCAAAGAAGGTTTGGAGAACTAAAGCATATGGAGGTTTTCATCTAAGATTTTAAAAAGATATGTCGTAGATTAAAATATATATATCTATAGTTCTACAGGGTTTCCTAAGACATTATTTATATTTATTCATGTGTCATTGATTTTAATTATTTGTTTAGATAGGTTTTTCTTTTCATTTTCTTTGTTTTTTTTTTTTTTGGCCAGTGTTTAGATAGGTTGTTATGGATTAATATTAGATGATGTATATATCATGTCATTATTATTGCCATTTGGTATTATTATTTTTTATTATAAAAATTCTATGATGTAAATAGGAAGAGTGATCATTTGTAGTCTTAAAAAGAAATATCAGTGTTTTTTTATGTCTTATCTTAATTATATTGGACTTCGTATCATCTTAATTAAAATAAAATAATTATTGAGATATCCTAATAGACACCATATATATCCAATAGAGCAACACCGTAATCAATCCTTTACAATAATAATAAAATTAAAACTTCTTGTAACTAAGAGAATAAATTTAATGTCTAGATTTTTATCTTAAATTGATTTTGAATCCATTCCTTTTAAAATCATATACCTATCACCAAGATGATGATAACTTGATAAAAATTTACTCTTTGTTTACAACAATTTTTTTTTTCTTATTGCTGATGTAGTTTTCCTTCTAAAGCAAGATAAATTAAAATTATAACAAAATAAAACCTAATAATAACATATTAAGATGATTGAATGTCCATTATTTAAAATAGATTTATGGGCATTTCACTCTTCCTCTCAAAAGAACTTTTGTCCTCGAAAAGTTGTATAAACTTTGGAGCAACTCTAAATTCTTAGTCCTTATGTCTTCCTAAAACTTCATGTACTTTCATTTTATTTTATATATTATTGCTTTTTTGGTTCTACGCACGATTGATTTCTTATCCTTTTTAGATATTGCTCTTTTTATATACAAGAATATGTCCCACTGTTGGTTTATGCATACACACACACATACATACATACATACACACATATATATATTCATTCTAACTCTCTCAAATATGACTTGTTATATATTGTCCACTATTACCTAGAGATCTCCCTTTTTATATCAACATTCAATGTGTTAATCAAACTTTTAATAGTAATTTTACTAATCTACTAACTTGATTTTTCCTGTTTATCGCATCATCGAACAATTTCACATAGGAAGTGTCACGCCCCGAGGGGTACCCTAAACGTGGCAGTCCGCCGTACACAATACTAAAGCCTAGGAATGACTACCTTAGTCACGCAAAGGCTTCCATATCATGTACAAGGCGTACATCACAACCAAGGGAACGCATCGGAGTAGCGCAATTTATATTGATAATAAATAAGTAACAAGGCAAGAGAATATAGAACATAAACATATCACATTTCAATTCTTAAGGGCATATTCTTCTATTATCTTTAAATAAATACCTCACTAATCATAAAGGTTAGCACATATAAAGAACCTTACAACTTTCTTCATCGTATGATTCCATATCCTTAATCGTCCGTCCATGACTTCCTTAATGTCATGATCCTCAAATTTAATCCACGAATATACCTGTTTCAATCAAATCTATAGGGGTATAAGCTACAACTTAGCTTAGTGAGATATTCCTTTTCATTCGCACCACATTTTCAAACAAGTTCATTTATTTAATCACACATATGCTATGCATACAATGAACCAATCACATGATTACACGAATATATATAGTCGTCCGGAAACCATATATAGAACGGATTTACCCCTCCGTATCAAAGGTTAGGGAATCGGGGTTGAAGGTCCTCGACCTTCTACTGCTAGTCCCCAGGTCCTCACCCACAGCGTTCGGTTGGCTCGGCTCCGAACCTAGAGTCGCTTTCCCCGAGCGATTTGGATTCTCCAGGAAGGAACATGGCCCGTGGCACCGCACGATCACAGCCAATCCAACTCTACGCGTAGGAGTAGCAGCCTTCTGAGATAGATGTGACTCGATGGATGCTATGCGTGAACGTTTTATTGTTCTTAGGTCAAACCTTATTAAGGTTTATTAGGGGCGATCAATCAATTTAGCATCAATAAACATCGTACAAGTAAGTAAACAAAATTATTAAACAAGCAGATCGAAGTTGCGATATTCTTAATTCTCATTTCACGCATAAACATAGAATCATATGTATAATCCCGAAATCCCCAAATATATTCGTTTTTATCTTTTCTTAGTATACTAATGCTACTACATTACAAGCACAAGCAAGTAACGAATTAGAAGGAATAACTCACTCGTCCATTTCGCTATCTTCTTAGTCGTAGAAATCCTCGGGTAGGGTATCCGTGTCCTTTGTCACCTAGACAAAAGAAATACCCGGGATAAGTCTTTCATGAAATTCCTATCCTTGGAGATCTTAAACTTTACTTAAAATTGCGGTAAAATCGTGTGAAAGAAATTCCAACTTAAAATGGCCATAACTTGCTCATTTTAACTCGGAATTTCGCATATGATATACCGTTTTCTACCTATTCGAAAAGTTCTATCCATTTCTAAACTTATCTTGGTCATAAAAGGTCATTTGGGTTCCGAAAACGTCAGGTACAGATTTAGAACGAATTTTCTAAACTTTTGCAAAAATCTATTTTCTAACTCAACTCCATTTTAAAGAAAATCCTTTTGTAACAATATAAATATATTTGATAAACACTTTGAATATATAGGCATGCTCACTTTATATGCAAAAATCCTAATGGTAGTGTCTCAACAATTTATTTCATAAAATAATTCTTTTAAACTTTAGCTTTGAAAACTTCCTCAAGTATTTAAAGAAATTTTATATTTTTCTTAGATTGTTATAAATGAGTATAATCTTATTTTATTTCCTTCATTCCTTTTTCCAAAACAAGTTAAATTTTTCCTTAATCCTTTAGTCATGTATTAAATTTTCCTTCTAGTGATTAAAGTTCAAATTCATCAAAATACATTAAGTTGATGAAAACCCTTTTATAATTTTTATATTTAGGTGTTTAGAAAATGAATCTTGCCTTCTTATTTATTTTTTTAAAATATAAGCTTTTGCTTTCTAAAACTTGTTCTTTCATTTCTTTGAAAAGAATCATTTTATTGATAAAATATATTATGCTAACCTTACTTTATATTCTTTTGAAAACAATTCTTTCTTTTAGAATTTTAAAAATCATTACTTTTCCTAAGTGGGTTCTTCATGAGTTGATTTTTATATTAACTTTGAAAACTAGTTTGTTCCTTAGTTTAGAAAAGAATTTAAGTTTTCAACATTAACGATTTATTTTTCTTAAAACTTAAATTACCATGAAATATAAAGAAGATATTTATTTCTTATAAAACTATCTTCGTCATTTTAGGAAAATCTTGGGAAAGCTTGTAGTGCTTTATTTTTATGTTGTTTGATAAAAACTTCATTATTTTGTGACAAACCATATGATAGAAAATCTAGTTTTGAGTTCCCTAATAAAATGAAATTCTACTTTTTAGACTTAGTTGAGACATTAACATTATGTAGATGCAAGTATCATGAGCATATAAAATAATAAGAACATAAGAAAACACTAGAAATAATAATAAGTAAGAAAATAAAATATCAAGCATTGGGAACCTTAGCTTCATCAAGGAATCCCGATCAAGTATTGGAGCCTTAGCTTTATCAAGGCATCCCGGGACTAAGAATGGACTAGTCCCGAAAGATTAAATAAATAAAAGATTGTTTTGACTTGATATGGACAAGTCTAAGACTAGAAAGACTAGTCTTAATATCATAAAATAAATAAATTGCATAACTTGAAATAAATAAATAACAAATGAGCTTATATGCTCTAAATAAATATATACATAATATACATAATACTTATATATATAAGCAATAATAATAACAACATAATAAAATAGGAAGCTTATGTACAAGAACAAAACATGAACATGTTGTTGCTTTTACTACTCATATGAGTTTCAAAACAACACCATAGTCATGTTAAGTTACATGACATGGATGAATAATAGATGGAAATAAACATTTACCTAAGGTATGGAAGAGGTATGAAGGTGGTAGATGAAATGGGTATTATGTGAGTAGAAATATGTGGTAGATAGTTTATGTATGAGGGATGATTTGTGTGAGGAATTGGTTTGAGAGAGTTTTGGTAGTGAGATTTCTTGAAGAGAGAATTTGTGGAGAGATTTTGAGAGAGTTTTGGTAGTGAATGAATTGTGTGAAAGAGTGGAAGAGGAAGGGGGTATTTATAGAATTTTTGGAGTGATTTTTGGATGTATAAAAATAAATTGAAAAAGAAAAATAATTGGATGCATGGGGGGAGAGATGGCGCCGGTTTTGTGCTTGTAAAGGGGGAAATTGTTTTTATTTTATTTGTTTGTGTAATAAAGAAGTAATGTGTAAAGTTTGATGTGATTAAAGGTGTATTGGAAATGAAAAAAGTAAGAAAATAGGTATGTAGGTGTAAGAAATAGGTGTAAGAAAAAGTAGAGATAGGTGAATAGTAATGAATAGTAGAAAAAGTACTATGAATAGTAGACTAGACAATTAAAGTACCGGTAGTAATAAAAATACGCGTAATAATGCGATATCTGTAATTTTTAGCTACCGAAAAATTCCAAAACTGATATTTTTGGAATCCTTGTATTTTTACGAGTCTATTGGTATAAACGGAATATTTTTAATATTCCGTGCTCCGGGACACGCTTTTCGAGAACCGATCCCGTTTGGGTCCGAAGGTCACTCGAATTTCGCGAATCTGATATTTTTATGTTACCCTACGTTATTACGAACTATTCTAGGCCATTAACTTAATTTCGTTTTCTAGGGTTTGTTATAGGCTTGTTGACTTTTAGGGTTCCGTTTTGAATTCCGTTTTCATCGAGATATTCGTAAGATCGTATAATTTCGAGTCTTGAGCGTTTTAGAATGTTAGCTCGAATTTATGTTTTATTTTATTTTATTTCATTTGTGATTATTTAATAGTTTTTAGTTCTCGGAATCATTTAACCGAGTCTAGGTTTATGAGTTGACTCGATTTGACTTTAATGGAAAATTTGGATTTTGTGATTCTAAAATTTTACTGAAGGAATTAGGACTTTATTATCTCGTTGTTAAGCGGTATTTGGATCTATTGTTTTGATTTGCGTTTTAGGAATTGGGTAGATTATTTAATCGATGTACGGACGTTGATTATATTGGTAATTGGACTTTATATTTTATTTCAGGGGTTCTCGTTTCTCAAGATTGAGAGAACTCGATTTTGTTCTTATTAAATTTTTAACTTGGTTCAACTTTTAGGTTTCGTTTCCGGTATTTGACTCGGTCTAGAATTGAGTTTTAATCTCAAGTTGATTTTTCGGGTCTTTGATATTTATACTTCTAAAATTATTTTTAAGGATTATGAAAATTTTTGGGGTTTACAGGAAGTCGTCAAACACACTTTCTTATGAAATTCGTATAATTAAATCACATTATTGGAACAAATGCTATGTCGACATTCACTCAAAACAAATATCTGTTACTTATGTCAAAAAATAATAATAATAATAACAACCTAATAGACCCTTATTATAATGAGTATAATTGGTCTCACAACTCTCCGCGATTTTACTTTCTTTTTTTTTTTTTTTTCAATTCCTAGTGCAGAGAGGGATTTGGGGTAGTAAAACAACCTGTTATAAGAAGGGGGGAAAAAAAAGTTTGCTTCAACTAAGATCCTTATGCCTAAAATAATAAAAAAAAAATAAAAAGAAAAAAAACCCTAAGATCCTTACAGTCGAGTACCGAATCCTCTAACAGGATGGGAAAAATGAAAAAAGATTTAAAAAAAACAAAGAGATAAGAAATGTTCACCTAAGGTGGTCAAATTTTTTTGGGTGCGTAGATAAGCACAAAAAGTAGACTGGCAAAATATAAAACTAAAAAATCTCAAATTAGTATTTAAATTGTAAAATAGTTAATCCCATGTTTAATCAATCAAACTTTTAATAGTAATTTTTATTATTTTACTAGCTTGACTTTTCTTATTTATCGCATCGTCGAAGAATTCTAATTTTTGAAATGTGATTGATGTACTCTACATACCTAATATATAAAATTTCACATAGGAAGTCGTCAAACACACTTTCTTATGAAATTCATCTAATTAAATCGCATTATTGGAACAAATGCCATGTCGAGATTCACTCAAATCAAATATCTGTTACTTATGTCAGAAAATAATAATAATAATAATAACAACAACCTAATAGACCCTTATTATAATGAGTATAATTGGTCTCTCAAACCTGTAGAGCGTCTCTATAGCTGATCCGTTATCTGGAAAAGCCCGCTCCATCAAAAATAACCAGCCTTTAAACAAAGGCAATACTCCTCGCTTCCAAGTACTGAGAATCTCCTCCAAAGTCTTGGTAATCCCGCACAAATACAAGTCCTCTACCAGAACTCGTAATCTCCGCCTATAATCTGTCAAAGTCTCCTCGTCCTGCATACTAAAGATCTCCCATCTAATGTGACACGTAGCAGGATTAGTCTGCACATAATAAAATCTGCATGATTAATAATAATCACATATACTTTATTCCTAATTGTGCAGTATAATTCTACCCATAACTACCCAACTACTACTAATGAGTGCTAATTAAATCTAATTTACTACATTCACTAAATGCAATTCTTTCACATATATCTTTCTTATTCTAGCAACCATGCTCTGATACCAACTAAATTCTGTCACGCCCCGAGGGTACCCTAGTAGTAGTAAACAAGTTACACTTGAATACTATCACTAGATTACCTTCAGAGAATGACAGGTTTTCAAAACAACAGGATCTTTTTAGTTGCTTTATAAGAAATAACAAATATATGAAAGAAATAACTTAGTGAATAAACATTACAAAACTATTACAAACCATATAGTTCCTTTGTAGTACACAACTAAATAATCTAATCTAATAGTACAAAACCATTAAACTAAAATATATCTGTCGACTTCTAGCTTCAAAGCTCTTACCGGAGCCATATTCCTGGATGTAACTAACCAGGGTCGTAAAGTGAACCTGAAAAGACTATAGGAGTATGAGCGAAACCATAGCTCAGTGAATAACCAGACATACCATACATCACACAAGTTTTTAACAAATCATATGCAATGCAAGCACTCAACCATATGCACAGATACAAGTTTGCATGATCTAGAATCCAAACAGGAAAAGATTTACGCCCTCTTTTTAATGGGTTGAAGAACCAAAACTTAATGACCCACCTGCCCAGGAGAGACTAAGTACACAGAAGAATCAACGATTTCTCGTTTTAAGGTTACACTTTGATATAGTTGATTGAGCAAACCATCTCCTGCAATCCCCTAGAAGCTCCCTAAGTATTAATCATTTCAAAGCGATTCACGGCGACGTTCTTCGGTGCCTTTTAGTTCCTCATAGGACCACCAAACCAAAGAGAATCTTGGAAGAACTTACACATTAGATCAACCAAGCGAAAACAGAGATCCGAAATATTAATACGTAGCAAGCTATCACAACCATATATGCAATAATCAATTTGTGCAATGCATGCTCATATTATTTGTTAAGTCAACAAGTCTTAATCAATTTCAAAGTGACCATACATTACACACAATCATCACTATACTACTGCACAACATCAATCATTGCATTATCGCTTTTATAAGGATATTTAACAATCTACACTCAGATCATTCATACTTTCAACAAGCACTTATTTGGTTCTCTTTAATTTACATATCACTACTTACAAGCACAACCAGTATAATATGACTGAATTACTCACCTGCTCATACTGCCTCAATCGTAGTAATCTACTGGTAGATCCTCTAGTGAGTCAAAGTCACCTATTTAAGACCAAGTATTCATTAATACAAATTAATTAAGTCCCTATATGTGATTAGTGTCCTAGACTCGATATTTTGGTAATTATTATTACTTATTGTTGTCGTGTTTCTCCTATTTTATCTCGCATAATTGTTCTGTTATTTTTAGAAGTGATAATCCTTGAAAAATTAAGTTATT